>ML677404.1:1936617-1986132 GCA_007922305.1 Dermatemys mawii | reverse complement strand
CCCCCCCCCCCGACTCACCCGCGCCAGCACCGGCCTCGGCCCCTTTGTTCCCAACCAACAGCGCGCGCGCGCGCGAGCGACCGACCGTGTGGGCAGCAGCGACTGGGGGAAGCCGCCTGCCCTTCCGCCTCAGCACATTCCACACGGCGTCCCGCCTCCCCCGCTCTTTTGCTCCCTCTCCAGGTTTATTCCGAGCCAGACACCTTCATACATCACCCGGGGATTTTTATGGTCTACAATAAGGGCCGGGGAAGGACGGTTGTTCTATGGCGAATCTGAAGGGCCGAGCGGATAAAAACAGCCAAGAGAGGAACAGCTTCGCCGCGCCGGAACGCGCGCCACGTGACGTGACACGCGCCGCCCGCAAAGCGAACGGAGTGACGCAAAGAGAGCCTAGTGACGTTTCAGATGGAGGGTAGAGATCAGAGAGCACGTGATGCGCGCCTGATGCGTTGGGGAGGGAAGGCGGTTTTTGGAGCGTTGGAGCTCCCCCACCCCCCCCTTACCTTTACGTTCGTCTCGCGCCTCAGGGACAGCTCGAGGGAGGGGTGGGGGGGGAGGAGTTGGGTTTGGCGCCTTTTTCCTCTCTCGCGGCTGTTGGTCTCGCGCCGGCCGCCGTCGCTCGAGGAGAAAGCGCTGGATTGGCTTGGGCGCCTTTTCCCGCCTTCGAGCGCTGGCCTTGGGTGTCACCTGCCCTGGGGTCCTGTCAGGAAACGGCGCCCGCAGGTGCTCCAGCTCTGCCATACACGTATTGGTGGTTATTAGCACAGGATGCCTTGGCGCACAGAGCACTTCGTGCTACTGCCCAGGCATGTGGTACTGCCATGGACGCCTGTTATTATAACACAAGGTGCCCTGACACACTTACCATTATAGAAGGTACTATCATATGGTTATTTATAACCTAAGGCGTGCTCCCCTTGGCTATTACTGTCAAAGGCGATGCCCCAGGTGAGGCAGTGCTGGACATGGTTACTATTAATTACTTGTATGAATTGATACAGTATCTGAAGCAAGGTATGGAGTTTGGTGTTGGCACAAATAAGGCCCAGCGTTTTTCTCCTGGGCATTCACAGTTTGTCTAAATCAGAGAGTCACTGAAGAAATGTCACTTTTGCAGACAGCGAAGGAGAAGGCCCCTGGCCTCACTGGTTCACAATCTATGGCTATAATGAAGACTTGCTCAAGTACAAGGGATAAATCCATGACTTGCATTTGGCTACTAAAAGAGAAAAGGAACCAAAATACATATTTTATGATCAGCTGTATTACATAAGAAAGGCCGTACTGGGTCAGACCAAAGGTCCATCCAGCCCATATCGACAACGTCAGGTGCCCCAGAGTGAGTGAACCTAACAGGTAATGATCAAGTGATCTCTCTCCTGCCATCCATCACCACTTCTTTATCTTCAGTTTTGTAATACATGTTATATGTACAGTTATGTGACTTTCTGGAAGCAATTCATAACTGTCCTACTAAATACTTCTGCTCACTGTAATGAATTATAACTGCTCCTCTTCACTTTTGTATGCAATGTTTTAGCTATGTGAGAATATTAGTGAGACAATGTGGGTGAGGAATGTATTTTACTGCACCAACTTCTGATGGTGAGAGAGACAATCTCTCTCACCAACAGAAGTTGATCCAATAAAAAGACATTACCTCACCCACCTTGTCTCTCCTCAGATATGTTAATTTAAAAATATCAGTTTATACCCATGTTTTCAGTAGTGAAACAATAGTACTTTTATCCACAGACTGCTTAAGTACTTTGATACTTAGGCGGAAATACAATCTTTGGCCCAACTGCTGAGACTTATAGCTGTTCTACTGGGAAACGGACTGAGACAATAAAACTAAATTCACAGGTCACTCTGCATCCATCAGATGGCAATAGCTCTGCCAATCCTGTCTAGATTTTAACTGGCAACCTAGAGGTGAAGGAATAGTCACATTATCAATCCCAAATCATCCAGCCCCTCAGTGTTGAATTTTTTGAGCTTCAATCCTTGTTGTTTTTGCTGATACAGACTAACATGGCTACCACTCTGAAACCTATATAGTAACCAAATCTCAAGACAGTTTAACAAACAAGTTTTCCCTATACACACACATAATTGCCATTGAGATTATTTAATATTCGGATAGTACAGAATCAATCCCTAAATTTGAAAATGGTGACTCTGGAGAATGCATTGAAAAAAATCTCCAGTTATATTTTTACTGTAAATGGAGAAAATATAATTTAAAACACAGTGCACATTTGGGTCAGTTTTAGATTACCAACACACCATACTGCAGCTAATGAAGCATAATATAAAGAACAGATTTCAAGTAATGGAGAGGATTACACAGGGAACAAAGCAGCAAGAATGAATGCAGAATTCTGAAAATTAACTAAAACAACATTTAGACTACTTATCTGTGCTGCAGACTTCGTTGCAACTCAGGTTTTGTGCTCATCAAATACCATAGCTGTTTTTGTGCTAGATGTTTCAAACATCAAACAAGAGTTGTGTATTTTATGAGCACTTGAAGCCAGAGTTATACTGTGTAGATATTCGAGTACCATGTGGGTGGAGTGACTTTCATGCTCAAATTGTAACTCAGCATTCAATTGTGTTCCCATTAAAGTCAATGACTTTCATTGGCTTTAGTGGCTGCAGCATCAGGCTTATGTGTGGACAAAATTTTGTACGTCAGTGAAAGCTGACTTTTTTCTATTTAATTTATTTCTGGTCCTGGACTACCATTATAGATATATATTCATTTTTTCTTTTTAGACAATATACACATTTTAATATAAGCTTATTAGGCCAGACATGTTCAGCAGTACAATGCATGCAGTTTTATATTAAAGAACATAAGAAGGGCCGTACTGGGTCAGACCAAAGGTCCATCTAGCCCAGTATCCTATCTACCGACAGTGGTCAATGCCAGGTGCCCCGGAGCGAGTGAACCTAACAGGTAACGATCAAGTGATCTCTCTCCTGTATTAGTAGTGAGAACAGTCATATTTGTATTAGATAGGATAAAAAAATACAGAGAATATCATATTTTGTGGCATATGCCAAATAATGGATGGTTAAAAAATGAAATTTTCCTTATGGGCAAGGTTATTCCATAATTGCCCGTTGCAGGATTCTAGCACTTTCCTGTGATGCATCTGGTACAGACCATTGTCAGAAACAAGGTCCTGGATAATTGGTCTGATCTGGTATGGCAATTCCTATGTTCCTGTGCAAACTTTTCCTGTGAGTATCCATGTGCCTAAATAGTTTTACTGTCATATATGTCAGCCTAGACTTTTGATAATTACTTATTTGCTGTTTGTCTATTCTGTTTGTGTTTTCTTTTAGATTGTCAACTCTTTGGTGTAGGGTCAGTTTTCTATTCTGTATTTGTACAGTGCCCGATGCAGTGGGACTCCAGTCCTGGTCAGGGTCATTGGCATACCCAAATAATAATAGTCAATAATAAATAAATGATGATATACCAGGCAACATATCCCCCGTGTGATATGAGACGATCCATAGGAAACCTGAATTATAATATTTGTAGAGAAGATTTATAGCAAGCATGGGTTGTAATATTAGAGCACCAGTAGTCCACTGCATTCATTTAGGATTTAGGTAACTTTAAATATGTATGTGTGTATATACTATGTATACCGGTTCCTGCCCCCCGCACCCTCACCTTTTAAATGTAAGTGCATGTCAAAATCACATAATATGCAGGTTCAGGTTCAATTTTATCATTCTTTATTCCAGTGGTATCATTTACTTTGTTAAATGCATATCCCTGTTCAAAGTGCCTTAAAGCAGTTTTAACTTAATTTAAATTCAAGTATTGTAAAAGATATGTATTATAAACACAAAAAAACTGCATAGTGGAATTACTAGAACAGCCTATTACATTCAGGATGCCAAGTACTCAAGTTTTAACAACACCAGATCAATATTTGACTGTCAAGGTTAATGCTAATTAGTTGGCTTAGTACAGTAGATATAGTATAAATGCATTGTTTTTACACTAATACAATTTAGAAGCTGTTAACTAAATACTGGATGAAATTTGTAGTGTCCGTATCTGTTTTGCATCAAATAGGTAATAGGGCAATCACCTGAATAAAATGTTGACATGCTAATGGGAAACAGCAGAAAACAGAGACACTGAATGCTTGCAGCTCCCATGGACTTCAATTAGAGTTTGGAAGGTCAACACCTTAGATATTCTTCATAAGTAAACTGTCATTCTTACCTAAATGTATATGTTGTTTAAACCTAGTTTCACAGTATATTAAAGAAAATGTTTGTATAAGTTTGTATTTCTATTTTCCTGTGGAAAGAAAGCTTTGAATTAGCAGTGGAAGATACCATAAAAGGTATAGTAAAATTTTTGACTTAAATTTGTAGTCCTTATTTGGATAATTTAATTAAATCTACAGTATATAAGCCCAGGCATAATAATGATGTGCTATATACTATAAGATAATAGCATACATTACTTTTTAAAGAGGATTTTATACAAATTACTTTAATTAAACACTTATTGTAACAACTGAAAATCTATGGAAATAACTGTTTTCAAAATTGTGGTATTGCTAAATTTTTAACAGCTTCAAGGAAATATTTTACTTATTGTTCAGATGATAATACAGATATATTAGTCAAGAAGGAGAAGCAATTTTAGGATTTTTCATTTTATATTTGTATAATGCCAATACAGTAGAACCTCAGAGTTACGAACACCTTAGGACTGGGGGTTGTTTATAACTGTGAAATGTTCATAACTTGAAACAAAATATGGCTGTTCTTTCAAAAACTTACAACTGAACATTGACTTAATATAAGCTTGAAATTTTATGATGCAGAAGAAAAATGCTGCTTTTAACCATCTTAATTTAAATGAAATAAGCATAGAAACAGGTTCCTTACCTTGTAGAATCAGCCCCATTGTGTTACTAGAAATACAAGACTTCTATGTGTAGAACTTCCATTGAAGTCATGAAATGTCATGCATGGAGGGCTTTTAGGACTAGGCCTAGTATTTTGTATTTCACATCAGGTGAAATCCGGGCCCCAGCAAAGTCAGTTGCAAATCTCCTGTTGACTATAGACCAGTCTGAGAGGCAGTTCTGGGAAACCTATAGATGTAGTAAGCTCAATTGCCTATATCATACCTTCAGTTTTAAAGTAAAACCCTGAATTCATTTTAATGGAGAATTCTCCTTAAAAATAAATGGCATGATATTGCTCAATATTATTTCCTTGTAAAACTGGTTTTAAGAAATATGTGCATGGATGCAGAGGAGAAAAAAGACTATTTTAGATGAGTTACTTTCTCAAATACATTTTAAAAAATTAGCCATTTCCTTTTAAAGGAAAATTCATTTGTAATTATTTGTAATAGTTTACATACTTTAAGAGTTTTTATGTATTTACCTTTTGTCAGTTAAAAAAGATTTTAAGATGTGTACCATCCAGTATGATACTTTTGTGTTATACGTGATACAAGGATACATTATGACTGTTATATTGAAGAACTAAGAAAATAAAATGTTCAGTTTTCATTAACTGAAAAGAGAAAACAAATTTTTTGTTACAAAAGTAATGTAAAGTTATAAAGGTACAGTTCAATTCTTAAATATTTGATGAAATTCTACCTAGCAAGCAAGGCTTTTAGAAAAAACAAATGAGAAAATTAATGAATAAAGAGTAAAAAACTAATAAGAGGTTTCCTGAAATATAACATCTTTACCCTGCTTGCTTTCATTTAAGAGAATCTCACATTGTTTATATATTTATTAAAACATATACTTAGTAACATTTCATAGTTGTGACAAGAGGAGGGGAAGCCATGTGGTCTATCTACATCTATTCTAACATTATTTATTTCCAAAGCCCATCATAAATGACCCTTGAGTTAGTTTGTCGCAGGTTAAGATTTGATAGATGGAATACTGCAAGACTTCCTCATTACCAGCCTGACTTCAATGTCAGGTGGGTTATTCTGTTTAGTCTGTAAACATCCGTCATCTGTTGCTGCTAGGTGGAGATCAAAGCGCAAAGAAACAGATTTTTTCCTTAAATGAGGATTGTCCTTAAAGAAAGATCCTTCCCATTCTTTAATAACTTCATCCACTTTTTCTGTCCTGAAACAATAAATGAAATGTAAATGTGATCCTGAAGAGATAGTAGTACATATCTTCAAAGTAGTTGGACAGGCCAATGCTCAAACCACTGAGCTATCCCTCCCCCCACAGTAATAAGAGAAAGATATAGCATCACTTATTGGTGGAAGTGCTGTCTACACTGATAAGTACAACTTTCCCCCTGCTGGTTAAATAATTTAAAAACAGTAACAAAAGTTCGATTATAGTAACTCCTAGGAATCCAGGTACTTTTCTATCCACACAGATTTCCATGTTGGCCTGCTCTCTCGAATCTTCATTTGTAGTTGGATGTAGATTATCAGTGAGTGCAGGGTTCATGTCCTTCACATTAGACATATCTGTTATGGACAATGTCTGTTGAAGACTACAATGTCTTGAAGATCTGAAGACACCCTGACAATTCCTCCTCCAGATACTCAGATTCGAGTCTCACCTGTATGACCATTCTCAGGCCAAGTGCTTTTGCCATCTTGAAGCTACTGCTACCAGTTATAATATTCGCTTATAGAAATCAAGGGATTTATTGGGACACTGCAGGCAACAACTCTAGTACACACAGGCAGAACTAAAAACTTCTCTTCCCCTTTCTCCTCCCTCGTTCAGATCCAAGAATATACTATCAAAACAAGGGAACAACTTAGCACTAAAATAATGATACAGCACCACTTATTGGTGGAGGTGTGGTCTACACTGATCTTATAGTTGCCTGCTTGCTAACTGGAAATGGTATACAAGAAGGATGCTATTGGGGATATAGAGTGCAACCAAGGGAGGTGTAATTTAAATGTATATAACACACACACACACATGTAATATATAAATTATTATTTTGCTAAATTTATGTTTGTCTTACTGTATAGTGCCATGAGCTTCAGCACTTTCCTTCACAGCACTTCTATTTAAGACGGCTTGCTTTGTCAGTGTTTCCACCTTTTCATCTTCATGCTTCTTTACAGCACTAGCTAGAAAGGAAAATGCAAATATACTTGATATTTCTTCTGGGCCCTCTTAGGGAGCTTTCACTCCTTGTACAATCTCCAGGAAAGATCTCTTTATAATGTTCAAGAGACTAGTAGGAGATAATCCTGGCTAGTATGCCAGCTTGTGTACCATCTCCTTAGGGGGCTTATTTGGTAACTGAGCTTCTGGCATATATGTTGCGGTCAGCAGTATGTGCTAGTTTTGGTCACATACTACTCCCTTTCAGAAGAAAGTCTGTGTTTCTTTGCATGCCCTCCTAACTCACCCAGTTGAATTTAGCCCTGGCAAACAAAATTCCAGTGGAGGATGATACACCAGGCCATGTCTCGGTCATCTTCTCTATTCTGGCCTGAGCAGAATTTAGCTCTAAATTGTTTATTTTGGCATTATCTGTGACTAAATTAGGCATTTAATTGTTTTTTAAAGATACTGTGCACTGGAATATGTGACAGTAGATCTGAGATAAGAGAAATCAGAAATAGGTCTGAGATAAGAGAAACCAGAAATAGTTCTTTCCCAGCTATTCATTAATCAAATACAGAATAAGTTACGTTTTTTAAAAATTTACTGTACGATATCTGATGCAAGCATACATCAATATACAGTACTTTAATTCAGTAAAGTTTTAACTCCTGGAGTTTGGGGTACAAATTTTACTCTCCTTTGGGTTTATCCATGGGAAGGAAGCATGTGGTCCGTCACACCACTAATACCTTTTTGTAGCTCCTGTTCAGGAAATTCATCTGGGCAACATTAAGAACTGAGAAATGATTGTGGTTTTATTTTAGGAATGCTCCCTTGTCTTAAAAAACTCACTTGAAGGTGGGATAAAAGCAGTCTTGCTGGTGGTAGGTTTTCTGTCATCTTTTCTATTATATGTAGAACAACGAAACCTGAAAAAATGAAAATATTACAAAAATGTAATAATATTGTTATTTTAAACTAAAACTTGAATGATGAGCAATTGAGGGGCAAATATGTAGAAATGATGACAATGAGAACTGAATATAGATTTATTGTAGTCACATCTTATTTTGATTGTAGGACTAAAGAATGTTGAAAATTTGTATTTGTATTCCATCATTCTTTCCTGAAAGATTTTCAGTAACTTCAAAGTATGCCAGAAAGACCTTTTCTTAATATTTTTCTTTTGTTTTATTCATAATGAGCTATGTATATTTTTATATAGTTATAAAATAGCAATATATTGAAAAAATGCCAAATAAGTTCCCTCACTTGGGGCTCTAATGTGCAAATGTTTTTGCCTGTAAGGTTCTTGGAGTGAAACCCTAGCTTCTTCTGCATGGGGCAGAGGAGGCAAAATTCCTGCCCACCTAAAAGTATTCCTAAGAAACACTTTCACTTGCAAAAATAATGGTGTTTCATGTCACCTGCGGAGGTTACCCCTCTTTAAGGGAGAATGGGACCCTTATTCTTTAAACATGTGAACCTGACCCTACCAATATTTTAATATTTAATATCATTTATGTTAACAGATACTCATGTGCAAAACCCCAATCCTGCCTTTGATTTGCGTTATACCTGAGATTTTCCAGATGAAATTTATCTAAATTATCTTCAAGGAATTCACATATTCAAAGCATGGGAAGGCATATAGGTGACAGTGCTATTGTATGAGCAGTACAGTGTATGTGGGAATATGAAGAACTGTTTGAACTAGTAGCTTTGGAATTATAATTATTTAACTTTTCTCTCTTTCAAGTTTTCTCTCTTTAAAACATTAAAGCTAAATCTGTGTTGAATTATTACAGCACATTTTTATTTACAGGTTTTGATCAATATATTTTACTCCAGCTTGATGCATGTGTAACTCAATTGAAATAAAAATGTTGTAACATTGTGGTGAATCAGGTCCACTATGTATAATTAGATTAAAACTGTATTGAAGCAAACCTCTGATAATACAGGTGGGTACACATACTGTGGGGGCCATACTGCTTTTAAATATTGGTTAAATAATGAACTTTACTTTAAAAAATAAAACCCATAATTTTTCTAAACAAAAACATGGAAAATCAGAAAAAATAAGCACTGCAGACTTTGTAAGATAAGATATTTTAATGGCATGAAAATTGTTCATGCAATCATTTAACATATTTTTAGATTTTAAATATGCCTGTATAGAACTTTGCACAAGTCAAAATGAAAATTCCTTTAATGAAGGATTTACTACTATATTTGATGGTGGAGTTCATGTGATTGCAACTCTGAAAAGTACTGCAAACAGAAGTTTTGAAAGATAATATAAAAGAAAATACACTTTCTCCATTCTGTAAAATACCTGTTTTCCTCTTTTTCCAGCAAACTGCGATACGTTGCTATCTCCTGCTCCAGTCTCATCTTAGTGTTCAGTAGTATTTCATGCTCTTGAAGCTGTTTCTCAATACCTCTCCTCACTTGCTGTAGCTCCTTCTCTAAACCTTCAATCTCAGCTTTTAAATTCTGCAGTTGCATCTGGTACTGCTGCTCCGTGTCATGCAGACAACTTTCCAAACCTCTTTCCTGGCAAATAAATCCAATATTACAGGTCCAAAAAGTAGTTCTAAAAGTTCAGTTCCACATAGTGTTTACTAACAATTAAATAAATTTTTAAACACTTTGTCTTTTCATTTTTTTCCCTAAATAATCTTTAGGAACTGTAATAATCATCCAGCTTTTATAACACCTTTGATAAGAAACTTAAACTGGTGGCTTTTTGCATTTAATTTTCCAGTAAGATCTGTAATCATATAAACTCAATTATAAGCTCACGCACAAAATTGTAGCCTTCTACTGTGTGATGAAATCAATCAGTTTTGATGAGTAATTTCACCCAGCTGTCCAGAATTACGTGTTCTCTAATAGTCACAGGAATTCATAGTGTTGGAAAGTCATCATCGTTGTTACAAAACCTACCTGCAATAGGAAAATTGACTAATATCTCACATCTGTTGTCAGTAGTGGATCTCCCTGAAATTGTGTTAAAAACAGTGTAATTCTTAGGCCTTGTCATCACTAGTGAATTTTAGGAAAAATTCCCATCAGTGCTACCACCACTTTATCAACACCATTGGGAGTGCTGGTGTATACAAGTCTCTTTTGGTATGACACTGGAAGCTGCCAGAAACTAATCTACGCTAGATCTCCCACCAGAGCAGATGAACTGGGATAGCAGTGGGAGAAGGATTGTTTTCTAGAGTTCCCTAATATAGTCAGTCAAAGCAGTAGGATAGATGGACAGAATTGTTTTCATCACCATTATAGACCTAAAGCTGTGATTAATTAAAACATTTAAAGTACATGCTAACTTAAAGTATTTGATTAATTGTTTTGTTGACTCAGAACCATAGTTCCAAAGAATTAAAATAAACATGATTTGAATTGATCAGGCAGGCAGGATATTTATTAGGAAATTGATATGGGGATATTGTGGAAGAATTCTTGAAATCTGTGGGTATTGATTGGCAGGAGAAATAAATAAACATAACAGTATATGCAGAATTATAGATTCTGAATCAAAAGATGTCTTATCCGTAAGCCTTGATAACTGACTCGCAGAGTTTCTGGCAATTAATGATCAAGAGGAAGCAATAAAGGTCAAAGGCAAAGCCACTATGCATTTCTGTTCTTGCTGTTTCCTTCATCTGTCGGGTGTTATTGATGTGCATATTGAACTATGGAATATTGCATGTCGGAAGAAGAAATGGGTACTTTTTTTCAGGAAGTTGATAATATCAATTTTTGACCATGCTTACCATAGCCTGGAGAGATTCAATTTCAATTTGCATATGATGCCACTGTCGCCTGGCTTCACTGAGCTCTGCTCTGGCTGCCTTTAAAGCTTCTTCATCTTTATCCATTCTTTCACTTGTAGATTTTTCTAGCTACAGAAAATATAAACAAGATAACAGTATTAGAAATAAAAAACTCTTTAAAAGAATGAACATAAAATAAAAGTAGTTTTGAAAAAAAAACTTATCTACTTCTCTTAATACAGGTTTTTTTTAGGTTTAACTTTTTTGAGTGGCAACTGAATATATTAAAGGTTGTAATGAAAAGCTAAACTGTCATTATCAGAATATTGTAAACTCTGAGGAAACTCTTATATTGCAACCTCTACTGGAAAATACTTTGCTGCATTTTTAGTAACTGTCACACCTCTACGAAAGAGGCTTAAGAAAATATTATTTTTTATCTCTATCATCTTAACATAAATCCTCACAGAAACACACACAACTTGGACATATTCTGTACAAAATCTCAGTTGACTAACAATATAAGGGCCAGATACATTGGCATGGATTGAACAATCATATAGTAGAGAGAGAATGAAGAACTCATTGAAATATTTTATTAATAATTTTGAGACTTGTATTATCTTAGGTGCAGAAAAGTATAGGATAGGGGTGGTCAGGCTAACCTATTAGAGATCCTAAACCTGATATTTAGAATACTCTTCCCCCTACGGTGACCAGGTGTTCCGATTTTATAGGGACAGTCCCGATTTTGGCGTCTATTTCTTATATAGGCTCCTATTATTCCTCACCCTCGTCCTGATTTTTCACATTTGCTGTCTGGTCACCCTACGTCCCCCACACTTTATAACACTCTTTCTTATAATGCTGACCCAGTATTGGCTTACCGACTGTATTATGACCAAATCCAGCCCTGTATTAAAAAGGCCTAGCTTCACTGAAGTGAGTGAAGTTGCAATGCTTATTTCAGGTCTTAGTCCATTATTAGATACATTTATTAGATTGTAAAGCTGTCTGACAGTAGCTGTAGTTATGGGGTATATTACATGACTTTAAAATGGTCATGTCAGGTCAATTTCTTCCATGCACTCTAGTAGGAATAATGGTCAGTACTTACATAGTGTTTATTACGATAATGATAATTAGGGTTCCTTTCAAATTTCTGTGTTTTGCCTGCAAGCATTGGTGACATCACAAGCACCTGAAGCAGAACATTTTCCTTCACTCACTTTACTGCTTTACCATAGGTTCTTGTTATGACATCAGCTCTTACTGAGAAGAGAGATTCTTGAATTCAGGTCTTGGCAGGAGAGTAAAAGAAGAACTAATATTTTGTCTTTAAAATGTTAATGTGTTTTTAATGTTATCAGTTCACCATTACGGTAACAAAAGCCATGTAATTCACATGTCACGCTGAACTCTGTTTTCTACCTGCTGTTTGTGTCTAAGTACTGCAACACATGTGAGGCCAGATTTCTCAGTACGCTTTGGCTGCTTTGTGCTGGCCTGGAGCAAAGAAAATATAAAGTTGGCTTAATAAGACAGTTAAACTATGTTTATGGCTGCTTTGCGTCTTCAGCAAAGCAGCCATAAACATAGTTTAATTGTCTTATTAAGCTCAAGGCAGTTAGGGTGTACTGGGGAATCTGGCCTATGGTGAGTACATTTCTCAGTATTCAGAATTTCTGAAATATTAAAGTACAACAGGGTGATATAAGACCCACATTTCAGTGTGGATTTCTTGGCATTTGATGGTTGTAGTCAGATTTGTCACATTATTATAACGTTCTGAAGAGATGTGTTGTGTGTGATTTATAATAGGGTATTTATATCCTTTAAAAATATGACACAGAGAACAAGTAATATAAACATTGCAGACAAGTATGGCATAGTTTTATGGAAAGAATAGAAAATCTGTCCCGAGAAGATAAAGTTTTCCATAACATATGTGCTCAAAATTGTAAATCCTCTTTATAAATAGCTTCTTTACGTCATCTCAATATGATATTCAAGATGTTTTCCTCCCGAGGGATAACTCTAAATAAGGCTTGAGGGTGCCATGTTATGGTATATGTCATCATGTTTTTTTAGTCACAACAATATAACTGTCTTGTATGTACAGACAAACATCCAGATTCATTACAAAGCATTCCTTTAGAGTGAGTTTCATAACCTAAGCATAACATATTTTCTTAGCTTTTAGGTCTAGTCATACTGCAGTAAATTCTAAATCCCTTATCAAGTAATATGCTGCATTGAAAAGGAAATACTGTACCTCAGAGGGTTAAGGTTGAATTTGGTAGGCATAGATTGTCTCTTTATTCTCATTACCTGCGTTCTTGTTGAGAGGACGGTCTCTATCTGATTTCTGGTGATGAGCATTTCATAGTTTGCCCTGATCTCATTGAGGAGCTGGGACAGTTCCATTCTGCTCCCATCCTCCACCTTGACTAACAACCTTATTGATAGGATGAGCCAACTGCTGCAGAGCCTACATTGCCTGCAGTGAAAGCAGAGAGGGAGAGAAAATACAGCAGAATTTTAAAGATGCAGAGCTCTCTTTTGTAGGAGCATTGAAAAATCATCTGCTTTTAATCGACTTTGAAGATCATGTTTAAAAACACAAATATCTCTCAATTCTGCAGTGATTAAAAAGGCAAGACCCAGATAATGTGATGAAATGAACAAAAGTAGTGTCTTCATGTGTTTATTCCATTGTAAAGCCAGACATTTATCCAAGAAACTAGAGTCTGGAAGCTATAATATTGATAATAAGGGCAAAATTATAGCTGTCCAGTGTGAATTTGAAAGACCAGAGACGGGGCACAATACATTTTCCTGGCAGTACACTCTTGCATGTGGCAATCTTAATTTGGTTGGCTGTACTCCTGGAATGCAAAGGAGGGAAGTAAGCCAGCATTATTAATGGTCAGAAAGGCTAGTGTTCTGCTGGGTGACTGGGCAACTAAATGGAAGATGAAATTTAATGCTGATAAATGCAAAGTAATGCACATTGGAAAACATAATCCCAAGTAAACATACAAAATTATACAGCCTAAATTAGCTGTCACTGCTCAAGAGAGAGATCTTGGAGTCATTGTGGATAGTTCTCTGAAACCATCCGTTCAGTGTGCAGTGGCAGTCAAAAATACTAACAGAATGTTAGGTACATTTAGAAAAGGGATAGATAATAAGATAATAATATCAGAATGCTGTTATAAATCCATGGAACACCCACACCATGCAGTTCTGTATACCTCATCTTAGAAAAGATATATTAGAAATGTGAAAGGTACAGAGAAGAGCCACAAAAATGTATTGAGGTATGTAGCAGCCTCCATATGAGGACAGATTAAAAAGACTGGGACTGTTCAGCTTGGAAAAGAGACAACTAAGGGAGGATATATAGAGGTCTATAAAATCATGAATAGTGTGTAGAAAGTGAATAAAAAAGTCACTAAGCAGATATTGGGACTGGACAACAGGAAGAATCACTTGATAATTGCCCTGTTCATTTCCTTGGAAACATCTGGCATTACCCACTATCAGAAGACATGATGCTGTGGTAGATGAAGTATTGGTCAGACCCAATATGACACTTACGTTAGAAATTTAAAAGACGTAGATAGCTTTATAGTGTACAATAGTACAATTGGGACAGCTAACTTATGCTTTTGGTGATAATATATATTTGATTATTTTCTAATTAATTTTTGATGTGAATATAGTACTATACATCTTCATTTATCTAGTTATTTCTGCTTAATTAGATGATATTAATATATAATTTGCTGAACTCTACTTGTGAAAAAAGTACTTTTAGAAACATTGAAATGTAATTTAATCTAAAGAATGTTTATATCAAAATTTAAATCTGTATTTGGAAGTCATTATTCTATGCCAGTTTTATCTACTGTTAGCATAACTCTAGCTTATTTTTTATTAGGGTCAAGAAAACACCATAATAGAGACTCAGACTAAATGTATACTCCAAATAAAAAAAGATGGTAGGAGAACCAAAAGAATGTCATCATGGCTAAATAGCAGAGTAACAGAGGCTGTTAGAGTCAAAAAGGCATCCTTTAAAATTTGTAAGTTAAATTCTAGTGACAGGTTTCAGAATGGTAGCCATATTAGCCTGTATCAGTGAAAAGAACTAGGAGTACTTGTGGCACCTTAGAGACTAACATATTTATTTGGGAATAAGCTTTCATGGTTTGAACATGAAAAGATGGGGGTTGCCATACCAACTCTAATAGAAAAATCAATTAAGGTGAGCTATTATCAGCAGGAGGAAAAAAAACTTTTGTAGTAATAATCAGGATGACCCATTTCAAACAGTTGACAAGAAGGTGTGAGTAACGGTAGAGGGAAAACCAGTCGGAGAACACTTCAACCTTCCGTGTTGAAGTCTTCCGTGTTGAACAAGGAAGGATTTTCAAAGTTAGAAATAATCAGGGTAATACAAAAATTACTTGCAACAGTTAAAAAATTTATTGAAAAACAGCAGTAAATAGAATGTACTTTTTAGCACCCATAAAGACTACATTTCAGTGAAGTGAGAAGAGAAAGCTGATACTAGAACCCTTGTTTTTAAGATGGGAAACTCTTAAGCTAGTTAGAATTCTGCATTTGTCCAGAACACTTCCTTGTTCTTAGTTCTGTCAGTAGGCACATATAAGAGGATCCTCTGTTCCATTTGCATGTTGCTTATTTAGCTGACCTCTCTTCAACTGACTGGACTTTTGATGAGACTATTTTGCCATCCACCAGCTCTTCAACAATTGTCTTAACCACTCTAGTTTTAGACGGTTCTAAAAATAAAATATTAATAGTATTATACATTCAATATATTAAAATAAAGACTCAAATAAAGTAAAAAGTTATGGTCCAGTTAAATAAACATAGGACAATATGCCTTATAACGGTGTAAACTTTACAAATATACAAAATTACAAATATATGAGACCTTTATTTGTCACTTTGCTGAAATGCATAGTGCAACAGAAAGTTACCTTCAAACATGAAAAAGAGGTTGAAATCTTAACTTTGACAGATAGTGGTGTACATTAAAATCTTTGAGGCTTTTTTTTTCTTTATAATGAATTACTCATTTTATTTCACCATTTCAGGCTCAATCCTCTGGGTTGTTGCATGTCTCTGCTGACCTCAATGGGAGTTGAAGGTTCCTAACACTCCACAGGAAGTGCTCAGCACTTTGTAGGATTAAAACCTTATATAGTATAAAGAACCGGGGCCTGATTCAGTGCCCAGTGAGGATAATGGGAAACTTTCCTTTGACTTCAGTGGGGATTGGATCAGGTCTTCAGTAAGTAATTACTTATACAAATGTAATTTACCAAGTTCCAAAGAGTTCTTTGCTTGCGGCGGCAATGCTGATTGATTTTAAAAAGTGCACTCCAACATCCTTGTAATTCAAAGGCTTTAAAATAAAAACAGTAACTTATTTTAATTACCTTTGATTTGAACTCTTGTTTCTTGATATTCAGAACCTCCAGATCTAAAGTGGCTGTTAAAAATAATTAATAATCATTAGTTATCTTACAGTAGTGATGGAATTCTAAGAAAATATAATTATTTTGAGAGTTGATGTTAATACTGGTTTTAAAAGCATGTTTATTGTTATCTTTCTAGAAGTGACGTGGCAGGCAATCAGTTTTGTAAGTGATTGGAACTGCTATGTACCATATATATCTGATTGCATTTTTTAAATGCCAGACAAAAAGATGAATAATTAATTCCACCAAAATGCTTTACAGGATAAAGATTAAATAAAATAGTTCATCAAATATGGATGTAAGATCAAACTGCTCTTTTATCCTTGACTGATAAAATGAAAATTTTCTGTGGTGGATATTCTATTTACTAGAGTCATTTTCAGGTATTTGCAGTTGCATATAATATACAGTTCTGTAATATTTGCAGATGCTGAGCCAGCATAGAGAACCGGTACAACAATTTGTTTTCAGTTCACACTTAGGTCTATTTCTTAGAAGGCTCTGACTGACTTCAAAGTGTGTTGAATTAGGTCCTTGTATCTCACAACAGAGCCTTACAAATATTTTTATTTCTGAAGAACATTTAATGAAATGTGCTACTAAGAAAGAAATATCCTTCTTAGTAAATATTCTTTAGACAACATACATACAGAGTCCAAAACTTTTAATCTCTCAATGACTTCAAATCACATTGAAGTCAGTGGTTTTAAGAGCACCCTGACGCATCACATTGCAGGATCAGATTTATAATGTGATAGAGAAGAAAAAATCCTCTTCTTGAAAAAGAGGATGCTTTCTATAAATCAAATTTGAAATGTGGGCTCAGGCCTGCAAAATGTTCAACACTCATTCAAGACTATGAAGGCCCTCAGCTTCCACTGAAGTCAGTGTAATTTAAGGTTGCTGAGCACTTCACTGGAATGAGCTGCACCTTCAGGATTTATCCCTATATGCACAGCACATGGAATAAGGTATACTGATGTTTATTTCTTATTTCTAGTGTTTTCTTTTTCAAAAGAAATTAATCTAACTGAAATAGTGTTTTTCTTCAGGCTGTTTGCTTACCCTCCTTCTCCATTTAGCAGTTGCCTATAGGTCTCAATCTCCTCCTCTAGACGTATCTTGATGTCCAGGAGCTGTTCATATTCTGCATTCTGGCATTCCATTTCAGATCTGATCTGCTTTAATTGTTCCTCCAGATTGCTAATCTGAAGCTGTATTTGTAAAAGCTGAGCACTGTAGTTTCCTTCAGTTTCTGCCAAGGTCCCTTCAAGGGAGCATTTCTATCAGCGCATAACAATGTCATGTTACTGATGAAGCCAAAATGCTTGATTAAACACATGAAAAATCTTTAACAGTGAAAATAATTTATACCAGAAAAGTAGAAAAATTGTTTTCCTAATTATAACACTTAGAACTAAAATTATATTTTTTCTCTATCAGTTTTCAATACCATTAGTTTTTGTGATGAAAATTATTTCTCTGGTATAATTTTTCCTTTCTCTTCTCTCTTCCTCTAGTATTATATTAGTAGTTTTATAATGTTTTATTGCTATATACACTGCTTCTTCTGTGAAACATTTCTCAAACAATGCAAAGTAAAATGTATTATATTAATTGGATATGCATGTAAAATAATTTTACTTGTATGTTAAGATTATGAAAATAAGTGTAAGGTTAAAGTGGGAATATAAAAATGTAATCTGTTTGGTGCATGATTATCTGCTATACAGATGTTTGAAAAGAATTAAAATTTGTTCTTAATGGCGAGATGTTGGAGATAGGTAGTTTGGCTATTAGCTGCTCTTATGAAGAAATCCATAAGAGCCTTTCAGTGTAGTCTTTTCACAGATCAGAATGAATGAAAAATATAATCATTGAGAGAACATGATGAAACAACTTCATGCCAAAAACCTGAATGGCATTAATTTTAATATCCTGTTGTTTTTGGTTACATTAATGGTTTATTATATGTAAATATTAAAATCCTGAATAGGCCATGAAGGGACTATTTAATATTCAGCATTCACCATACACATATTCAGTCATTTACACTTACTTAAATGGCGGTGGATCATATTCCATACTGGATTCTTACAAAAAAAAAGTTCCATTGAAAGTGGATAAACTTGCATGTGTGTAATGAAGTGGAATATTAATCTGTAATTCCTCTTTTGAGGCCACACCCATTACAAAACTTTATAAAGTGTTTTTGAGACTGTTTAAAACAAAGCTGTTACTTTTGATTATTCTTTCCAGCTAGTCAAACTCATCATTCTTCATTCTCTATAGATTTTAGTATTTAATTTAGAAATACAATTGTTTCTCTGTGTTTAGAATAAATATAGGTGTGCTATCAAAACGTGTCTATATTAAAAACAAATATGTATTAAATGCAAATAAGCCCTTACATAATGCTGAACTAATGGATAAAGCTATTATGCACACTGTAAATGTCTTTAATAAGAATTTTGAATTATAAAAGCTACCTTAAGTGGCAGCTATTACAAACCTTGGCCAGAAGAGTTTGTAGCTCAATGTCTAGGGTTTGGAGAGTACGTTTCATCTCAGTTATTTCATGCCTGGCTGAGTCTGCTGCATCACCCTCATCATGGATTTGTTGCTGCAGCTGTTGACTCTGGGAAAGTCATAATACAATATAGTGAATACAGTGCAATAAAACAAATCTTTGGATTTGAATGGGCTTTCAGATAACTTATCAATCATATTTTTACCATTTTATTAAATAGTTCTTTGGCCTCCCTACGATTTTGCTCACAAATGGATTCATACTGAGCTCTTATGTCATTCAGAATCTTTGTTAGATCTACTCCTGGAGCAGCACTCATTTGTACATTCACTTTGCCCGGAGAGCCACGCTGGAAGCTTTTAATTTCCTGGTTAAATGGAAGACAAGAAGATTTTATATTTTAAATATATTGCAACTGCAGAAGCAGGGAAAAATTAAATAAGTGAAATCATTAAGTGTCAAAATCTGAATGTTTTGAAATGGTAAATTGATCATAAACCATTTCACTTTTAAATTACTTTTAAATAGAAAGACTCTCATTGACTTCAGTGGGAGTTGGACTGGGACCTATATTTGCAAAAGGAAGGCAAAGATCTTACTTCCTCATGGTTCTTCTTAAGATACACTAGCTCCTCAGTCAGGCTTTCAAGCTGTGCTTCCAGGTTGGATCTTCTCATAGTCAGGTCATCTAGGACTATACGCAGACCATTAATGTCAGCTTCAATACTTTGGTGAAGGAACAGCTCATTTTCGTACCTTTAAAGAGATAGGAGAATTTTGAGAATATAATCAGAACAGAAAGAGAGAAAAATCAATTTTTTTGTGCAAGAAAAATATTTGATATTAATAAAGCAGAATTTCATTGGAGAAGATGTTAGAATAATGCATTTTATTATCTATTTTCTGTTCTATTTTTTTGTGATTTGACAAAAGTTTTAAGATTTTTTAAATTAAAATATAACTCTATTGCATATAATAGTTATAAAATTGATTTTAATATAATTTTTGGACTAGTACTTCAGCTTTCTGTTAATACTAACAATTGTAGAGAACTGTCTAAGGACCATATGAGATCATCAGTTTGTAAGCGGAAAACAATGGTGAGTTCTGGTTTAAAAAAAAAAAAAAAAGGCATGAGATGGCCCAAGTTATTACTACCCATCATCACTAACTGTGGTTTTCACTCACTTAAGTCTGAAGTCATCAGCAGCAAGCTTGGCATTGTCAATCTGCAAGACTATCTTGGCATTGTCAATAGTTGCAGAGATGATCTGGATAAATAGAAAGATAGATAAAGAGGCAATCTTATTATGAATACTATGAAAATATCCTTTGCATTTAATTTTGAGGCAGCACTGGGGAAATTTAGAGGCTAAATTGAAAAATGCAGAATTTAAAAATAAATGGTTTATATGCAGTTTTAACATAGAGGGAGATATGATTTCATTCCCTTTTTAAAAATTATTTCCTTTCCAGTTTAACAAATTAATTTTCATACATAAAGAGTAAAAAAAAACCCTGAACATGCTTAATAGTAAAATATATATTTTTATAGTAATATTAAATTAACAAGAATGTTTGTGAAAAATCCGTTGGTAGAAATATTACACTTAAAGTCAACTGCTTTGAGTATTCTTGATGTCAAAAGAAAATGATAAATGTCTGAAATTACGCTGAGCAGAATTTCTCCTTTGGTATAACTCATGCACTGCTCATGAGTTATAGTTTAACACAAGATATGGTTACAAGGTGCATACCATTGTAAAATACTTACAAATTTTTTATTACCTGATTCTTAAGATCTTCAATTATCTGGTAATATTTGCTGTAATCAAAGCGTAACCCAGCAGCAGCAGTATCATGTTTCTCATACCACAGCCGGATTTTATGTTCAAGATCAGCATTTGCCTCTTCCAGAGCACGCACCTTATCCAGGTAGCTAGCTAGGCGGTCATTAAGGTTCTGCATGGTTTCCTTTTTGCCACCAGACAGAAGACTGCCATCAGCTCCACCAAAGCCCCCACTAAAGCCTCCACCAAAGCCACTACCCAAGCCCCCAAATGAGCTACTGTGATAGGCATCTCCACAGCCTCCTCCAGCCGATACATTACCAAAACTACCACGATAGCCTCCACCAAAGCCACCACCTGCTCCCCCTCCTAATCCACTCCCTAATCCGACACCAGATCCCCCAGGCAAACCACATGCACTCCCACTACTAAAGCTTCCTCCAATGCTGGATACTCTGACTGATCCACCATCTCCACCAAATGAGGAAACCTGCCTGGATCCACTAGCAATACAAAGAGACATAATGTTTTAGTGTTGGTATGAGTTGTTAAAGTGTAACAAAAGCATCAAAGTAGTGTGAGAGAATGTTTTGGACAGGCAGTTCCTTTACCTTTTTATACAGTGTTATTAGGGTGTTTCTTTCTGGATTCCTCCTACCTATGGCAAAATATTTTTTTTTGCCAACTCAGCATACTATTAGACATGATTGGATGATTTCTTCTAATTAGCATTTAAATCAATTGTGACCATTCATGTAAAGAGGTTAGTGCCCTGAAGATGTTTGTTATATCAGGAATAGAGAAGGGTGGAACAAAGCTAAAGAATCATTATTACATTTTAATCATAGATGAGTAATTCCTTTGCTTCTTCCAGAGCTCAGGCATAACTCTCATATTCCCAAAGAAGATATATATTTATCATTCTTATCACCAAACTTATAATTTCTGTCTTTGATAATTAATAGGACTATCATGCGATTAAAAATTATTCACAATTAATCACACTGTTAATAATAGAATACCATTGACTTAAATATTTTTGGATGTTTTCTACATTTTCAAATATATTGATTTCAATTGCAACACAATACAAAGTGTACAGTTCTCACTTTATATTTATTTTTGATTACAAGTACTTGCACTGTAAAAAAACGAAAGAAATAGTATTTTTCAGTTCACCTAACACAAGTACTGTAGTGCAATCACTTTATCATGAAAGTTGAATTTATTAATGTAGAATTATGTACAAAAAATAACTGCATTAAAAAATAAAACAATATAAAGCTTTAGAGCCTTCAAGTCCACTCAGTTGTATTTCTTGTTCAGCCAATCAAGTTTGTTTACATTTGCTGGTGATAATGCTGCCCGCTTCTTGTTTACAATGTCACTTGAAAATGAGAACAACTGTTCTCACGGAATCACAAGATATTTACATGCCAGATATGCAAAAGATTCATATGTCCATGGATACTTCTATCACCATTCCAGAGGACATGCCTTCATGCTGATGATAGGTTCTGCTTGATAACAATCCAAAGCAGTGCGGACAGACACATGTTTGTTTTTATTATCTGAGTCAGATGCCACCAGCAGAAGATTGATTTTCTTTTTTTTGTTGGTTTGGGTTCTGAAGTTTCCTCATCAGAGTGTTGCTTTTAAGACTTTTGAAAACATGCTCCACACCTCATCCCTCTCAGATTTTGAAAGGCACTTCAGATTCTTAAACCTTGGGTCAAGTGCTGTAGCTATATTTGGAAATGTCACATTGGTAACTTCTTTGCGTTTTGTTAGATCTGCAGTGAAAGTGTTCTTAAAATGAACAACATGTGCTGGGTCATCATCCAAGATGGCTATATCATGAAATATATGGCAGAAGGCGGGTAAAACAGAGCAGGGATCATACGGTTCTCCCCCAAGGAGTTCAGTCACAAATTTGATTAACACATTTTTTTAACGAGCGTCATCAGCATGGAAGCATGTCCTCTGGAATGGTGGCTGAAGCATGAAGGGGCATAGGAATGTTTAGCATATCTGGCCTGCTAATAACTTGCAGTGCCTGCTACAAAAGTGCCATGCAAATGCTTGTTCTCAGTTTCCGGTGACATAAATAAGAAGAGGGCAGCATTATCTCCTGTAAATATAAACAAACTTGTTGGTCTGAGTGATTGGCTGAATAAGAAGTAGGACTGGAAGTGGCAGGGCTCAGTCCCTTGGTGCAGATAGGCAAAAAAAAGGGTTATCTGGTCTCTAATGGCTTAAATGTCACAGCCTTTACTTGGCCACACAAGGAAGTAAGGGTGAGTAAGGCCTGTGATAATTCCCTCCTGTGGCCCCGCTTAGATTATGATGCTGGCTGTGGTGAAGATAACAGGGGCTAGTGGCCCCATACTCCCTAGTTTGGGAAAATGTGTGGGAAGGGGACAAAGAAGGGTGGAAAGTGGGAGGAGCCTTACTCTGGTCCTTTTCACCTCTAGCCAGAGTAGCTGGTTAGGTACACAGCAGGGAGAAAGCTGCTTCATGAAAAGTAATGTACACCCTCTCTCGTCTACTTTCCTGCCTTGATCTGTGGATGGGGCAGTGTTCTGAAGTAAAAGATAATGTCGTGCACAATCTTGTAGTGAAATGGCAAGAATTGTTGAAATCCTGCCATGACTATTACTTCCTAAAACAGGCATTGGCTAAATGAAAAAGATGTCACATTTATACAAAGTGTTTCTTTCTCCAAAGATATTATTTAACTGGATTCCTACTCCTGATTCTTAGGTCCTCAGCACACGATAGGCCAGAGCATCTTTCAGATCAACTGAAATATTGCATCCCAATTCTTTTCTGACCATGGTTATCTAGAGAACTTCCCACTGGAATTGCAGCCGGTTGCAGCAGTCTTTCGCTATTATAGTCCTGGGTTTAAAAAATATTTCTATATACCTTGATTGATTTGCCATCTTCTTCAATGCCCAATGGTGGTTTCTTGCAGCAGCAGTTTTTTGATGTTTTTAGCTGCATAGCCAAAATAATCTGTGAGGAGTTGGCTCTTCTAGGAAGCCAGGAGGGTGTTTTTGGACATCATGCTTCATGTAGTTTTGTAGTGTGAAAAGAAACATCTAGGTTAAGAGGAGAACCTTATGTCCTGCAAAAAGTGTGCATGTAGTGTATTTTCTTTATTTTTTATTTAGTTAGCATTAACTTTCTTTTTGCCATTCCTGTGTAGAGAACATCTTCCTGGCAAGGCATAGAAATTTCTGACAGCAAAGGGTAAGTGTGAACATTTATATCTTTGCTGTTTTTTATATCTTTTTGAATGCTAGTAACTTTGAATACTTACATTAAATTACTGATGTTGCCTTTTACTTAATTTTGTACACTGGATATTTGGAGTAAATTTTTTTGCGTGGTGTGGGCTAAAAATAGCGGCATGTTAGTTATTAGCTATTCTGTTCAAATGGTCATCACTGATGCCTTTTGTTGCTGCTTTCTAAGAATATGGTAACAGACTGTTGAGTGTGGCTGGTGGTGGTGTAGTTGTTGCATACTATACAAGTTTATACTAATATTTTTTCTGATGTCATAGTGACGGTTTTGATGATAGTGTCCAGTTTAGGAAATAATATAAATGTAGATGCACTGCAAAAATTATTCAATAGAAGAATAGCAAATAAACTCAGCTCTAAGTTACTGTATTTTGATATTTACAGCAACCATAATTCTGCTTTGTGTGTATATATGGTATTTCTTATTCCTTTATATTGGGTAATATTTACTCCTAAATACATCTACGCTTGAGGGAAAGATGATGAGAAGTGCTACATTTTCCCCATCAAAAGGGAGATACTGGTAAGAATGGGAAAGAAATTATGACTTCAGGTTTCCCTCATATGAAAAAGAGATGTTGGGAGTGTAAGAGAAAGACCATGAGTGATGGTCTCCATTATTAAGAGATGCTATTCAGAGTAAACTTCCCTCTTGAAGAATTCCTGTCTGAAGAGGGTCAAGGTGGGATTTGGGTCTTTACCCTTGAAGATAATCGAAGGTGATGGTGAAGGGTAGTGGAATTGATGGAGTTAATTGTAGAATTAGATGCTGCTGCAAGCTACTGTTCCTGTGTTTATGTGTGGTGAACACAATAGAGGGATGTCATTCTAGAAGTGGCCTCATAAAATGTGGATAAACATTCATATGCTTATCAGAACTGAGAATAAATTCTAAATATTTTGAGTTTCTCTCTCTGCTGGTATTAATAAGTGAGGTGCAGAGTTTTACAGTTTAACTATAGTTGTGACCAAATATATAACTTGTAATAGTAAAAAAGTTTATTGAAATATTCTAATTTTATTTGCTAGTTTATCAGAATATACTTTTTGGTTTCCACTAAAGAATATTTTCCAATTAAGTAGAAAAAATGAGAAATTCTTGGTGTAATTCTGATTTTAAAAATAGAAATTATTTCCTCAGGCCACTCAGAATGCTGCACTTGTTTAGGAGATTTCCCCCTTTCTTGACTCTTGGCTTTGACATCTCTAAAAGGATCATTGTGCAATCTTGATGCTGTTTATTTAGTTGTGACTTTCTGAAGAAAAAACAAGGGAACATAATTTCATGGTGGAATATAAATTCCGATCAGAATAATTATACATGTTGCAAAGGTGTATTGGATTTTTAATTATGAAAACTAGTGTGACAACTGTTACATGCCTTGGCAAGTTGGGATTAGAGCTTTAATTCCAGTGCATGAAGAGCGCCTTTTAGACTGGCTATTTCACTCTTTTTTGAGCTTTGTTGATCAACATTGGCAGAAATCACTGGTTGCAGGGCTCCATACTGTAATACCACAATCAAATGAAAATAAAATGTTGGGTAATTTAAATAAAATCAGTGTTTCATATACTTGTTGTATCTTCTGAATAATGCCATTTTTACCTGAGAGTTGAACTGTACTTCTGTCTGTGATTCTTTTGTGCGAGCTTCATAGCGTGCTGTAATGTCATTTAGTCAGATAAACTCTTGGAGCTGCAACAATTTCAACATTGATATCACCACTAGTAACCCTTTGAAAGCTTTTGAGTTTCTGGAGAAGGAAAAATCAGGAGGACTTTAATAGCACAATGAGGTAACACTATGAGAGAGGAAAAAATGATCAACACTTGGAATAAGTTTAACACAGTCCCTGTTATATCCACAAAGTGGGACTGTCTTTGGATCACCTGATCTAGTCCACGATTCAGTGAGGTATTTAAGTACCTGCTTATTTTTAAGCAGATGAGTAATCCCATTGATACTTTCTCTGAGCCTAGGTAAGGGATTGGCAACCTTTCAGAAATGGTGTGCCAACTCTTCATCTATTCACTCTAATTTAAGGTTTCGCGTGCCAGTAATACACTTCAACATTTTTAGAAAGGTCTCTTTGTATAAGTCTATAATATGTAACTAAAATATTGTTGTATGTAAAGTAAATAAGATTTTTAAAATTAAATTAAAATGGAGAGCTTCCCCTACCCTCCACCGGTGGCCATGACCCGGGCAGTGTGAGTGCCACTGAAAATCGTCTTGTGTGCCGCCTTTGGCACCCGTGCCTACCCCTGGCCTAGGTGTACACTATGAGCTGGGGTGTGATTCCCCTGCTCATGTATGCATACTCGTATTTGATGTCATTGACCTACCATGGGTATAAATAACAATATTGCTATGGTAGCATGGGTAGTGGCAGCTTGAGGCACAGCTCCTTCCAAAGCTGGCACCACCACTAAAGTGTACGCCACTGGATGTTCTGAGAGATCCACCACTACCACTAGTACTGAGTGAGGAAAGCTTCCTGGAGACATCAGACATGAGAATAAAGACAGATATGGCATTAAAACAGAACTGTGACCTGCCCTGGTATAGGACAGGGTGTATCAGCCAGGCAGATTTTTAGCCTGTATATGTATAATTAACAGAGATTTTCATTCCTGAATTTTGTCTCCTCATAGCAAAATGTAGTTTGACCAGTTAATGTCTATTATCTACAATTGTGTAATTATTTTCTGATTCATGTTTTTGCTAACTTTATTAAGTACACTTTCATAGAAATATGTCCTTAGGATATTTGTTATGCCAAAGATTGTTATGGCAGTAGGTGGAGTAGAACAAAATTTATTTCATTATTCTTTTAATTTTTTATTTTGATGGGCAATCTTTTTTCCCCCTTTTAACTTCAACTCTGTTACATTCTCTTCATCTTTCACACCTCATAATTTCAACAGGAAACTGAACAAAACTTTGAATGACATGTCTGAACAGCATTGCTACTTGGATTATTAGTTTTGCATTTTTTATTTTTAGCAAAGAAAGGGACATCAGATCCATTGTCTATTTTTGACTGAAAGGCATAATTTAGCCGATGCACAGATTTCTTCTTAAGTTATTTTTGAACAAATTTGGTACTAAAACCTAGCTGTGCATTTGCTCCATAAAAGTCTGCCAGTGAAAGTCCATGTTTGGGAGGTGGTAGGGGGAATTCACTAAAGCAAGAATTTCTTTCTAATTTGGGATTTATAAGAGGCTGAGCTATTACCTGGCAAATTCATTTTATAATCTGAGCTCATGGAAATTCTTTAGCAAGTATTGATTGTAAAAGAGGATTTCACTGGTTGTTCCAATAAATCATCTAGTTTATTTTGTGTGCAGATATCAATGCATTTAATAATAATAATAATTAATAATAATAAAAATATGTATATAGTGATTTTGTGTAAGGGGCTACTTCCTGATTTTGAACTTGTCTCAGGAAGGATTACTAGCATTATAAGAAAAATTTGGTACATAAAACAAATACCACAACTTTTGTCTATTTAACAGTTTTTCAAAGAGACTTACAATACCTGGGGCAGTTTTTCATTTTTTCCACCACAAGCACAATAAACATTTTCCCAGTTAAAATTGCATGTTGCTAATGAAAATGAAACTTGCGCATCACAGTGGAAGTTCAGTTTGGGAGAAATTCTCAAAGAGTAATATAGTACAGATGATCAAGTGTCCTCTTTAAAAAGAGCAAGTCATTGCAAATGCAAATGTGCTATTACAACCAGTGCATGAATCCAGTTGCAGCAGGATTCCTTTTACTTGCACCTGGTATAGGAATGCCAGCAGCCACACCATCCCTTATTGGGTTTGTGGTTGGATATATTTCTGGGTGCAGCCCATAGGTTTGGGCTGCATACTATATATTTCCTCTTTTAATAAAAATATTAGAAGTGTTAGAAGGTAGGTCTCCAGACAGTGCTACTGAAATAATAGCAGCAGAAGATAAATTAGCTGCATTTCTTCTTCCATAGCTCCATTGCATTTAAGCTTAACTATGCGTGTGTAAATTCTGCCCTTAACATAGACAGGAGGATTACATTGTTAATCAAACCCAGTTACCAAATCATTTGAGGCTTGCCCAACACTAGAATATATCAGTCAGTACTTAATTCACATAAAAATAATCAGGACCAAGGTACATAATTAGCAAAATTAAGACAGTTTATTAGCATACACCAGAACATAGAGATATTTTTTCATTTTGTTTTGCATAACAGAACACTTCTAATTAAAGTGAAAAGGAAAAGCAGAGACCTTTTAACTAGACTTCCTTTTTAAGGAAAGAAAATATTTCCATGGCCATTTAGGATGATGCATTTACTCATTTGCATTCATTCTGGTCGCTTTGTATTAGTATCTGTAAAAGGACCATATTTTGATGTTGTTTATCTTATTGGCTTCCCTTCAACTGACTGGACCTTGGATGATGTGATTCTACTAAGCTGATCTAACTCTTCGATGATTGTTTTAATCACTCTGATTTTCATTGGTTCTAAACATGAAATAGAAAATGTGAATGTCAAAACTTAAATATAAGATAAAAAGTAATGGTCAATTCACTGTCATTTTTTGCAAAGGATATGTTTCAGTGATTCTATAGTACATAAATCAAACATTGGTTATAGGTAGACAATGGTGTAAATTAATCTATAATTTAGATACTATAAGGACTTCTTCATTTCTTTCTTAAATCAGATGGATATGAAATTCCTCATTACCATTTTGAGATAAGAATTTAACTAAAATGAATTTTAACTAAAAGAATTTAACTAAAATACTCCATTATATTTAAAGGAAGTCAATTAGATTAATAACAAACAACTAACACATACTGTACTCATAAGTAATAGCAAAAAACCCAACATTCTTCTTCTACAACTGAATTGCCAAGTTCTCTATAGCCTAATAACAAAAATCATAGGAAAATAAACACAGAAATTGATTACCTTTGCTGATACCATCTGTCTTAGAATCAGAGCTTGCAGATCCAGAACATCTAGATCCCAATTCTGCACCAAAGCCAGAACCGCTAGATCCTGAAACTGTAGCAGATGCTGTACTTCTCAATCCCAAACCTGTGCCAGATCCTAGATTTCTAGATCCTGAATCTCCAGATATAGAACTTCTAAATGCAGGACCTCCATATCTAGAATCACTGTAATAAGTAATATTTTATTTTAGTTATTATTTAACTATATTTTTAGCTCTCTCATTATACTCATGGTCGAAGAAAGAGAATGAGATTTTGTGCTTCGCCTCAAATGTACAGCACAGAACTTGCAGCACAGGGAGATGAGGGATTAGGTGGCTTTAAACAGGGGTTCCCAAACTTTTTACTAAGGAAATCCACCAACTGTATTTTGTCTTTATTTTTGTGCTCTAGTCATGGTCCAGATTCATGGGGTAGAGGGTGTGGAGGCAAAATCATAGGACAGCATCCTCCTCTTATTGCCCCACTGAGGGGGCACTGATCACCCACAGCAGTACCTTCTGCCCTGGCACTGCAGCCGTAATCGTGGCTTGATGTGGAGGGGAGACCCCAAGAAAATCGGGTTGGAGAGCAAGACTATGGTGTGTCCACTCTGCAGAAGTAGGTCCTGTCCCAAAGGGTTGGACCTGCCTCACCACTCTAGGCAGTCCACCCTGGTGCATGGGGTCACAGCCCCATCAGATCTGGCTCAGCCACCCCTATGATGTGATGGAGGGGTAGCCAGGTCAAACCCGAGTGGCGCAACCAGCCTGTGCATTAGATTGGAATGCCTGGAGTGGGAAGCCAGGCCCTACGGGACAAGAGCTATCACTGCAGGATGAGTGAATGGCAGGTTTACTCTCCAACCCTCTGCACCAGGTCTGCGACCCATGTAGAACCTTCCAGCAACCCACTGGTGGGTTGGGGTCCACCGTTTTGGAAATATCTCTTTAAGCAACCTTCATGTCCTCCAGCCCCTCCCTCACATGCCCATATTCCTGTGCTTGCAAGGGAATACCTGGACAATAACTTTGACTCTCACAGTTCCAGCCCTGGGGGGAATTTCTACCAGCTGGAACCAAGGCTTGAAGAGTCCCTTTACACTGGTCCTGCTCTTTTATCTGGTGTAAGGGGCTGATGTATGAGTGACAATTTCATTTGCAGTCCCTACCAAGGAGCATGCATTTCAAATGAAACAATAAGTAATCCATTTCAGACACATTGTACATCAGATCGCATGAAAGTTTGATATCAAAGTCGTACTGATGACCAGTTTCAGTAAAAGGTTTTGTGGCAAAAGGTTTGCTTTAAGAATGGATTTGAATGAAGAAGTGGTGACTCTTTTACATAAAGGAGGGAGATATTTACCATATAGTAATATTAAAATATCAAGGAATACAGAGAGATTTCAAAAGGGAATAAAAATTGTCTGATTCTATCAGTATTTTAAAGAGTCGTAGAAAACATAAATGTTAGACATAAAAGTTTAACATAAGATTTTTTTTCATAGTAATTTTAATGCAATATTAAATTAGATCTTGCTAAACAGCACTAACATGAAGTGGCAATGATCAGGTTCAGTGATACATGTAGAACCTAGACTAGAGAGTGGATAATACATCCAGAACTGGGTGAAATTTTTCTGATACAAGTTTACTTGCTGAAAACTGCAGTTTCTGGCTTAACTTAAACTATTTGTGAATTTGAGTCAAATCTGATGAATAGTTTTGGACAAAAATATTTTATTTCAAAAGTTGATGTATTATGTGTGTTGCTTAGAAATATAGCTAGATATGTTTAAAAAACAAAACCAAAAATAGGTTATAAGCACCTGAAACCAAAATGCAACATTCCCCACTCCCCCCAATTTTTTTTGTTTTGGATCAAATAAACATTTTGATTTGAAACAGATTTTTTTGTTTGTTTGTTCTGGCAAGGAAAACTGAAAAAATTCCCTTTCTAGCCGACCCCAAAAGATTTTTTAATTTTTTTTTCAGTTGGCCACTTACCTGAAAAAACAGTTATTCGTTCAGCTGTAAATACATTGTTTCCTTCAGTACTCTTCCCTTTTCTTACCTTCCCTCTCCATCTAGCAGGCGGCAGTAAACCTCAGTCTCATTTTCCAGATGAATCTTGGTGTCCAGGAGTAATTCATACTCTGAATTCTGGCATTCCATATCATCCCTTATCTGTTGCACTTGTGTCTCCATGCTGCTGATCACCACTTGTATTTCTGAAAGCTGTGCACAATAGCGACCTTCTGTCTCTGTCAGGGTGGCTTCAAGAGATTGTTTCTGACATAGAAGAAAAATGCACAATACTAATAGAAGGGGTGGGAGAAAAAACCTTGTTTTAATAACAATGAGATATGAGCATATGAAATTTAGGAGCCTAAGCCCCATTTTCAAAGCAATGTACACATTTAGGAGCCTAAGTCCCATTAACATTTTACCTTGGATCTTTGTTTTAATTACATGGAATATAAAGATAAATAAAGCAGCTTTTATTATTTAGTATAACAAACCACTCAGCAATGAATAGTGTACAATTTTAACTCTTTAAAATGGTTACATGTTGATTTGTTTTTTGTTGATATAGTATTTGTGCTTTTAATAGCATTGCAGAAAAATGGAGCCAAAAGGTGAAGAAAGCCTCTTTCATTTTTAGTATAAAAAACTACATGACCATTAACAGAACATGATTGTATCCCTTTGATTGCTATACAATATTTGTTTCCTTTGTAGTAGACCCTTATTGTGTCAGTTTGTGTCAATGTACATGTATATAATTCCATTTTATTTTGAAGCACTGCAGTTCTTGTGCAATGCTACCTCTAGCTATAATTTTTTATGCTTTAGAGCAGAAGTTGTTTGAAAGACAAAGTAAAAGGGAAAAATTATGATATATCGTATATCTCTTACACATAAAGTGCGACAACCTGACTTCATCAAAGCCGATGGCAAAGCTCCCATTCACTTCTATGAGGGCAAGATTTCTCTCAAATGCTATTTTAGAGGTACCGATTTCAAAAATGCATGTAAGATTTAGGAGCTTAAGCCCCATCTTCAAAAGCAATGTAGGCACTTAGGAGCCGAAGTCCCATTAAAAATTTTACCTTAGATCTTTAGATATTAATCTAAGAGGTATCTATTCTCATACCAGAACAAGTTGGGATTTCAGCTCTATCTCCAAGGCTTGAAGAGTGCGTCTCAGTTCAGTAATCTGACTTTTGTTGGTACAGGTCTCCTCAGCATTAAAGTTGATCTGTACATTCAGTTCTTTACTCTGAGGTATTGCAATAACAACAAAAAATGTTATTTAGTGAAGCAAAATGTCCAAGTTTCATGGAATTGTGTCTGCTTTTAGAACACTTGTTAGCAGTTACCTTTTCATTGTACCAGGCTTTAGCATCTTTCTGATTTTGGTCAGCGAGGGCCTCATACTCTGCTCTCATTTTATTCAAAACTGCAGTGAGATCAATTCCTGGAGCAGCATTAATTTCTACATTAACATCACCAGAGATTGTGCTTTGCAAACTCTTCATTCCCTAAATGAGGAGAAAAGAAGACTTGTAACTTGATCCTGCAAGGAACAAAGTGCTCTAAGCTTCATGCTCAAGTGTTCAGAGTGCCTTAAGGAACAATCCATGCTGCAGTGTAAGCCCAGGGTTCAAATTCAGGCTCATACTGAATCTCACTTCCCTAAAAATCATGCTAACCCAGGGTACCAGGCCCTCTCAGATGCGGAGGGTCTGAGCTTGAGTCAATCTGGGACTCAGGTTCAAGCACTATTGCTTTGCAGCCATGAATAAAGAGCTATCATGGCCACCTTTTGAGATGGTACTAGGAAGTCTGAGATGTGGATGGCTGGAATTGGCCCTGCATAATATAGTGTAGGCGCTGGAGCACTACATTGGGACCCAGGGTTCAATAGTTCCTAACTGGGAGTTACAAATGAGTGTAGACGCGTAAGCCCTCAATTAACAAACCCATGTCTGCTAACTCAAGTTCTATTAACCCTGGGCATACATTGCATTGTAGACATTCCCTAAGTGGCTTGTTTGTGGTCTGCCTAGTTCTACTGCTTTTTGTGCCTTGTATACTTGTTGCAAGTACATGGGGTCAAGATTTGCCCACTAACAAAGTATGACATCTAATAGTAAGTAATAACAAAGTATAAAAATCATTTTAAAAAGACCAGCTGCATCGTGCTTTATAAAAATACCTGCCAATTTATGATTAACATCCAGATTTAAAAGATTAAGCACTTAAATTTAAAAATCCAGTAATATGCTTTTAAATTTTGTTTTAACGTACTGAGATAATTATAATACACCCCAGGAATTTTTTTCCTCAAACTCTCAGGATGTAAACTAATTTTGTTTTAAATATACAGTTTAATTAATAAATCTGTTTGGAAAGATGAATTAGAGACATTAAATGTATGTGAGTGCTCTATTTTGGCCAAGAATTCTCTAACAGAATATTAAAACATACAAATTAAAATAGTTTAAAACTATGATTAACAGTGTCATTAAATTTTCCCACATGAATTAATATGCAAAGGAATTTGCTTCCACAATTCTTTATTTATCAAGTGTATTGCTCTGTACATCCATAGACGGGCAAAGAAGTATAACTTTATTTCATGTTCTTTTACTTAAAGAAATCATAAGTCAAGCCTCTTGATTTGTAAAGATATAAGAAATATGAAAATGAATAATTTTCTTTCAAATGTAAATCTTTGCAAAATTGCAACAAATCCCTCCCTTGCTGCCAATTATGAATTCTAACAAATGTCTGACTACTATAAATGCTACACCTCAGTAAGTAATTGGCTAAATTGTGTCCTTGCCAGAAGTACTGAATGAGGATCAGTGTTGTTGTACTGCACCATGAGAAGATCAGGGACCATATTGTGGCACCAGAGACTCAGTAAGGTTCCTGGTCCCCTTGCTTATTCTGTGGGGAAGTAATCTATGCCGGCCCCTTACCTGGTGCAGATTACTTCCTCCTCCACACAGGCCCAGCTGTACCAAATCTCTCTCCACTCCCTACTCTTGCCAGCCCACTTCCCACTAGCCATGTACTTGGAATGGGGAATAGTGACACTGCAGAGACTGCTCTTCTCAGCATTGCTCTATGCAATATGAATACACTGCACAGAAGAGCAGGGGGGCACCAGTCACAATCTTTCTCCTCTGCATGACGTGCAGAGTAAGTGAGAATCTTGCTCAATATGATCAAATAAACAGTGACATTCTTATAATTTATTTTGTCCTTTTTTTCCTGAAAAACAGTCTTTTTTATAACGTATACCCCCAAAGAATAAAAATACTATCTAATCCTTCGAAAGAATAATTTACAAAGATAGTATGCCATGAATTATTAACAAACATCTTGGGCCTGATTCTCAGCTGCTTAAATCAGCATACCTTCATTGACTTTGGTGGAGCTACACCCCTTTATAATAGCGGAGAAATTTGGCCCCTTGACTTCAGGACACTAGGCATAGATCCTACAGTACCTCCTCATGGTTCTTCTTGAGGTAAGCCTGCTCTTCATTCAGGTTTTCAGTCTGCATCTCCAAGTCACTCATGGCAAGAGTCAGTTCATCCAGGACTTTACGTAGACCACTGATGTCAGCTTCAACACTTTGGTGGAGGTATATCTCATTCTCATATCTAAAAAAAATTGTTAAAAGAAGTAGGGTCAAATTGTAATACTCATAGCCATTGCTGCATGGTATCTTATTCCACAAATTGTACATTTAAATCAGTGGGCTTACTCACTGAATAAAATACTTCTCAGTTTGAATAAGGTTGGCAGAATATGGCTCTTAAATCTGGAAATCAATTTAGATTATTTGAGTAAAAATTATTTGTTTTCATCTCTTTTGCTAATTGGTAGCTTCTGGAAAATGCATGCAATCAAAATTTCCATTGACTGAAAGATTGGATTGATGGCTATTGGACATTAGCTTCACAATCTAAATCCCTCTACAATTCTATTATTTTTATAAAGCACCAAATGTGTGCTAAAATCTAAGTTATATATTGTATTACACAAAAACTAATTTTAAAATAAGTTCACAATATGAAATTTTTACAAAGATGTTAATCAGTGCTGGAATCTGCAAAAAGATTTAAGGATTATGTTTGGATCAGTGTCTCCTTCAAATGCAAAAGAGGGAATATTGAAAGATTCTAGTACAGTGGGTTGATAGTATTAACTTTTGCATGATTTTAGAAATATGTGCCCTATATAAATTCAACTTACTTCAGCCTGAAGTCATCAGCAGCCAGCCTGGCATTGTCAATTTGCAGAATGATCCTGGCATTGTCAACAGTTGCAGCAATAATCTAAAAACAGTAGGAGGTACTGAGAAATAAGTTATTTCTTGGACTTTTTTTGGTTTGCTAAGTTTACTTGTGTCTCATGCTTTGGATGAACTTAAAGTCAATGGAGAAAAAATTTAAGTAGTTAGAAATTGATATCTGATACTTACATGAATAATTAAAATGATAAAATATTTACTTATCTTGGTCAGTTCAATATTTTAGAAATATTTTCTCATTTGTCCACATTCTACTCTTTGTTACTCCATTCATGCTTATTCTTACTTTTCTTTTTCCATATCCCTTTCCAGTAGTTGATGCACACTTGGTGTTAGGTTCACTTTATACCCCCTCAAAAATAAAGCCATGTTAGGACAATGTTTGTCACAATGATCTCTTTCTCTTCATTTCCTTTAATTCTGGCAATCTTTATAGCTCTGCTTTGGGGGATTTGTGAATATCTCCTGGGTTATGTCAGTGAACTTCTGCTGATTTTCTTAAACTTGATCTTCATTATGAACCTATTGAGTACCTTCAGGTCCTTGGAGCCCAATCCTGCTGCAAATGAAATTGTCAACTTATTTATAATGTAGGCTTGATATATGACAGTAATATTACAATTCAGCCAGGTACATAGTTAACAATTTACTTTTCAGAATAAGACAATAATTAAATATATTATTTAATCCCAATAACAAATTGTTTAAAAATATAACTTCTTACCTGATTTCTGAGATTTTCAATAATAGCATAGTATTTACTGTAGTCATGAGATCCTCCATCAGTATGTGGCCCAAATTTCTCATACTAGTCCTTGATTTTGTGTTCAAGCTCTGTATTTGTCTCTTCCAGAGCATTTACTTTGCCCAGGTAGGAGGCCAACCGGTCATTAAGGTTCTGCAAGGTTTCCTTTTCATTACCTGAGAGAAGTCCACCATCTCCACCTATAGCACCACCAGCGCCATAACCAAAGTTATAAAAGGACCCACCTGCGCCACTTCCAATGCCACACCATCCAGAACCAGCACCCCAGCCTCCCCCAGAGCCATATAGTCCCACTCCAGAACCTCCACCCAAGCAACACACTCCAGCACTAGGTATTTTTATAGATGCACCACCACTGTGGCAGGAGGAATTTTGCCTAGATCCAAGACCAAGGAAGACATGGTGCTGAAGTAACAGCTAAGCTTTGAAAGTGCAGAAATGTAGCTCAAGGACAGACTGCAATATAAGGACAATATCAAGTGTTTATATACACATTTGTAAGGGTGTGTTCTTTTGAAACATACTTTTCTTAACTGCATTGCTCTATGTATAATTTATCATTTCTAGATCATAGCTGCATGACTGGTGGTTATTAATAGCTAACCTCAATATTCCTGTTTGTTTATTTTGCCTCAGGACATTTGTGTTGTCAAAATTTAACATCTGTGTACCAAAACTTTCATTATACGCTACATGTTTTCAACAAGATTGTATCATTTTTCTCTTTCCCCAGTACAAACATATTTTCTTTTATTCCTGCACTTTCTCTAGTTTCTCACATACATTTGCAACACATTTACTCCTTTATGACAGGAGGGAGTGCAAACAGCTTTCTTCTGGGCTGGTTTGTGTTCATTGTATTTCCCCACCCAGGGTGCTGCAGTAATAGCTATGTAGTTATACCTGGAGTACATCTTCATGTTGTTTGCTGACATACTTGTCTTCTTTTGTGAAGCTTTAGAAAACAATTTTGTTATGTTTCTTTGACTAGTTTGAAGTACCACAACACAGGGTTATCTACAGGGCTGAAAGTAAAATTTGTCTCTTACCAGTATGGGGGCGGCAAGAGCATGGCCTCGGATGGAAGGGTGACAAAAAGAGTCAGGGATGTTAAAGCACTGCCGCGGCAACGCTTTAAGCAGGGTCCTTTTGCCATGTCAGCGCTTTAACATCCCTGCCCCTTTTGTACATCCACATCGGGACCTGCCAATGGGGTGGGGGTGGGCACAGAAAGAGCAGTGACATTAAAGCACTGCCACGGCAGTGCTTTAAAGTAAGGCAGTAGTGGTCACTTTTTATCGGTACGCCGTACTGGCTCATACCGCCTTACTTTCACCCCTGGTTATCTACAATCAGATTGTATTCATTTAAATGTTTGCCTCCACATTGTCAAGAACCCAGAAGGATAACAGCATGGTTCAACAAGTAGTTATTGCGTCCGGAAGTTTGAAGAGTCTCTGCTTCAGCAGATAAGAGCACTGGCATTTAACTGAGATATGGGTAGTCTGATCACTACTTCTCTCCATCTGTTGATGTAATGTTCGTGCCCTACAATAGAAACAGTTCCTGAAGGGAAAGTATTCTTTTTGTCTGCATGCATTGACTAAAAGAGAGGGACATTGTTCTATGACAAGTAGCTGGTGAATGAACTTGTTGGGAGAAGCAACTAGAAATAGTAATCAAAAAGAACATGTGAATAATCTTTCAGAAAAAAGAGTGATGTACTGTACCTGGAAAAAAATGTGATACACCTGAACATTCAACCTTTGCTTGGGGTGTGATTATGAGAAAAGAGCACACAGTCTTTACTCAACTTGCTGTGTGTAGCTGCTGTATATTGCAGACTAGATAACGCATACCATTTTTAGATCACTTGGTAGTACAGATATGTATTCAGGAAAACTCCTGAAAATTTGTGAAAAAGAAACTTGAAACCTGTCTCAACCTTTCCAAGGTAATGTAGTTAAAACATAAAATGTTAGCTTCAACACAATTAATAATAAAAGATTTACTACTTTTTTTATATTTATTGAAATAATATAGTTACTAGCAGATCAAACATACATGAGATGTCACTTTATTGCTTTATATGGTCAACATAGACAACCAAAAGGGCTCCAAATCCCGTTACACCTACTCTCCTAAAACAAATTTCTCATTCACAACACACTTCTGTTTTGTGATTACTTTTATTTATTTTCATAAAGAAACAGACAATTTAAAAGTAAAAAAGATAAATGACTACCACACTATTCTAATCGAAAACTGGCTCCTTTTGTTCAGCCTCACATTTACAAAAATGATTATCTTTCCAACTCTCTGTCCCCACCTTCTCCTCCTTGCCATGTAGCTAAGATACAGTTTGGAAAAGTGGAAGCCCTTGCATGTTACTATAACAACATTTTAAATTATTAATTAAATCCTGATTTATAAAAGGATTGAAAGCTAATTTAACTGGTAAAGCCTCTCTGGATAATCCAGTACAAATAAAAAAAGTTTTAAATTATTACTGTCATTATTTATTCTTTGTTTCTGGTAGTGTCCACAATGAGCTAGTTACTGGATAGACACAAAAAAAGATACAATCCATGCCCTAAAAAACATACAGACTAAAAAAGAATATGTTTTTATGTGTGTATATGTGTTTTGTTCTCCTCCCTCTCCATGAGAAACTATTTTTTCTTCTGATAAAAACTTGACATGTTGCCTGTCTCATAGCTTAAAGGAACCCCAGCCATATCTATATTATTAAATAGACATGCACTATATGATGATATAGATAAGGTTTTTCTCAATTTTTTTCATACTCTGAGACAAATTTTAATACAGAGATTATTTTGTACACTATTTTCTCTCCCATTCATGATTATATTACATTCTTGTGGCAACTAGAGCAGTTGCCTTTCTGGAAAAATGTGTTTATAGCTTCTTTGAGTGTAATTCAGCAATGGGAAATGAGGAGGAGGAGCCAATACCATGTGACCAGCCAGCTTTCTGACAGCCAGTGCTCTGCAGGCCAAAGTTTAAGAATCTCTGCTGTAGCCTTAAAGGACAGGTTTCTGGAGCAAGTGAATCATCCTTGACTGAAACTGTCTCAATTTTATCTGTTTCCTGTAACATGCAATTTAGATTGTCAGGACCATATATTATAATTACATAGGGTCTGAGTCTGCTGTCAGACTTGTTTATATCAGTAAGACAAGTTTACATCTTATTCTCCTAACTACAGACAGAAATAATACATGAAAACAAATAGGATGAACACACTCAGTAGATCATAAGCTTTGTAATGATACCTTATAAGAGACCTGTTGCATGAAGCGTATTCCAGTTACAGCATATTTACATTCAGAGAATATTTTCAAAAAAACATGGACTGCAACATCACAGACATATCTTAAGAAACGCTCTTTTCCTTGCAACATTGCTTAGCATAGTACTGCAATTTGTACGAGACTTCATCTGCTATCTTTGCAAGTTTTCTCAGATGCCTAGCAGCACATATGTGAAATACATAAACGCAATATATAAAAACCTATATTTTTTAATTAAAGAAAATTAGTACTGAATGTATTTTAAGCTGAATAATAAGTTAGGTTGTTCTAGTAAAAAAGGCTTACGGGTGAAAATTACCCCTGTGCAGAGTGCCAGCACAATTCATATTAACGACTGAAATCTCACTTAAGCCGTTTTGAAGGCTTATAGTCTTGTGACAACCTTATGCACAGGGTTGACTTTCACAATAAATTAACATCAGCTCTGTTATATATGAAGAATCATGAAAAAACATTTCCCTGCAGTTGTCATGAAATATCTGTCAGCTCACTTGAGAGGTGAGACACCAAGAAGTATATTCTAGTAAATGAACACTGTCAGTTTTAATTGCTTTATCAAGAAGAAAGGTAGCAAGGATAATAGTTCTGTGAAGGTACCCAATAGAACACTTTTATACCTATAAAATCACTGAAGTCACAGCCGATTCCTCTCCCCTTGAACAAAAATCTTAAACTTGCATGCATTTAAAGACCAAATTGTGAACCCTTATCTGGATGGACCTATGCTTTTCAGAGAGCCTCATTGAAATCAATGGGACTATTTGAGAAGTAAGATTCTGTTCTATGGCTCACAATCTGTCCCATACCTTTGTTTCAGGTGAGATGCTGTTTAATAGTTACATAAGTGGTGTGATTAAAAAATCAAACATCTTCGCAAAATTTGTTTTGTGATAGCACCCCAGGATAAAATCTGGTTGATAATTGGTTCTGATATTATACTTTTAAACATAGATAGACTATGTATCTACTCTCAAACACTTTTTTCATTGTCAGTAAGTGTACAAGAATGGGCGTTCTTGATTCTGCTTAAAGAATGTGTTTATTTTAAATGTCTTTCTCCATTGTGTCAGTAACTGTTTGGCTAATTTTGCCCTTGATGAGTCACTCATTTTCTGATTTCAGGGATGGATTGGGTTCTGTCAACATGAAACTCCATTGCTAGCAAATGGGGAATGCCATGTCATATACACTGGCTGTCCCCATCTCACACCCCATCATTGGGGCAAGCTATTTATGTCATGCTTACCCTCCTCTAACACACCACACCATGACAAGTCACTGCTTTTAGAGAATGTTCCCGGTGATAGTATCTCGGTCATTTTCATGTCATTCATTGTGAATTCTGGATCATACTTTTAGGCTGAACACTATATGTAAATACTCTACTATAGTTGCTTGTGTATTCATTAATGAAGGCACTTTTGACACTGCTTCTCAGTTTTCTGTTTTGCTACTCAGGCTATTGAGTAAAGTTTACAGTTGTTCATGAAGGCTGACTGCTGTTATGAAGTCACCTAGTGTAAAGTACCCTGCATTCTGGGGTATTGGAGCAGCTAAGTCATATTAATAATAATTACGAGTAATAATAATAATTTTATATCACTACAATAAATGTTCATGATGCTTTACAAAATTCAGAATAAAACAGTTCCACTCCAGCAAACTTACAGTTTAAGTCATATGTGTTCTTCATTTGGAAGAATTATGTTGAATTAATTGTGACTGATTAATGGAATTTATTTTCCTAAATGTCCCTAGTGCCCAGTAGTAAAATCACTAGTATGAGGCTTCCTTTATTAAGTTTACGATAAAGTTCTAAAATAAAGTCTTATCTACAACGTTTGCGCTTTAGAGTATGTTGGGTTGTTCCAGCTGGAAAAAAATTAGGCAACAAGAGAGTGTACTTACATTTCATAATAATTGCATCTTGATACTCCAATTTGTTACAGAGTATGGGATTTAAATTGTACACTATCAAATAGTGCTTTGATCACAAACTTAAACAGTGCTTCAATGTAATGTTCTTGTTTTAAGTACAAACACTCTTTCTTAAATGAGGATTAAAATTACAAACATACACACACAAATTGTATGATAAAGCAAGGTATATGTATAAAAAAAGTATATGTTCAGTAACTACAGTTCTAAAGTTATGATTGCACCTCTCAAAGAGTACTCATATTTTAAAAGCTTGTTTATTCCTTTTTTATTGGTCAAAAACTGTATATGGGGTTTAGAATAGCACAGTAATTATATTTATTACTCACTTATCAAAATTACAGATAAACCTACTGTATAATACTAAGCTGAAAATTTGATATGTACACTAGAAATCTGGTTGTTGTTTTTTTTTTTTCAGATATTTTCTAATGACATAACAATAGCTGGATTTGAATGGTGAATTCATTTCAAAAGTAATAAATACAAGTATACTTTGAAACAGAATGTTTATTGCATTACCAAAGTTCAGAGATTCAGTTTTGTGTAAAAGAACCCTAATAAAATCAAAAGAAAAAGAAAGCATGTACTCATCACTTCAGACAAAAGAACAGAGATCCAAAGTTATGTCTCTTCATTGGGATGGTTGTCAAAGAAACAATCTAATGACTGAATCCTCTGCAGTTTCATGCTGTTGCTTACATCTTCTCTTCAACTTCCTTTACATGGGATGAGACAACTTTACCATCTACCACCTCCTCAACAATTGTTTTGATCTTTCTGGTTTTGGTTGGATCTAAACATTAATAAAAAAGAGTTTATGAAAGGATTAAGGTTATTAAAAAAAACTTCCAAATGCAGATTGGAATTTGGAGTGCTGCCTAAGGAATGACAGGGACATCAAAATAAGCTAAATGTCTATTGAGCAGCTGTGCTTACAATGCGTCTGTACGTTTGTGAGACATGGACAACATATTGTCGCCACATTAAAAACCTTGATTAGTTACATATACTCTGTCTTTGGTCTGTTTGCAGGGTCAGATGTTGTGACAGGATTCCCAACATCAAATTCCTTAATCATTGCTGGATGTCTGTCATTCAAAGCATGCTCAGTTCAGTTGCTTTGGACTAGGCATTTTGTTCACATGGCCAACTCGAGAAAAGCCAAGGCCATATTTTATAATCAGCTAAAGCAAGGCACCTGTTCTCGTGGTGGCCAGTACAAACAATATAAGAACATACTGAAGTCAAACTTGAAAGCATATTGGGTTAACCCAACAGCTAGGAACTAATAGCTCATTCCAGATCAAGATGGAGGCAGATTTGTCATGTTGCCATTCACTGCTTTGAAGCAAGACACATTAACAGCTTACATAAAAAAACACGGTAATCACAAAGCAAGGATACAACAGCCTGCAATAGTCAAGAACAATCTTTTCTGTCCCACATATAACTAAGAACATAAGAGAGGCTGTACTGGGTCAGACCAAAGGTCCATCTAGCCCAGTATCCTGTCTACCAACAGTGGCCAATACCAGGTGCCCCGGAGTGAGTGAACCTACCAGGTAATGATCAAGTGATCTTTCTCCTGCCATCCATCTCCCCGCTCTGACAGAGAGAGGCTAGGGATACCATTCCTTACCCAGCCTGGCTAATAGCCATTAATGGACTTAACCTCCATGAATTTATCCAGTTCTCTTTTAAACTGTGTTTGTGGTTCTCATATTCGTCTGACTTCACATGTATGTATGTGTTTGCTGAATCTTCATATGTTGACATTGACATCAGACTCCATGAATTAGTTATAAAGCAGAATTATATACACAGATACTAGTTATGTCCCTAATCCTTTTAAAATTAAAGATTGAAAATTCTTGCCATGATGAACTTTACAGTGTAGTGGAACAGAATAGCATTTACTAATTTAATTACAGCATTTGTTTTATAAAATCATTTTAAATAGGTATTTCCTCCCCCATACAAACAGTAATGGCAATTTTACATCTACAGGTCACAGTACTTAGTAATATATACACACAAATCTAATCATCAGTTGAAGTTCAGTGCTCAGGGTCAATGGACACTTGGGGCTTGTCTTCACTACGCGCGGTAGTGATCGGTCTTTTGGCGATCGATTTATCGCGTCTCGTCAGGACGTGATAAATCGATCGCCAGCAGCGCCCCCGTCGACTCCGTAACTCCAGCTCGCCAAAAGGCGCAAGCTGGAGTCGATGGGGGAGCGCACTGCCGCCTGCCGCTGCCGTGAGGACGGCAGGTAAGTCGGCTGCAGATACGCCAACTTCAGCTACGTTATTCATGTAGCTGAAGTTGCGTATCTGCAGTCGATCCCCGCCCCTAGTGAAGACCAGCCCTTGCAAAAATAAATGTTATGCCAGGAGAATCTACTCACCATTAGAAGAATCCAGTGATTGTGTTTGTGATTTGGAACCTGTCACGGATGAACTTTCAAATGAATCTCCTTGTCCCCCAGCAAATCCACTTCTGCAAAGAAATCACACACTAATTGTCAGGATCAGGAGTATAGAGCAGCAAATTTCTTGTTGTTGATGTTTTTTTTAATCCTGGATGAGTCAGGAATAAGCTCTCTCTGATTTCTCCCTTTTTTTTTTTTTTTAATACTGAAATCATCAGCATCATAAGTGGGAACTTTACTTTAAAAAAATCATTATATTATCTGCCTTGATTAGTTAGTACAATTGCATCCCTGCCAGGTCAATTCTTACCAGGCCACCAAACGTATTAATTGAAATGGACAATATATTTAAACTCAAAAACATATATTACTACATCTACGTCAACATTTTCTTAAGTCATTCGTCTGATAAATTTGCAGGAATTCCATGAAAAACAAAATTCCTGGCATGAAATGGCCCAAAACAAAATAACAATTTTTGAATGAAATTTTGTATAAACAGTCTTATTACTTTTACACAGGTTTAATTCTGTCATATCTTAGTTAAGACCTGGAATTTCAGGTATCTCTAATTCAGGTTAACACACACTAACTCCAGTTCAGGCATAAAGTGTCACATTCAAGGAGTAACTTAAATATAGGATAGAATTGCTGATTCTCAAGTGGTTTCTATATTTAAAAAGAGCTATAACTTTAATCATTACAGGATCTTTTAATCATAGAATCATATCAGGGTTGGAAGGGCCTCAGTAGGTTATCTAGTCCAATCCCTTGTTCAAAGCAGGACCAAACCCCAACTAAGTCATCCCAGTCAGGGCTTTGTGAAGCCTGACCTTAAAAACCTCTAAGGAAGGAAATTCTACCACCTCCCTATATAACCCATTCCAGTGCTTTACCACCCTCCAAGTGAAAAAGTTTTTCCTAATATCCAACCCAAACCTCCCCCACTGCAGCTTAAGACCATTATTCCTTTTTCTGTCATCTGGTACCACTAACAGTCTAGATCTATCCTTTTTAGAACCCCCTTTCAGGTAGTTGAAAGCAGCTATCAAATCATTCCTCATTCTTCTCTTCTATAGACTAAACAATCCCAGTTCCCTCAGCCTCTCCTCATAAGTCATGTTCTCCAGATCTCAAATAATTTTTGTTGCCTCACGCTGGACTCTTTCCAATTTTCCCACGTCCTTCTTGTAGTGTGGAGCCCAAAACTGGACACAGTACTCCAGATGAGGCCTCACCAATGCTGAAGAGAGGGGAATCATCACTTCCCTTTATCTGATGGCAATGTCTCTACTTATACTGCCCAAATGCTGTTAGCCTTCTTAGCAACAAGGGCACATTGTTGACTCATATCCACTGTAACTCCTAGGTCCTTTTCTGCAGAACTGCTGCCTAGTCATTTGGTCCCTAGTCTGCAGCAGTGCATGGGATTCTTCTGTCTTAAGTGCAGGACTCTGCACTTGTGCTTGTTAAACCTCATCAGATTTCTTTTGGCCCAATCCTCTAATTTGTCTAAGTCCCTCTGTATCCTATCTCTACCTACCAGCGTATCTACCACTCCTCCCAGTTTAGTGACACCTGAAAACTTGCTGAGGGTGCAGTCCATGCCATCCTCCAGATCATTAAAGAAGATATTGAACAAAATCGGCCCTGATACGTGAAAACTGATACCAGTTGCCAACTAGACATGGAGCCATTGATCACTACCCATTGAGCCCGATGATCTAGCCAGCTTTCTATCCACCTTATATTATAGTCCATTTACCCAGCTCATACTTCTTTAACTTGCTGGCAAGAATACTGTGGTTTACAACCAACAAATGTATTGTTGAAATCTGTGGGTGTCATAGACCTTACTTTCTATTGGTTTATGGACCACCAGTCTGCACCATTTCTACTTCCTTGGAATTCACATTGAAAGATTGCGAAATTCACATTGAATTCACGATGGGAATGAGTAAAAAGGGAGTTTTCAATTTCAGTTCTTTACTTACCCAAACTCCCCATCTAGAAGGCGACGGTAGGTCTCAATCTCCATTTCCAGCCGGCTCTTAATGTTGAGGAGTTGCTGATATTCTGCATTCTGGCACTCCATATCAGCCCTGACCTGGAAAAGCTGGGACTCCAGATTCCCAATCTGGAGCTGCATTTGTGAGAGCTGAGTGCAGTAACTTGCTTCTGTTTCTGCCAATGTGTCTTCAAGGGATTTTTTCTGCATAAAAAGATATGTTATTGATTAAATGTAGTCTATGAATGGGGAAAAGAAAACAATGTAATAACTAGGAAGAAAAGTAGGCTAAAATGATGGAGAGAAGTGGTATTCTTTCTCTTCTTTTTTTTTAAAGCCCATTTGAAACATGTACAAATTTTCTTCTTAGAATGAAATATTAATTTGTAGAATTCCTGCTTTGTATTCTTATTAAATATGTAATCCTGTTTTTGCTGTACCCAGCATAACAATGTATTTGTTTTACAATGCATTACTTGCAATTCAGGTATTCCAGATATTGGAGTTTATGGACTAAAAAGAATAGAGTTCCCTGGGATAATTAAATGTTAATCTTAAACGGCAGTATTTCTGAAAGTGGAAAAGCTACTTTGAGTAGCAGCTCTCTGTGAGCATACCATGGCAAGCTGAGACTGTAGTTCAATTTCCAAGCCCTGAAGAATGCGTCTTAGATCTGTGATTTCACTTTTTCCTGATTGAAGCTGTTCTGTGTTGGTGGAGATTTCCCTTTTCAGTTCCATGCTCTGAAATGTCAAGGAAAAAGAGAATGTAATTCAACTACTACAAATATATATTTAACTGTGTTTGGCTGAATATGTTATCTCTAAGATGTTTACTTTTTCATTGAACCATGCTTCAGCCTCTTTACGGTTCTGTTCAGCAATGGCTTCATACTGTCCTCTCATGTCATTCAGAAGCTTGGTCAGATCAATTCCTGGAGCAGCATCCATTTCAACACTGACTTGGCCAGTGACATTACCTTGGAAACCTTGAAGTTCCTTGAAAGATAAAAGGAAGTAAGGGTGTTTCAGTATAATAATGAACAAAATGATCAGCTCTAAATTATGTATAAGGAAAAGTGTATGATTCAAGATCCCTTTAATTCAGTATTAAACCTTTCTAGTCTAGTCTAATCTAATCTACCACTATCTGTACTGTAAAATTTACTTAATTTAAAATACGAATTTCTTTTCACTGTATCACAGCAACCTCAGCAATTCATGTCTACAATCTTGCCATTTCAATTTTTATACCTTTTTGGACATTTTTAAATTACAGAGAAGTCATCTCTTCCTCGCCCAGTGCCCTAAGATATTAGTAAAAGAATCACTGAAGGGAAATATAGGGTACTAGTTTAATTGACTTCACCGGTTGCTCTGGTTCATTTTAGTATTAGCTTTCAACTTGAGAGAAAACTTATCCTTGGTAAGGAAAATATTTTTTCATACATTATTTTATATTTGATACAGTTTTGCCGCATCTATTGAAAATACACATCCACTGTATCAAGATAATATATCTGGGTGATTTTCATACTTTGAAAAAAAATATGAAATGATCTTGCAAACCAGTTTCATTTCATTCATGACTGAATAGACTGAGAAAAAACTAAGAACTGTTGTGATAAAATGATAGCAAGAGTTAAAAATGTGTTGCATACTAGTAGAAGCAAATACGCTGACAATTCAATGTCCTGTACACTTCCAGAATAAACCCAGAAATTCAGGAGCAGCTTAAAAGAAAACATGTTGGTGCCTACCCAAATGCAAAAGGTAAAAATAATTGAACTTTGCAAAACCAAAACTAAACAGAATGTAACATGCTGATGCATTTTAAAGGGCTTTTGCACCTGATGTTTTTTTTAAAGCCTAGAAAAGTAATCAAAAGGTGCTGTCTGAAGCTTTTTCTATTCTTACATGGCAGATCTAAGCCTATTTAATTCTTTTTCAATAAAGTAGTTAGCTGTATCTTTGCCACACCCATCTTGGCTTATCTGTTATATCTACATAGAGAGGCCTTATACAAAGCATATATTCTTGGGAAAATTGCTGCTTATATTACTGGAGGTGAATCTGAGAAAACCAGTAATACTAGCACCATTAGCGTTCACAGTTTGTCTCTTTATCTGCCTCTTTCTGTGTCTCTCTCTCCCAATTCCTTGATTGAACAAAGACAAACAAACAAAAAACCCAACAACAAAAAGAGCTCTTTCTCAGGTATGGTGGCCAGATGTCCTGATTTTATAGGCACAGTCCAGATTTTGGGGTATTTTTTTTATATGGGCTCCTATTGTCCCCCACCCCCTGTCCTGATTTTTCACATTTGCTATCTGGTCTCCCTATTCTCAGGATAAAATAATCAGAGAAAAGACTGACATTGCACATCTCATCTCCTTTTTTCTAGTACATTTTGAGTTTTACTATACTATTAATCAATTTATGAGAACTGCAGTACTGAAGCAAAAAATTTGTCTACCTCCTCATGGTTCTTCTTGAGGTAAGCCAGCTCCTCATTCAGGCTTTCTATCTGCATCTCTAGATCAGCTCTGGTCAAAGTCAGTTCATCCAGAACTCTACGCAGACCATTGATATCAGCCTCCACACTCTGGCGAAGGGCTGCTTCATTCTCATATCTTAAAAGAAATCATAAACCAGGTTTATGTACCATACATGGGATCAGTATAATCCATACAAATAAAACTAACATAACTGTTTTTTACTAAATGGTTACATTTTTACTACCACTTCAAAACCAAGGTATTATGATTACGTTGTTATTAAATTGTACAATAATGTTTAATTTAAATTTTCTAAGAGAAATATCTGAAAATTGTTGAATTGATTTGGAATTTTTAAATAAAATACTTATAATAGGTTTCATAATAGTTCTCTCTGCTTACTTCAGTCTGAAGTCATCAGCAGCCAGTCTGGCATTATCAATCTGCAAAACTATCCTGGCATTATCAATAGTGGCATTAATTATCTGGAAAGAGAAGCAGAATGCCCAGAATGTCATTCTAGAACCTGATAGACTTACTGTTCAATGTATTTAGTAATATAATAATGCAAGGGATGTTCGTTAGACTATTATACAATATATAATTAATATATAATATTTAGGATCAGATTCTCAGCTAATGTAAGTAAGCAACACCAATTTATGCCAGTGAATATCTGGTTCAGGGGCTCTAAAGTAGCTTTTCAGGTAATCTCTTTATTACAGAAATTGAATTTGGGGTGCAAAAAGTCTAAAGGGTATTAACATGAAAACTTTTTTTTAACTATCACGAAGAAAAGTAATAATCTGAGTTAGTAATAATTAGTTTTATCTCTACCTTCTCTTTAATTCAAATGACCCCAGATGAGTTCACATCATCAAAAGGGATTTAGCTACACAGTTTCAATAAATTTGCTTTATCTGCACTAGAACAAAAATGTTCTTAGTATCAGCACAATATGATAGATGATCATTACAAATAACAGTATCATAGAGAAAATTTGCTGTTAGTTTCTCAAAAGAATTATTGTAATTTTCACCTCGGACAATATTAGGTGAATTTAGATTGTAAAAAGATGCAACAGATGATTTTTACCTCGGACAATATTAGGTGAATTTAGATTGTAAAAAGATGCAACAGAT
>ML677404.1:1808493-1933805 GCA_007922305.1 Dermatemys mawii | reverse complement strand
TTAGCCCACGAAAGCTTATGCTCTAATATAGTAATAATAATATAGTAATATAGTTTCTAGCAGATCAAACATACATGGGATGCATCCGACAAAGTGGGTGTTAGCCCACAAAAGCTTATGCTCTAATACTTTAGTTAGTCTTTAAGATGCCACAGGACTCTTTGTCACTTCTACATTAACAACAGTGTTTTAACCCTTGAGGGCTCAGACGAGTGCTAGTTCATCATCTGGCAGCAAGGCATTCCCTGAGAAATATTCTACCCCCTTACTCCACAACCTCAACCAAGCTCCACAATCATTCATTACTGTATAAAATAATAAACTCTTTTTTTTAAATTGTTTAAAACTTATACTGTATACATATAAAGCAGGCCTGCACAACATGTGGCCCGGGGGCCACATGCAGCCTGCATGGGCTCATTGTGCGGCCCACGGGGGGTAAGTAGGGGTGGGGCAAGCCAAGCAGTGGGGTGGGGAGAAGCGGATGGGGGCGGGGCTTTTCGGCCCACAGCTGGTTATTTTGCAGTAATATGGCCCTCACTGCTTTCCGAGTTGTGCGGGCCTGATATAAAGTCTAGTTTTTAGGTATAGAAGTGTGCAAATCTTTAAAAATAGTTATTGGGACTGAAAGTTCCTAGACAGAACACTATTTTTTTCTGATTTGTATCCAAAGATCATATATATGTTCTTGTTACAGGTTTAAACATGGGAACACTTGAAGCCAATATGCTTTCCTTTTAAAGTTATTTCAGTAAACTGAAAACTTACTTTTCTTTGTAATGACTTAATTGTATGGTTAGATATGTCATCTCAAGTTTATCACTTTTTAATTTATCCACCCCTTGGAACATGGGTATGCATTTGACAATAAGTTGGTACGAGCTATATTGGTCCCAGAGAACAAAGGAAAAGATAGGTTCCATTGAAAGCATTTTTTGCTTAGAATAGAATCAGTCTGATGGTCTCTGATTCATGGTTGTGAAAGATAAAAAGTATTTTCTTTGATAGCTGTGTTTATGCAGTTCATAATAGAATGGGCAGGTGACTTTTGAAAAGGAAGATTTTTGTGTTGGTTTTGTCAAGAGGACAATATGTACTTACTTACTAAACCGGTACTCTGTGGAAAGATAGTATGCAGTATGCATTTACTGCTGGAAAAAGGTGTTAGCAAAACATTTCTTAATAACTTTTACCCAGTGATTCAGCTACTCATCTAGGATGTTAGTGACCCCCAGTTCAAGTCCCCTCTCGACATGATGGGAGAAGGGATTTGAACAGTAATCTGCTACCTCTCTGGAGAGTGCTGTAACCATTGGTATATGGGATATTCTGATGGGGGAATCCTTCAATCTCTCCTATGGAAACTGTGGCACTGTGGAGAATATAAATAATTAAAAAGCCATTCAAGCAGAGGGACTGGCTTGTGGGTCTCTCACATCCTGGGTGAGTACTCTAATCACTAGGATATAGAATCATTCTCCTGCTTATCCTCTCTCATGGATATAGTTGGGCCAATGAGCTGGCCAAACCAATTAGGAAAGAGATGTATATAGGTAGTAGTGTACTTTGCCACTAGATACCCAGAGGCAGTTGTCTATTTTAATATAGAGGCTGAAATAGTGGGTAAGTCTCTGTTCACTGTATTCAGATGAGTAGGTTTTCCAGAGGAGAGCTCAGACTGTGAGTCAAATTTCATGTCCCAGTTATGTGGTGAATTATGGCAGATGTGTAGCATAAAACGTTTGGGGAGACAATAGCTGAAAGGGTCAATGGGACTCTAAAATTTACGCTGAGAATGTATACAGCCAAGAGGTCAAATGACAGGCATATAATGTTCCCCTATCAGTTATTCACTCATTTTTATTTGCAAAGATAAAAATGACAGCCAACATAATGCAGAAACTAGCTGGTACAACCTGGGGTGTGTCAGATTGCGAACATCTGCAATAGCACTTGTATATTCAGTAGCTGAATACTGCGCACTGATATGGAGCAGATGCAGCCACATGTGATTTGTGATATCCAGCAGAATACAGTGATGCGTTGCATCACGGGAGCCCTTAAGTTGACTCCAACACCATGTATACCCGTTCTGTCTAACGTAGTTCCTCCTCTGATATGCCAAACTGCTGTGACATTTCACGAAGCTAAGCAAATCCAGGAAAACAGATCCATTCCACCAAGACTTTGATAACACCACCTCCCCACACTGAAACGACTTAAGTCCCACAAGACTTTCTGAGCACATTAATTTAGCCTCATGCAATCAGGGACACTGTGAAGGGAGTGGCTAACTTTCCCCAAATCCTTTGAAAGCAGAATTCATAGTTAATTGGCCTATAGCCATTGCTAAAAAGCAAGACCAATCTTTCCTGGGCTTGGCTGGCTATTACTCCTGATTTGAAAATGGTTTCAGTGACATTGTGTCTGCCTTTCACAGAGTTGTGCAAAAAGACAAGACTCAGCAAAGTAGTATAGATGGCAGACTGTCAGAAAGATTTCAATGAGGTAAAGAAAATCCTGTCAGGAAATCCTGTTCTGACCAGTCCAGATTTTGAGAAAACGTTTGAACTGTCTATGCATCTATTTGTTTACATGTACATTTGAGTATTGTTGAGTGTATTTGAGGAATAAACATAAGTAGCATAAATTTGATGCAGGGAAGATTAATTAGAGGTGAAAAGAGATGTTCTTTTAAACTTGTCTTAACGTATTTTGACTAGAGTATGGTGAATTGTTGGAACTACAATGACCACATTAATCTACACACTCAGCAAAAGCAGGCACCAATGTGCTGTATAGTATAACATCAGATACACAGATACTGTATGTCACATGTAAAGTTTATTACCAGAAGTACAAAGGAAACAATTTTGATAGTTTAAGAAAGATTCAATAACATTAAACTACATGGCACATACATCATGCTAAGTCTTTTGTACTTATATGATCACGACAGTTTTATGAAGCTTTTTTATAAATATATAGCTACATAGTAATTGCATATTGCTGAAAATTATTTGTTAATTACTCTTAGAAGATCCATAGTAATTGCTGTGATCATATGTTCTATGGTTAAGATAAACAGAAATAATCGTGGATTTATAATAGCATGGCATTCACTGTGTGTCTATACATAATATTGTCTCACTGCATGGCCCTCATTTAGTAATCAAACCGCCAGTCACCATGTAAGTAAAGAGCTATTAAAGGATATTTGTGCCTTGTAAATTAGTGATGCAAAGCAAGTTTTGATTAATGGACAAAAAAATGAGAATATAGCATATTGTTTCTCAGTAGATAACATGGCAGTTTTCTTTCAGCCGGTGAAGTAAACAGAAAGCTCCCCACTGTACTTATGTGGCGGTGTCTACACTGCAGAGGTTTTTTACCAATGGCAGCTTTTGGTGACCGAACAGTAGAGGTGTACACACTGCAATGCCACTTTTTTTGACAGAACTCTTCAGTTTCGGCAACAAAATGAAACCACTTTGATCAGAGGCATAAAACTGTTTGTGGCAAACTTAAAGTGACAAAGCATCGGTGTAGATGCTGCCATTTATTATATTGCCATAATGGCCTCTCCCATATCCCACAATGCCCGCTGTAACTGCTCTGCTCTGCTCACCATTTTGAACTCAGCTGTCCTGTAGGCATGTATTCCCTCCCCTTTCAAAGCCCTGGGAAGTCCTGACAGCACAATGAATACAGAGGCAGGCAGGCAGAGGCATATGTGTGTCTGTATCTGTGTAAAGAGAGACTGCTGTGCAGACCCAGGGTGGGGGCTGATGTCAGGGGTGTCCCTCTCCTCTGCCTCAGGACTGGTTGCTTCTGGTGGCTGTCTGAATTTAGACTCAGAGGTTTGTTGGGGAGTTTTGTTCACTCTCACCCAATGCACACGCTCCCACAACACACACTCTGTCTCCCCACACACACACTTCAGTTGAAAATGCAATCTAGTAGGATGTCCACGGGTCCACAGAACAATGGGATTGAGAAACCTGCAACATGTGACATTGTATCTGCCCCATGAGACATTGCAAACCTTCTCAAAGCACCCTATGGTCAGTTGCACAATGGATAGCTACCCACAGTGCACTGCTCTCTGTGTCGATGCAAGAGCTGCTAATATGGATGCATTCTGCTGACACAAAGAGCATAGTGTAGACATGCAAGAGCAGTTTAATCAAAGCATTTTAATTAAAGTAGCGTAACTTTTGGTGACAAAACTCTGTAGTGTAGACATAGCTACAAACAGTCCAATCCAACTCCACTGAACTTTAAACAAGTAATTTTTGCTATCAACTCTAAGAAGTTCAGAGGCATCTCCCTGCTGGTGCTGCCTATATCTTCTCTTCAAACTCTTTAGTCTCAGAGGAGACAACTTTGCCATCAATCACCTCCTCAACAACTGTCTTGATCTTCCTAATTTTATTTATGTCTGGAAATAAAATTGCAGAGTGTTAATTGAAATATTTATATTAAAGAAAGGATTTTCAAATTGGACACTATCAACCAAGGGCTAAACAGAAATTGTGAATGGCTTTGTCATTATACTAACTGAATGCATTTCCCTAGTTAAGTTCCCTTCAAACATTTTTATCACCTGTCAGACACAGATCCATTACAAAAGGTTTTTTTCTCCTGTTGATAATGGCCCATTCAAATTAAACAGTCTCTTAGAATTGGTATAGTAATGTACAACTTTTTTTGCTTTCTGTGTATATAAATACATCTTACTTCTGTTCCATTCTATGCATCTGATGAAGTGGGCTATAGCCCATGAAAGCTTATGCTGAAATAAACTGGTTAGTCTCTAATACATTTTTAATGTTTACTTCAGTAACTAGCTCTATACTTTAGTTTTCCAGCCTGTTGAACAAACATATTTGGAAGGACTCCCTTAATCCCCCATTGGCATAATCAAGTGAACCACATATGAAAAAGAAAAGTTAAATTACTGATCATGTGTAATTTTGCTCTTCAGTTTAACAGTGGGTTAAGAATGAAAGAGCCATTTATTGTAAAATACATACTTAGCTTCTTCTTAAGTGTAAATGATATGCTAATTTCAGTCTGAAGTAAAAATTCAGGGTTTTCAGGTGTCATATTAGTAGAGTGCCTACTAGTCATAGCTGGGGCAAATGGAAGGATACACTTCCAAGTGTTGGAAAAAATCCCTCATTATGGAGAAGAATAAACAAAATAATTCTGTCTAATTCATATGTGGGCTGAGGCCAGTTCTAGGGTGGAATTGGGGGAAAGCATCAGTGCATGTGACCTCTTGAAGAATATACAGCTGAACACAAGGAGGCGCCAGTCCCATAAGTGTGAATATGCAGAGGTGACACTAGTAGCTGGTTTTTGATAGTAAGTAAACATTCTTTCTTGGTGTACAGAATATGGTTTCTCTAATAACTCAACATCCTGTACATCACTGTGAACATATTACAGAAAATTCATTGTTTTGAGTGAATCTTTTATTCTTCCTGACCATATTTTGGTGCTTGGGTTTTGTACAGACCGAATAGTTCTAAGGTGCTTTTAAGAAACCTTACATTGAGAGTTATATAGTCAGACAATTGAATTGACAATTTTGCCATTAAATTTCACTGATTTAATATTTGCATCTGAAAGACTTATAGTCCCCCAATTAGTTTTATTTCAGCTTACTTAATTTTAATGCAGCCAAATTAGTAGCAACCAAATATAAAAATATGAAAACAAAATTTAAGTGACATACCTCTCTCAGACTCTTCTATAGTAGATATCTCTGACTGGAAATGTCTGTTAAAATATGAATAAAACATACTTTATTAATAAAGGTGCTTATTACATTTAAGAATGTTGAGATCACTGATCTTTGTACATTTATTTCGCTCACTTAAGCCCCAATACAGCAAGGTACTTAAGCATATGCTACACATTGTGTTTCTTGTTAAATTCCTTGGATTAATCTCACTCAGTTCTACAAACAGTTATCTCTGGGGGGAATGGAACAAAGCCTAAGTAAATGAACTGTGTGTCAGGTACTATGAGGAGGCTTGGATACAGACGCAATCAACTTCTTTAGCATCCTCTAGAATGGGTGGGCAAACTATTGCCTGCTGGCTGGATCCAGCCCACCAGCCATTTTAATCTGGCCCTCGAGCTCCCGCTGGGGAAAAGGATCAGGGGTCGCTCCGTGCGGCTACCGGAAGCAGCGGTGCGTCCTCCCTCTGGCTCCTATGCATAGAGGTAGCCAAGGGGTTCCACTCCACATGCTGCTCCAACCGCAAGCACTGCCCCTGCAGCTCCCATAGTCTGGGAACCACACCTGTGGACAGGGCAGCATGCAGCAGAGCTGCCTGGCTGCACCTCCGCATAGGAGCTGGAGAGGGGACATGTTGCTGCTTCCGGGGGCCACTTGAAATAAGCACCACCCTGAACCACTCCCCCGTACCGCAACACTCTGCCCCAGCCCTGATCCCCCTCCAAACCTGTTGGTCCCAGCCTGGAGCACCCTCCTACACTCCAAACTCCTCATCCCCAACCCCATCCCAGAGCCCGCAGCCCCAGCCAGCGCCCCTCCTGCACTCTGAACTCCTCATTTCTGGCCCACTGGAACCTTCACCTCCAGCTGGAGCTCGCACCCCAACCCCAATTTCGTGAGCATTCGAGGCCCGTAATACAATTTCTATATCCAGATGTGGCCCTCGGGCCAAAAACTTTGCCCACCCCTGCTCTAGAATGTCCTCTCTGCACTTGAATGTGGTGACTGACTGCCTGTCAGCAGGAAAAAAGGGGCAGGGCTCCTTGAAAAGTCCCTATCACATCTGGGTTATGAGGAATGGAATGGAAAAGGAGGGTAGACTTACCTGAGAGTAGCCAACAAATCAACAGGAAGTGGCAAGACCAGTTGGGGGCACTGACCCACCATGTGCACCAGGGGAAAGGGGAGAATATTTTTACCCTGTACATTCTGGAACACACATACTTTCTCTCTGTCTTTCAATCACTGATCAGCAATAGTTACTGCAAGGAGGTGTGACAATGCAGTAATGGCTGCAGCCTGCTTTACTAAAGAGTGACACATTGTTTTCAGACCCACTGGCCAAGTCCCAGATTGTCCCCATTCTCTCTCCCCATGCTGCTTTGCAGGGAATTCCATGGTGCAAAAGATAATGAAGAGCGCCCTTGTGCTACCAATCAGGTTGCCCCAGAAGCTGAACAGTTCAGTGCCATAGTTTTGAAGAGACATGTTACCATATGCAACAAGGTTACTTGTGATTGGTCATTTCACTGTTACTTTTTGTGGCGGAAGCATTTGTACTTATTTTTTAAAATACAAATATTTTTCTACTTTAGAGCATAATTACCTTCTCACTTTGCTTGTCTTTAGTTTCACCCAGACTGAACACCACCGGTAAAGTAACCAGTGTTGGCAGGAACAAATTTTAATATACAGAAGCATCCTTTCTCCATTCATTTTATTGAATGCACGTGTAATTCAACATCTGTCCTCTTTTTACCCCTAGGCAGCCTTTATTAAAAGTATTTAGAATAATTGCTAACTTTATATAAAATTGAACTGAGCAACAGACTTCACTGATACTCAGTTCCTTACCTACTATCCTCTCCCTCCAGTAGGCGTCGGTATGTGGCAATCTCCATTTCCAACCGTGTCTTTATGTCCAGGAGAGTATTGTACTCAGTACTCTGGCTCTCCATGTCAGCTCGAAGCTGCATCAGCTGTGCCTCTACATTGCCAATTGCAGCCTGTATTTGGGCAAGTTGTGAACCATAAAGTGCTTCAGTCTCAGCCAGTGTGTCTTCTAAAGCCTTTTTCTACAGAAGGTAAAATAATAGAGGACTTACTTATTTGTGTTTTAAAATTATACTTACATTGAAAGATCTTGTAGTTCCTGTGCTTATCCAAACAACTATCTGTTAAATATATTCCCAATGTTAAATTTTAGATATGCTTTACTGTACTAAGCTGGGATTGCAGTTCTATCTCCAGGCCCTGTAAGGTGCGTCTCAGATCTGTGATCTCAGTTTTTTTCGTGTGCAGTTGTTCAATGTTAATAGCGACTTCCCGGTTTACTTCTTCTGCCTGAAATACAAAGAATGAAAATAAAGTGTAAAGGCAGTGAACCTCAATTTTAAATCTTGACTGAACTCCTTGTGAGGTGCTGCGGATATGTGATCAGTGAGACTTTACCTGTTTATCAAAGCGGTCTTTGATTTCTTGACTATTCTTTTCTGCCATGCTGTTATATTGCTGTCTCATGTTTTCCATAGTCTTGGCAAGATCAATGCTTGGAGCAGCATCCACTTCTACATTAACTGTACCACCTAGCTGCTTACGCAGTTCACCAACTTCCTACAGACAATAATGATTATACTGTATTTATAAACATTATCTATTTATACACATCAATGAAGCTTTTAAATAGGAAGAGAAACGTGTAGTCATGTTAAGACAGAAAGACAGAAACAAATTCAAAATGCACAGAGATACGAGAGCTATAAAAGTAATTCCTAGGCTTGAATAAGCATCTTTCTTCAGAGACTCTCACTCACTTTATAAATATTAATTAAAGCCTCACAACACCCCTTTGAGGTACTGTTTCCCCATTTTATAGTAAGAAAAACTGAGATTCACAGAGGTGAAATGATTTCCTCAAGATCATAGTGAGCAGTGTCAGAACTGTGATTAGAGTACAATAGTCTTGGCTTCTTTTGCATTTAGTGGTGGCTCATAGAACCAAAGGATATTCTTTAAAGGAAGACCTTTAATTTTCAGAGCCTCTAAAATGTCATATTTTTCTACACAGTTAGAAAGAATGTAGAAATTAAAAAGTTAATACATAGGCATGCGTACAGGATGTGCCAGGTGTGCCCAGGCACACCCTAATGTCTCAAAAAAAAGTGGCTTTGCATGCAGAGTGCAGAGCCTTTTAAAAAAATAAATAAAATTCCCTGGGTGCACACCTTAATGAAATGTGCTGTGCACTCCTATGAGTTAATACTTTGACTTACGATTGCTAAGAGGAATCATTTTGTGTTATGGATTGTAACAAAGGAGGCCTAACATATGTGACATAATTCAGGCTTTCTGTTAGTAACTAACAGAGTAGCAGGTTAATTCCAGATTTCAGTTATGGGACTTTACCTCTAGAAAAGAACGTGAGAAACCAAGATTGGTTAACATTCTTAGTTTTATCTTTTCACTTTGTGTCTCAAATTATTAAGTTTGTTTTTTTCAGGTTAACCATGGAATTTTCATTATTCTTAACAAGATTTGCATGTGTCAAGTGTTTTCTATGTACCACTGAGAAAATGTGTGAATTCTAAATGAGTTTCTCTGCTGCTCTCACCTCTTCATGGTTTTTCTTGAGGAAAGTCAGCTCTTCATTCAGACCTTCAAACTGTAGCTGTAAATCTGCCTTTGACAAGGTCAAGTCATCAAGGACTCTGCGTAGTCCAGCAAGATCATTTTCCACATTTTGTTTGATTGCTAGCTCATTCTCATACCTAGAAAAGAAATGTTCATTCCAGCATCATTCATATATAATTACTAATGTGCAATTAATACATAATCATTATATTAATAGGTAATTACTGATATGCTTTACCATGTTAAGCTAGGATTGTAGTTCTGTCTCAGAGAATCACTATTACCGTCTCAGTCTACAAATTGCCTTTTTACTGACTCTTTAGGGTCAAACAGTTTAATTCTCAGTTTAACTCCAATACCTTTATTACCAGGACAAGATATACAAATGTATATGTAGGGTTTCTCTATGGGAATACGGCAGGTGGGATTTACGTAATGTATCTGTTTTGTATTACTATTCAATTTCAGTGATCTGAAGGGGTTCAGTTCCCTCCTAAAAACACACATTTGCCAGAAGACCCCACTGGCTTTTAAAGAGATCCTTTGATTGACATGAGTGGGGAGGAAATCACATTAACTCATCATAGAACTTTACTTCATTCTGAAGTCATCAGAAGCCACCTTGGCATTATCAATCTGCAGGACGAGCCGGGCATTTTCCAGATGTGCAGCATGAATCTGGAAAAGAAGATAATAGATTGTCAAGTAATCTGGAGTTAGCAAACCAAACCAATATTTAAATGTTATAAAAATAACTTTGGATGACATTTTAAAATACGGAATCTGTGCCAGCAATCAAATTGTTCTGTTTTCAGAAAATCTTGCTATATAGGCATATACATTCCTCTCTAACTTATGGTGTTAAGGGAAGCAAATCTAAGGTTACCTGTAGACTTCGGAGACTACAGTATATGCTGTCAGCATAGCCTCTTAGGGTAGATGAAGCCTACATTGACAGAAGGAGTTTTTCTTTCAGAACAGGAACACCACCTCTCCAAACAATGTTAGTTATGTCAATGGAGGCACATTTCCATCAACATAGCTGTATCTAGACTGAGGGTCAGAGGATTGTCAGCATAACTGCATTGCTCAGGAGTGCAGTTTAACCTTGACCGATGTAGCTAAGCCAATAACTTTTCCATATAGAGCAAACCTAAAAGAATCTACCAAAAGCAGTGTAAAAAATTTTTTTGGGGCACCGCTTTTTGGTGCCCCCAAATCTTGGCACCCTAGGCGGCCGCTTAGTTTGCCTCGTGGTTACACCAGCCCTGAATGTGTCAAGGCTCATGAGAAGTATGGAGTCTGGGATCATTCATTTTGCATCGCATGCGCCACTCAAACACTGGTGGTTTTCTGAGAGTATTTAGTGCTGATAGAAGCAAGAAGCATGATTAACTCTACTCTGCGGCTTCTCTTCCCCTTGGAGGTAGGGGGCGGAGCCATTTTACTAAAGGTAGGTGAGGCCCTTTTCACAAAAGATATGAGATCAAAAAGGGTGGAACCTCATGGATCCTCAGGGTATGGTTACACTTACAAGATTATAGTGCTATAGGTTATAGCGGTCCCCTTATACAGTAATATGTATAGCGCTATTGTATGTCCACACTCAGATGCTCCTGCGGTATAGCATGGCCACATTTGGGGCACTTAATGCGGCATTAAGAGCAGCGCATTAGGGCAGGTATCCCAGCATTCAGCTGGGTGCAACATGCTTTTTAAATGAGGGGGGTGAGGGGGGACGCATTGTGTGTATGCGGAGGGAGAGAGACAGTGGTTTTTCCCTTTTTCTGAAAGCCTGTCAGTGAGCCTCCGTTCACAGAAGGCTTTGTTTTCACACAGGCTCCCTCCTTAAACATTTGCATTGCTTATCTGCCGAGTTAAGAAAGAAACTCTAAAGAGGTACTTCCGCATTCCTCCAGCCGAGTTCAAAACAAAGGGAAGAGACGTCAATTGCCTTAAATGGCTCTAGGCATCTCCAGAGATTACTTGTAGCACAGTGAGTGTCCACATCCTTGCTGTAGCGCTACAGCAGCTGCGCTACAGCCCTTATTCCCCATGCGGAGGTGGATTAACAATAGCGCTATAACTCAGCAGTTATAGCGCTCTACGTGCCTTGCCAATGTGGACGGGGAGGAGGTTATAGCGCTCGTGGGGGCTTTATAGCGCTATAAAGTGCCAGTGTAACCAAGCCCTCAGTCTCTATGTATATACATGGCTATGCGCTTCACCATGCTCCACAAACTCATTTCCATACGTGTAGGGGCAAAGATGTTGGTTTTCTCGTTTTCCCCACTGAGGATTTAAACACGAAGGAGAGTATATAGACCATGGCTAGGATGGTTCTCAAAGCTGATAAGAATGCAGGTCAGTAGCAGCAGTGAGAACTTGTTACCATATGGCATGAACAAATGCCAGATGGAATGAATAAGGCCTTGACTGTTTAAAAAACCCAATCAACATTTGTGCAAGCCTGACCTGCATACACTCAATCTTCAATGTGCCTTCGCAAGCTTGATAACTCTGCACACCTGCAGTAGCTGTGTGTGCATGCAAATTAGAGTTTCTTTGTTCATTGGAGCTGCGTTCACTCAAATTAAGAATGTGCAGACACATTTCTTCAAGTGCATTTTTGAAAATCTGGCTCTAATTTAGTATCAGGCTTTTGATATACATAAAGTTTTTGTAATATGGTTATAGGATCTTTGTGACTGCTCTGAAACCAAAAATTCAGGTGTGCCGTAATATTCATAAAGCAGTAGGAGTCCATTGACCACTGACAATGCTCTATTTCATCCAGAGCTGTCTGTGTATTTTCCATGAAGTATATCTTTTTTATTGTTAACATTTTCATCAAGAAAACAGAGCAAATGAAGATTAAATAAAACATTGAAGCCCAGATTAAGTTATGGAAAAAGAGATGTCTTAAACATGGAATTTTCTAGTTGTTTGTGATTTGTGTCCAAATCTTAACTTAAAGATTTGTTTATGTTATTACAAACAATAACTCTGTCTCTACAAAGAATGATAAGTGATATTATTGACATTTTGCCATTGTTTCAAGCTTCTCATTTCCAAAACCGGAGGAAGAAGAAAGGAAAGAAAACTACAGACTTTGAAAGATGAGGGAAGAGATATAAGACAGAAAATAGAAGGAAAAATGTAAATAGTGTTAGTGCATGTACCCACACATACATTATGTTTCAGTTTATGTGTGTGCGCACACTCACACATGCATATTTTCCTGCTTCTGGTGAGTTTCATTCCGATCTCTAAATACCACTAAAGTGTTCCTGCCATGGTTTATTTTTATTCTAGATTTTAGCTACCTCTGAAGACCAATTACCATTTTTTTTTGCCTTTGGAATGCACCAGACTGCACCATAGAGCAAGTGTTCTTTGTAAAAATTCCTGGAGCAGAATATGCTTGGACTCTGTCACAAGCAATTTACGGTAGCTTATCAAATATATATTGTGGGCTGGCCAAAAGGTATGAGCCAGACCATTTGATGCTGTAAACAAGAAAAAATCTCAAGGCCATAGAAAAATTAAAACACAAACTGTGGGGCAATATTGAAGAGAGGCCTATCAAAATCTCAAGGCTCACATTTGCAGAAAAAAAATGAAATGGGCTGGGGAACCCATTTTTATTAAAATTAAGACGTATGTTTAACAAGACAGGCCACTGTTTGAATAACTTTTGAAAAAGCTTCAAGAACATCAGAAACCATGATATAAATGTTACATTAAGTATGATGTCATATATGTGAATTGATTCTTTTAATAGTTTTCTCCCTCATCATGTCATAACCTTAGGAGCGACACATTCTGTTAGTGGTGATATTTTGACAAGGGAGATTTTTATGCAGGTATAAAGATGGAAGCTCATAAAGAATGCCTATAATTCAGATATACAGGTTTCCTGTGAATGAAAGCTGCACCTAGTTTGCTCAGCATAGTAGTCAGAAAGTGACTTCCCTCTAGAGCTACACTGTACTAGATTTTAAAATAAAGTTTAAAACCTTAATCCACATTGCTGAATATCTTGCTGTCAGAGTCCATCTCTTTGGAATGTAATATTTGTGACACTGGTAACACGGGGTAACACTGATATGTAAAATTATGAGACATTTTTCTTTACTGCATTTTGTGTAAATGGTAAACAAAATGTTGAAATAAAAATGACAACTGAAATTACTTGGGGACATTAGTGAATTATGAAACAGCAAAGAGAATTTTGGATTTTTAGATTTCCTCAATAAACAGCACCTCCTAGGTAACAATCATCTGTTTATTTACTGTTGTCCAGGTATAAGAGAATAAGAGATTAGATTAACTAACACAGAGAGAGAGAGTGCGAGAGAAACAAATTCTGAAAGTCTGATGTGAAGCCCACAAAAACACTGCAATCCATAGAGATAACCAGAATGATATCTTTAATATTCCCTGTTGTTTGTAGATAAATAAAATGAATGGATGCTGGGAGACCTTTTTAAAAGACAATTTAAGATGAGCTAAGAAGGAATTTTACCATTTAATCTAAATTTTCTGCCTTTTATAGGTATAAAACTGACCCTTAATGTCACTTTATCTTGGGTTTTTTTGATTCAGTGATATTAAGAATGATGTCATTGAGTGTTTGGTGCTCCATTCATATGTAGATTATGACAAACTGTAACAGCGCTTTCAAAACCTTTAAAGCCTTCTCTGTACTTAGAACTTCTGAAATAATTTACATTAAGATGAAGGGAAGTGTCTTAACTTAGAGTGTCCGACCTTCAACAACATTGAAGAAAGAATTAAAGTTTTATTTTCTCACACTCCAGTTGTGAGTGTGGTTAATTGGATAGGGCAATATAATGAGAGGCAAGAAACATGAGTTCTGGCCTCACTCCTGATCTGGTGTATGACCTTGGGCAAGTGACTTCACTTCTTTGTGCCTCAGCTGTAAACTAGGGATAATTATATCTTCTCTAGAAACCCCCACTTTGAAATCTGCAGCTGAAAAACCCTATATTATGTAATTATAGAAGAATTAATTCAGCCTTTATGATAGATTTTGAACTGTTAGGTTACACATATTCATAGACATTTTTATAGCAATAAAAAATGTGCAAAGTCTGTTTGTCACATCACAATTTAACCTGCATCTTGCCAAAGTTAAATGCTTAATTTGCATACAGTGAGATCACAGTGAATTGAAAAAAAAATATTCTACAGTTACCTGACTCTCTTCATTCTCTAACAACTGAAGTACAGAGGCATATAAAGTTGCAAAATAATGGATACTTTTATGATTTCTTACCTTGTTTTGGAGGTCTTCAATGGTTTTAAAATATGGACTATGGTCATGCCTTGTAGTTGAGGAGCTATTCACATACCACTCCCTGATCTGCTTTTCAAGCTGGGAGTTGGCTTTTTCTAGAAAATGCACCTTCTCCAGATAGGAAGCCAAACGGTCATTCAGATTTTGCATAGTCAGTTTCTCATTTCCAGCAAGCAGGATGTCACTACCGCTGGTGTTGAGCTGAAATCCACTGCCAAAGCCTCCTCCATAATTAGTGCTGGTGGAAATGCGGGTGCCATAGCCACCAGCTCCCCCATAGACACTCGGTGCCTGATACTTTCGGATAGCTGTTTTTCTGTAGGTTGAACCACTTAGGCTGGATGCAGTAGGTTGGAAAGTGGAGCTTGTACCAGCAAGGTAGCTTCCGCTGAAGAGTGCCATTGGTGATTTTTTTTTAAAATGAAATAGCTAAAGCACCACAAAATTCAGAGCAGCTAGAATGGAAAGAACTGTATGCTCCTTGAACCTTTATACTTAATCTGAAAGAGAGATATGACAGTTGTAAACTCCACCTCTGCTGACACACAGTTTAATTGGGGTCAACAACACCAACTCTCAGCATCTTGCCCCCATCATCGGAGTAATGGAACAGAACTTTAATTTGTTCATGTGTGCGCCAGGAAAAGTCCCTAGGTGGTCGGGGCATCTTTGTGATTTTTTAAGAGAAAAGGTAAAACACATTTAAGTTATTGAAAAATGTATTGCACTTTACCTGATGCCCCAGTCTCAATATCCCTTTTGAAAAACACAAAGGAAATACTTTTACTCCCTATTTGTAGATTATGGTATAAAAAAAAGCAGAGGTGTGTGTATGTAACCAGAGGCATAAAACTTGGGTAGAGTCAATAATATATTTCTACTGACAAGACAATAGTCATTGGTCGAGAGATTATTTAGAATAATAGTAGTATGCCTGTATAAAAAGTCTAATTAGGCAAATGATTAGAAAGATTACTTTTGTATTTACAATGTTCATTTAGTTTATAGTAAATGCAAAATAGCATTAACATTTAAAACAGACATTAAGCATTTGTGACATTAGCAAAGGTCGGGTATGTTGCATATAAATATAATATTGGTTTTAAACAAGAAATCCTTACTATAATTTAAGATGAACAGCCTTTCAATACACTTGAAAATAAAAAGAATATTATTTTGTCATATGATGTAAGTAAATGCAACTTAAACAACAGGACAAGAGCATTTGAAATCTCATTGCTCACCTTCATTTCCACAGCAGCAACTGAATCAATGGAGCTATATCAGGGATTAAGTTTAGCCAAGTTAATTTATCTGTAGACATACGTACCTGCCCAGTTTAGCTGGTCTCTAGCACTTTTTGCACTCTTGTGTGGCTGAAGTTAAAGTGAAATAAATAAGCTTTCATTAAATATTCTTTTCAAGTTTTATATGCTCTGCAGATAAAAGTATTTGTATTAATTTGAGCTGTATTTTGGCAACTACAATAGGTTGTACTCTGTGTATTAATGATTAACATGAACTGATTATGTTGGCATGTTAGTAAAAAAAATTCTACTTTTCCAGTCCACTTGTTTCCTTTATTCAAAAACATTTTTAAAATAATTTGCTTAAAAAACACATTTCTGTCCTCCAACCCACCCATGCACACATATGCACACACTGTGTCTACTTGGCTATTTTCTAAAGAAATTTGAAGATTTTAGACTGACCCCTGTCATTTGACAGAATGGTTTAGTTTCCAGGTGTTGGTGATATTACATTTCTCCTCTACACAGAATTGTTATATCTCAAAGAAACAATTAACCCTTAAAGAAAGATAATATATCTTTGTATCATTCAGGATCAATAAAAAGGTAGGTTAGAGTTTGCAAATTACTTAGGTATCTAGCATCATATGCACACTTCTACTTTCTCTGTTATAGATATATGATAAAAACAAAAGGTTTGTGTGCCAGTGACAAATCTTTTCTCATTTGAAATATGTATTTTTACTTGCACAGTTCCATTTCCATTTATTTAAACTAGAAGAACTACTAACACTGTTGCTGCTGATAAAGGAAAGTGGGGAAGAAAGGAATGTGGTTAGTGAGTTCAGGATTATGCGGATTCACTGACAACCCCATTTAGGGTAAATATGAAGACAGTAGCAGTGCTGGAATAGAAGCTGTGTAGAAGTTGCTGCTGTGGTCATGGTTTAGGAGGGAAGAAAGATTATTTTGCACCAGTCCTGATGGAGTTCCCCTTTGTAAGGCCCGTTTTCTTTGGTGCTGTGCTAGGAACAGAGGTGAAATTCTGGCCCATTGAACTTAGTGGCAAAATTCTCATGGACTTCAGAGAGGCCAGGATTTACACCAGGATTTCTACTTAAATGTCCCTCTTCCACCCATATGGTGAGTGATTCCACAATGAGATTAAAGTGTCTGTTTCCTACTTTCACTGAAATGTGCACACATAACTATCAGGTTTCTATAGCAGGAGACTGACTGGCTTTTACATCCCATGATTAACCAATTACCAGAATCAGTGGGGCCTTGCTAATAGCAATGATCTTACTAGGTAAACTATTCTACAAGCTGAATATTGGGCACAGGTGTTTATGTGCCAAATACAGGGAGATAAAGCTAGGGAAGAAATGGGTTATTGAATGCATTTTGGTGTTTTCAGAACATGTATGGCATAGGTATGCACAGAACAGAGAGTAGCTCCAGAACCTCAGGGCATTGCAGTTACTTTACCTTTTTATATTTTAATGTATATCTAATCAAGCAGAATAGTCAAAAAAGCACACAGGGCTTTCATAGTTTAAAGCAGCTGTACCAGATGCTGGTGTTCAAAGCTTGGGGAAATTGATTGAGCTTGTTGTTCAAAAGCTTATCCTTGTTTTCCTTTGGTTCCCTGGTGTGGAGGAAGATGGGTAATAAGGCAACTTCTTGGAGTTTGTACAAAGGTTTAGGAAATTGAGATAATCATGCAATAAATTGTGATGGAATTAATTTGGCAGTAATTACATGATCATGCATTAATTGTGACTAGCAGTTCAGGATGACAATGGTTAATTTTTGTGCAGTTGTGCATATATCAAGAAAGTGGCATGTGAAAAATTAGGTAATACCTAGAGAATGCTATATAGGGTTTAGTGAGTTAGAAGGACATTATTATATCAATTCTGGTGACAATCTAAACCACAAGAGTGAAGCCTAAAATGGATGAAATCATCATTAATTTGTTTGAGGAAGGAAGAGAAACTTTTCTTCTGTCAAATGGCAAATTTAGCATCAAAAAAGGAAGGATTCACCATTTTCTGTCTTTTTAAATTAACTTTGATAAACTTGTTGGAAAGTAAAACAATAACTACAACCAAAGACCTATTTGCTGCAGACCACAACAAGAAATGTGAAGTGTTTTACCTCAGATGGGATCCAGTCAGGGTTACCTGTCAGATGTCTTTCTTATACTTCGAGCACTGAGACTGCTGTAGGCCTTCCCCTTGGTCCCTGTGATACTTACAGTCCTGAGGAAACTGGGGTAAGATCTAGGACTGATTATTATCATAGACTCTGCATAGGCAAAGCAGTTCTGGTGTTTGGATTTGGTAACTCTCTCAGTGCAATCCCCGATTACTTCACCTGCTCTGTCTGACAGTCTCACAGAACCATGGTCACATCATACACCCAGACCCAATGTTATTATATCTGGCAACCTGGATGGTGGCTGGATGATACCCACTGAAAGAAGATGATCAGCTGAAGTTCAGAACATTCTACTCCAAAGCAGGAAAGCCTCAACCAGACTTATAAACCTAAGTGCAAGAGGTATTATATTTGTCCATCTCAGCACCATCTATCTCCTTTGATATGTCCGATTTCTCCAATATTGGACTATGTGCTAGCCCTGAAATAATTGGGACTTTCTTATCAGTTCTATAAGGGGCGATTTAACAGCAATATCTGCACGTTAGTCTGCTATCCAGGGCCCTACTGTATTTTCTCATCCTCTTTATTCATGTTTTCCCCTAGTTTGGTAGCCCCCTCCCTCTTGGGATGTCAACATTGTAATAACTGGGTTGATGGGTCCCTACTTTGAGTCCTCAAGTGGCTTAGGGAGCAGGTTTCTATCAGTGAAGACTGCCTTTTTAGTAGCTATTACATAAGCTGGAAGGGTAGGGGAGATTCAGGTCTTCAAGGGAGGTCCCTCTTTTGCAGTGCTTCATAAGGACAGGGTTACTGTTAGGCCTTATCTCAAGTTTCTGGTCAAAGTTGTTTCAGAGTTCCTTATGAATCAATTCATTCATCTCCCAGTTTTCTTCGCAAAACTCAATCAGCCTTGGCAGAAACTAGAAACTTGATACAGTAAGGGAATTATTATACCACCAACAGGAAAAAAAATCATTCAGGAACACATCTACCCCATTTGTGGCCTTTGCTGAAAGGGTTGAGGGTCAGGCCATTACTTTATAGACAATTTCAGAATGGGCCTCCTTATTTTTAAGAACATGTTATAAGTTAGCCAGTTTAGATCCACCTAGCCACAGTAGGGCACATTCCTCTAGAGCTTAGGCACCCTTTGCTGCTGCGTATTTGAAGAATATGGCTATTTATTAAACTATAAGTTAGCTATGTGGAGCTTAATCCACAAAATTACAAGACACCTCTGTTTTGCAAAAATTCTCAAATCAGATGTCTGCTTTGGTAGGACTACCTTGCAATCATTGTTTAAGCAGGACTCCTACTGTTCACCTCCAAGCAAACAGATAACTGGTTGTTAGTCACAAAGAATGGAATCCATGTGGACAATCACTAGACGAGGAAAGAACAGTTACTCACAGTACGTTAACTGTGGTTCTTTGAAATGTATTGTCCACATGGATTCCACAACCTGCTCTACTCTTTATGCCCTTGTGTGGGGCAGGGATGACATGGGGACAGCTAAGGCCCAAGTAATAATAAGTCAATTTTATAGCAGAAGGCAGATGTTAGATGGTGAAGAAGGAGATGGAAGAGGTGTGGCCAGAGTCGGCTGTGCTCTAGCTATGTTTATCTGGCAGATTGTCCTTAATGGACAGTAGTGTTCTGGTAGCTCCTAGATTACTCTAACCTGCACCTGGGGCCAGGCAGAGAATCAGGAAGCAATAGCTAGCTCTCTGATGGCTTCTTTCCAGTTTGGCGCAACACAGATTGGCCCTAAAATTAAACATTTTAAGTAAATTTTGAGAATCTGCACTTCCTTCATACTTTTTGATCATCACATAAAGTGCAGTTTTCAAAGTATGAAAGTTTTCCAAACCAATCTGAATGACCTTTAAAATATTATCTCATGTTAACTTTTTATACAAGGATGCCCTGCCCTCATCAATGTGAATTGTCTTTGGACTTCAACCCTCTGTGCGTGTGACTGAAATGTGTAAATGACTGAAGAGTATTTATGAGTTGAAGTCAAGGTACACTAATCAAATCTCTTAGGCCGTAACTATGGAAATCTGCAATAGGTCTTTATCTGTTTATTAAAAACATTAAATCTGAGAGGAGTGGAGAAGCTACTATAACAGAATTGCAGAAGTGACAAAGAGTCCTGTGGCACCTTAAGGACTAACTAAAGTATTGAAGCATAAGCGTTCATGGGCTAATACTCACTTTGTCGGATGCATGCATGGGGAAGTCGCTCGGCAAGGAGGAGATGTTCTGTTCCCTGCTGGCGGCCTAGGAGAAGCAGCTGCAGGGGCTGATGCTGGAGAACGCCGAGCTGAAGCGGCTGCTGGATCAGCTGTGCCAGGGCATAGGTGGCCTGCGGGCGAGGGGGGCATTGCTGCCAGCGCTGCCTAGGGGGGCGAAGGGGAGCCGGCGCCGGAGGGTACCCGTTCGTTCAACACCACGCGGGAGCAGCTGATGCACAGCGTCCAGGACCAATGGCGCAGCTTCAGGAGCCAGGTGGAAAGTAAAGCTGTGGCCACCAACACCTAGGGGGGTGAGGCCGAGGGTGGGGACCCTGTGATCAGCGTGATGGACCACGACAAGGAGATCATGAAGCTGAAGGCAGAGATTGAGGACAGCCAGCAGCTGATTGCCTTGTAGCAGCAACGTATGCACTGAATGCACCCGACGAAGTGGATATTAGCCCATGAAAGCTTATGCTCTAATACCTTAGTTAGTCTTTAAGGTGCCACAGGACTCTTTGTCACTTCTGCAATTCCAGACTAACATGGCTACATCTCTGATTCTTGATATAATAGAGTTCATACTTATGAGACTTTATCTTGAGTGCAGCAGGTGTTTGAGTCATAATAACTTCACTTAGCTAATTATTTCATTACCTGATTGTCTGGCAGTGGCTTGTAATATTCAAATTAAAGGTATCTTTCTTGTGCTTTAATTTTAATTTTTTTGTAATTACCCATTTGTCAGACTCTGCATTTTCCCTCTCTATTCCACATTGAGCAAAAACCAGCATTCAAGTTTGTAACTTCTGTGTTCAACTAAAAACATCACTGATGATGTCAGCATACTTTTAAGATCAGCTTTCGTAGGCCAAATTCTCAGCCTGAGAATCCATAAATATTGTCTATCCAGATCAATCTACAACTACATGTTCCCTGTATTCTAAGAACAAATACCGTGATAGACTATAAAACTAGGTAGCAATGTGGTGAATCTGCAAATTAGAGGACTAACATCCTGTATAGAAGCAAGAATTATACTGTAAAAAAATCTTAAAAATTAAGGCTGGTTCTTAGGTTTGCTTGGTTCATGAAACAGAATACATCTAGTGTTCCTGCACATTTCTATCAATAACTAACTTTGCAAGTTACACAGGTCCAGATCCACAAAGGGACTCAGGCTCCAAAAAATCACTGGAACGATACTCTGATTCTCGGTGCCAAGGCTCCCTGTACAATGAATAAGGAGAGACAGATATCTCAGAATGTAATACACAAAAGCCAGCACACTAAGCAGGGAGCCACCAAAGCTAGCCGATAGATGCTGAGAGAAGAGATGTGTCCTAAGCATTTACCTGTGTTATGGGAGACTCAAGTTTAATTCACCTTCTGCCTGACAGGAGAACAAATGTGAAGAGATGAGAAGATGTGAAGCCTCCTCAGGAGAGAGCCCTAACCATTGGGCTATAAGATATTGTGATGTGGGTCTTTCACAGGCTCTCCTGATTCAGCTGTACAGCATCCATCATCTGGACACAATGATTCATTGAGGTGCCAGAGCATTGCTTCTTCCATGGATAACGGAATTGTTATGGTTGTGATGCTCAATGGTTTGATAGGGGTTTTAGGAAGAACACAATCAGACCTACCCCAGTGAGAAAATTTCCTGTCCTGGTCAGAGCAAAATGTTCTGTCTCTATGTGCACTCCCTGCCAAGGAGGAAATGAATAGTAATACCAAGGGTAAACAGTGAGATGGCAACATTTGCAGATGATACAAAATTGCTAAAGATAGTCAAGACCCAGGTAGACTGCAAAGAGCTACAAAAGGATCTCTCAAAACTGAGTGACTGGGCAACAGAATGGCAGATGAAATTTGATGTTGATAAATACAAAGTAATGCACATTGGAAAGAATGATCCCAACTATACATATAAAACGATGGGGTCTAAATTAGCTATTGCCACTCAAGAAAGAGATCTTGGAGTCATTGTGGATAGTTCTCTGAAAACATCCACTCCATGTGCAGCGGCAGTCAAAAAGGTGAACAGAATGTTGGAAATAATTAAGAGAGGGATAGATAATAGGACAGAAAATATCATGTTGCCTCTATATAAATCCATGGTACACCCATATCTTGAATACTGTGTGCATATATGGTCGCCCAATCTCAAAAAAGATATAATGGAATTGGAAAAGGTTCAGAAAATGGCAACAAAAATGATTAGGGGTATGGAACGGCTTCTGTATGAGGAGAGATTAATAAGACTGGGACTTTTCAACTTGGAAAAGAGATGGCTAAGGGGAGATATGATTGAGGTCTATAAAATCATGACTGGTGTAGAGAAAGTAGATAAGGAAGTGTTGTTTACTACTTCTCATAACACAAGAACTATGGATCACCAAATGAAATTACTAGGCAGCAGGTTTAAAACAACAAAAGGAAGTATTTCTTCACACAACACATAGTCAACCTGTGGAACTTCTCACCAGAGAATGTTGTGAAGGCCAAGACTATAGCAGGGTTCACAAAAGAACTAGATACATTCATGGAGGATAGATCCATCAATGACTATTAGCCTGGATGGGCAAGAACGTTGTCCCTAGCCTCTGTTTGCCAGAAGATGGGAATGAGCAGCATGGGATGGATCACTTGACGATTCCCTGTTCTGTTCATTCCCTCTGGGGCACCTGGCACTGGCCACTGCCAGAAGACAGGATACTGGGCTAGATGGACTTTTGGTCTGACCCGGTAGGGCCATTCTTATGTTCTTATGTTTATATCACAGAAGTTGGATTAGCAGAGTACCTCCTGCATCCGGAAATACCTTTACTCATTGAAAATGTATTTGGTCGTCTAATGATTGATCTCTTTGCAGCTGGAAAGAGTAAAAAAATAACAAAAAAAAACCCACAAAAAAAATCAGCTGGCCTGCAGCCCCTCTGTACTGGGACTTGGGATTTGACATTGTGAATGACCTTTTGTCATGCTGGGCAAGGTCTCTAGTATATGTTTTCCCATCTTTTCTGCTTCTCCCCAGGACAGTGCAAAAGATGGGAAGGACAGAGTGGCAGAAATACTTTTCATGCTTTGCTGGCTGAAGACGCTATGGCTCTGAGGATTAACCTAGTGTAAGATCTTTGGGTGTCTCTGTCTCACAGAAGAAGTCTGCTATTGCAAGATCAATCCTCCATCTCAGACCAGACAGTTTTAAAATGAATAGCTGGATGAAATGATTATTGCTTTAATAGACACTTCATACCTCTCGTCCCCAAAAAATAAATCAACAAATAGCACTTGTTCTAATAGCTGGTGCAAAGTCCAGAGTTTATGTACCATGTTAAACAAGTGAAAAATAGAATTGTGGGTTTTATTTTGGTGTGTGTCCAACCAAAAAAGTTAAGTTTCTGTAGTATAATGTTCTCAGTGTGTTCAAGAAAGGTAACTTTTCTACAGATCCCAACATAAAATCTTTCTTAGGGCATCAACTCTTATTCCAGTCCTGCCAGGTCATAGAGCACAGCACAGGAATCTTATTTTGCTTCTTACATTTCAACCCAGGTTGAACTCCTGCAGGAGGTTTTATTAGTGGGAGTGTTGAAAGCAAGATACTAGAAGTAATTCTTCCAATCTACTCAACACTGATAAGCCCTCAACTGGAGTACTGTGTCTAGTTCTGGGCACCACGCTTTGGGAAAGTCCAGAAGAGAGCAACTGAAATGATTAAAAGTCTAGAAACATGATCCCTGAGGAAAGACTGAAAAAGTTGGGTTTGTTCAGTTTAGAGAACAGAAGACTGAATGGGATATGATGACAGTGTTCAAGTACACAAAAGGTTGCTATAAAGAAGAGTTGATCAGTATATACAGGCTAGCATATATTTATATATGTCATTAATATTTATTATCCATACCATATGCATATTAGTAGGCATGAAGCACAAATAGTATTAAGCACATCATAGCATTTATATACCTTTACTATAATCCTGTTCACTTATGCTGAATATTCAACAGCACCTTGCATTAGCAGAAGTAAGCTCTGATTTAAGTAGATAGAAAAGCTGTCAGGATCAGGACATATGAGTATTTTACCATAACAACATGTTATTATCACAAGCCAATGCTGGAATATCCCAAAAGAAGATGACAAGATATATGATTGTTCTACCCTCATACAAACCTGGAAGTTGCCTTCACAGACCAGTACCTGGAATGGCAGTATTCAAAACAAAGATAAGGAAAGTAACAGAACAATAAGTTAAGGAAATGTGACAGACTTGATGGTTTGAATTTTAGTGACCCGTAAAGAGATGTGTAACTTGTAAAATCATCCTATAAATACTATCATCTGAAATGGATATGTTTTGGAGCACACCTTCTGCATAAGGTGAATGTAACAAAGCTGCACAAGACAGTTTCCCAAAAGCTGGTGTCCTATAGAACCTTTTCCCTGTATTATATTGTTATTGGCTTATAGCAATAAACTTGACATTGGTTAATTGGTCTCTTGAGTATATTTATTAACCAAAGTGTGGTCAAACAATTGATTATGCAATTTTTCAACATGTTCTCCTTATCCACAGACAACAGGATAAGAAATAATGGGCATAAGTAGCTGTGTGAGCTATTTTCCTGATGACCCACAAATGGTAAAAAAATGGATTGGCCAAACTATTTATCCATGATGTTATTGATTTGGCAGCACTGACTGCGCCATTGCAAAACCAGTTTCTAGAGCTCTCCTGTGCTACAACACTGGAACTAAATTTCTCCAGTCAGAAACTCAGCAGATGTTGATTGTCTCTGAAAGAGAAATTAATTCATTTTATTTGCAGAAGTTTTTTAAGTTATTATATCATTTTCATGCTTGCATCTGTGTGAATGAAGTTTCTCTGAGATGGTGATGATAAAAGCAAAATATCATAATCATCTGTTGATTGAAAATTACTTAAGATTGTGTGTTTCCCTATTCAACATTTTGTTGAAGATCTTTCATGAGCACAATAGGCTTTAAACTAAATGATGTGGATTAACACCAACCCTCCCCAAGGTAGTTGCCATTTTGTTTCTAAAAGCCAACCTCAGCAATTTGCCACTAAATGACCAATTCTGAAAAGATACTGTAGCTTCTTTTTGGCCAGAGCAGTTACCTAATATGTAGGACCTTGCCAAGTTGTTTTCATTAGGAGGAGAAACTGATTATATGAGTCTGGTATTTTTTTGGGTGCAATTTTCTTTATTTGCAAAGAATGTTCACAAAGTCCTGTTTCCATGAACACAATTATAATCAACAGAGATCGTTTCCTTGCTCAACTGAGGCTTAGGGCCATAAAAACAGCAGTCCGATCTCCTGGAATTAAAACATGCACTCTTCTTTATTAATTGTCTTTCGCCTCCTTCTATCTCTGCCCACTTCATTTCTTTCTCTTTACTGCTCCTCTTTTCTTTCCCACCAGTCTTTTCTTTCTCCCCTGACCATTTCTCTCTCATCCTGATGCATTTGTAGAAATGCTTATTTCTGATTCTAAAGGCAAATGGGAACATTAACAATAGTGACAAAGAGTCCTGTGGTACCTTATGCATGTCTGCATGCATCCAGCGAAGTGGGTATTAGCCCACGAAAGCTTATTCTCCAATACATTTGTTAATCTATAAGGTGCCACAGGACTCTTTGTCGCTTTTGCAGATCCAGAATAACACGGCTATCCCTCTGATTATTAACAAAGAGAAATTTAGCAGCAGAATTAGGCAAACTACAGTTCAAACCACCATAAGGGATTGAGGGTAAGTCAACCAATCAATGAAAATTCAAGTTACATGTATTCCTTCATCAGACTAACTCTCATTGGGTGATTGGTGATCCTGAAGATGGAACATTGTTTCCTAGCAACTTCTGAAAGGTTACAATTAAATCTTTTGTGGGTGTTAATATACTACATGTCTTCCGTCTCTTTCTCTCCCACCCACTGGCTGTTACCTTCCTCCCCTCCCAGTAAGTTTCACTCCTGAATATTCTGTAAAAACAGGCTACAGACTCATATGCAGCAACTACTTCCAGGGAAAGGAGCTGCACAGGCTGAGTGGCTTGTGTCTAGTGGAATAAGGTGTTCACAGAAACATTCAGAGATTTTTTAATTTCCTGAAGAGTTTTACTTGTGTGACTGAAGTGAAATATATATTTAGGAGGCAATGAGGATGACTCATGCAGGAGTGTGCTAACATGTGCATGCCATTTAGTATTACTCATCTATTTACTAACCAACCCACTGAAGTGCAAGAAAGGGGACACACCTCTCTTCAGTCCTGTATTCATGCAAATCTTTGTGTGTAAAGTGTGCTTTTCTTTTCTTGTAAAGAGATAAAACAAAAACTGGCTGACTTCGGGAACTGTTAATGGGGTATAGAACCTTTAATCTCAGCCTTTGATAGTTGCCCGTGTTGATCATGTACAAAAGTTATGGCTGTCTGCTGCCTATTAGTGGCCTGTGAGAAATGAGTCGCTGATCTCAGTCCAGTTCTTAGGTTGGACTTTTGTATACTGAAGAATTTCACTGATGCAGTCTTGAATAGACTCCCTATTTAAATATACATTCAGGGGAAAAGGGGTTCCTTATTCAGTATTGCAACATATCTCTTAGCAGTTCCCTTTCCACCTTTCTAAATCTCAGTGTGGGGGAAGGTTTTTCGCTCTCTCTCTCTAAATATATGCTAAGGTGGTACTTGCACGATGAGAAATGGGGCAGGACAAAGCTTCAGGGGAAATAAGAGATTATTTATAGTGTAGTTAAGACCAAATCACACTTGTTTTATATATATATATTCATCACTAGAGGCCTCCACATGCCTTCTTAAATCAGCCACTTGTGGTGTGATTAGGACATTATTTTACAGGAAGAAATCCATGCTGGGACTTGAGCATGGCTAACAAAGCAGCTGCTTCCAGTTGAAGCAGATGTACTTTGTCATGGTAGTCTTATATGTATTACTCATATTTTTTACATTTTAAACATCTGCTCACACTATCTAGTAGACAAAAGGATTAAGGATTCTTACATCTAAATGTTTAAAGTGCTGTGAGGATTTACCTTCATAATCTCAAACATTACATTAAAAGTCTTGAGTTTAAAGTACAAATATATTGCAATGATTTTGTAAGAGCAGGAACAGCTGTTATGTAGTCTGCAATTGCTTACCTATTACTGTGCACAGTAGAAGATGAATTTCTGAGAAAGTGAATGTTTACCAGTGGATTAGTCATTTATTACTCTTTTTGATAATTGCCATGGTAGCCTTTAACTTCCAGATAGTAAAACCTTTAGAGATCAAAAGAAGAGTCCTTGTAAATACATTATTTAAGGGCACCTCCAACAGAGCAGCAGACTGACCCCAGTATTGCACAGTGCAGCTCTTGGGACTAAAGATCATGCATCTCTGAGATTGTTCTAAATATTTCTGCTTATGTGAAATGGAGAAATAAGGTCTGGATTGTTATAGATACAATCATTGGGCAGATGTGAGTGACATTCCTCCCCCTCAAATAAAATGTTTCTGTGTCTTACACTTTCTCATGCTACACCTGTCTTAACATGGCATGTCCTATTACTTTGTCAACCATGCATTGGTTTTCCATTAAAAGGATCCTGAACCTCAACTATAAATTAATTCACACTGGCATCCGATGTGACATTTTACAAACAACTAGTTGAGATCAGCAGCCATGAGAGAGAAACATAGCCTGTGTATGTATATAGATCATGTCAGTTTAGTAATAAACTTTCTAAAAATTGCTAAATTTTGCACCAAGGAAGGAAATGTGCAGAAGCAGTGAAAAACAAGTCAGATCCTAAATTATTTTGGATACCACTAAGCCGAGTTTACAAATGAAGCCAATAATTAAAATGGTTCTCTGTATAATTCAGAAAGTACCGGTTCTTAGCTGTGCTAGGGATGTACACATCTCCCATTTTTGTTCCTCTCCTTATTTTCCTGTTGATAGATCCTTCCCTTTTCCAAATGATTCATCCACAGGAATGAGCATCTCCCAACAAACTTTCAGGGACTTTTATAGATCGAGAGTGTGGACGTCACTGAGTTTCAGTGTTCCAATTCTATTATAATAATGGTTCCTATTTCCTAATGTTATAAAGGTCTCATCTCTATTAACTGAATTTGGGCTACCCTGTGTGGGAGGAAGTCTGAGCTAATCATGAAAAATTTTATTTACAGGAAGTTCTAGTCTATCTTGAATCTTCAGTTTCAAAGTCTAAGTGATTCTGTTTTCCTGTTTGCTCTTTGCCTCCAGCAGCTAAAGTCAGTGATGATTTCCATTGTCCAGGTGGCTGTTGAGATACAGCGTCATCCAGTGCTTTGGATTCCTTGTGCATTCTAATTCTTATCTTTGCCAGCTTGCCTTCCATATTGCAGAAGGACTTGATGGGAAGAGTTTTTCAAAAGCCTCTCAGGGATTTAAGAGGATTTAAGTTCGATGGACACTAGCTTTTAAAAATCATCCCTGTTATGTTCTGCAGGTGGTTGAAATTGCCATTCTCTATCTCAGATAGATTACACCAGGGGTCGGCAACCTTTCAGAATTGGTGTGCCAAGTCTTCATTTATTCACTCCAATTTACGGTTTCACGTGCCAGTAATACATTTTAACATTTTTAGAAGGTCTCTTTCTATAAGTCTATAATATATAACCAAACTATTGTTATATGTAAAGTAAATAAGGTTTCTAAAATATATAAGAAGCTTCATTTAAAATTTAATTAAAATGCAGAACCCCACAGATCAGTGGCCAGGACCCAGGCAGAGTGGGTGTCACTGAAAATCAGCTTGCGTGCCGCATTCGGCACCCGTGCCATAGGTTGCCTACCCCTGGATTACACTATCAGAATTACTTTCTAGAATGAGAACATTAAATAAATCCATCTCAAGACCAGAAATGACGCTTTTCTTTAGTCAGTACCTATGAAAATCAAGCCTTTTTTGCATAGCTGTTTTGACTACTTTCCTTGTAACTTTACTCACACGAGTAGTTCCACTTTCATATTTCTCACACTTTCCATGATAAAACTGACTAAAGTTAAACTGACTGGTCTGTAATTCACTGGGTGGTCCTTATTCCCTTTTTTATAGATTGGCACTATATTTTCCCTCTTCCAGTCCTTTGGAATCTTTCCTTTCTTCCCAGCCTGCGGGACCATCTTGTCTGGTCCTGGAGCTCCCGGCCGGGGAAGCTAGCCCCTGGCCCCTCCCCAGCTGTTCCCCCTTCCTCACAGCCTCAGGGGGCAGTCAGGGGACAGGGAGTAGGGGGCGATTATGTGGGTCAGGGGTTCTGGGGGGGATGGCCAGGGGATGGGGAACAGGGAGGGTTTGATAAGCATGGGCGTCTTGGGGGGCCTGTCATGGGCAGAGGTGTGGATAGGGATCAAGGCAGTCAGGGGACAGGGAGCAGGAAGGTTGGATGGGGGTCGAGTCCTGGGGGGGGGGGTTAGGGTCGGAGGTCTCAGGAAGGGGCAGTCAGGGGGGTTGGATGAGTCGGGAATTCTGAGGGGGGTAGTCGGAGCGGGAAGTGGGAGGAGGCGGATAGAGGATGAGGGACATGCTGTTGGAAAAACTGCCAACTCTCTCAAACTGTTTTTCCCCTTAGACTTGCCTCCAATGGGATCTTACCTACCAACTCCCTGAGTTTGCTAAAGTCTGGCTTCTTAAAATCTATTATCTTTATTTTGCGGTTTTCCCTCCAGTCATTTCTTAGAATCATGAATGCTATAATTTTGTAGTTAAAAGAAAACACAAACATAACACATATAGCCTTATATAGTATACACAAACATATCAGTAATTATGTTCCAGTTAATAATATAGTACCTGTGTTTCACTTTGACTATAATAATCCTTTTTAAAATCAGACATTTTGTCAGTGAAATGTACCTTGTGAAAAAATGATACTCAAATATTCCATAACAAACCATAAATATTGTAAATGATCATCCATATTAGTATTACTCTGAAATCATGTCATTCTGAATATTAAAATGTTGATAAGAAATATTAGTTAGAAGTTTTAGAAATGTAAGCATACATACATTCACATAAAATTATTCTACTCTTAGATCAAAAACAAAACAAATGCATTGGGATATTGGTGATCTGAGCTCTGCTTTTGTGCGTTGAGATACCACCAGGTTTAGCCAATAGAACTGTAGCTTTGTATTAAATAGTTACACTTCTGATCTACTTGTCATATAGTCAGAAATAATGCCTAGTCAATAGTAATGTATCTGTATGACATAATTAATCTTTTCTGTGAATGCCAACATGAGCCATTGGATGGGCCTCTTATGTAGCAGCAAGAGATCTGGGTTCCATTCCTAGCTCTGCCACTGGCCTAGTATATGACATTGGACAAGTCATTTCACCTCTCTGTGCCTCACTTTACCCATCTGTAAAATGAAGATTATAATATTGTGTTGTTCCTCCATTTGTCTCACCCTGAGACAGATTGATGAAAATCACTATTTAGATTATTTTTTAAAAAATATCTACAAGTTTTGTAATCTAAAGCTTGTGATTCCTTGGCTCTTGTTAGAGATTCCAGTGGTTGAAGGGGTGCTTAAAGCCACCTCAGGCAGATATCGAAGTATTCCCTCAGTGCAAGGGAATCCTTTGATAGCACAGAGCTGGCATAGCCACCTACTCACCCATTCTTGACATAAGGGTTGGGAGACTACCTATGGGACCAATCCAGCCAGTATAATTTAGAGCAGACCATAGGATTGGGGGAGTGGAAAGGTAGTTTAAAAGAATCCAGAATTTTTGTTTTGCATCAGCCAGGTACATTCCAGCCCAAGTGCTTTAAGAAACAAGTCTGGCTGGTTGGAGCTGCTGAGCACTAAGGAATACAACTTCAATTAGCCTAGAGCCACCAATCCAGTATTACCAGTTTTACCCAATTTAGACAAAACATTAAGTAATTCGTTCAAGGCCCTTGGGATCTTCTTTCTGCATCCCAGGGTGCGGGTGATTACTAACTTGTCCTAACATGCCAGTAAGAATGAGTTGGGTCCTGGGGATTGGATTTTGTGCATTTTAGAAGTACATTTTTCCTGAATCTTTGAGACTTTCACCCTCTTTTGTGATCCTTCTTTCAGTACAGACTAAGCAACAGAATATATGTGCAACCCTATTAAAGCTAAGGATGAGCAGTTTGAGGGAACACAATGTCATTTTCTCCCATTGACATATGACTGGTTAGACTAGAACTGTTTTGTCTGGTGTGCATGTTTGCTGGGGAGTGCAAATCACATGCAGTTGTTCATGTTCCTCCATGCCGTCTCTCTTCTGTTGCTTCATTTTCCAGTCCTCCCTGGCTGAATAGCCACTTGTATTGATCCTGTTTGCCAGAGTCTCTATTTATTATAATTCACTGTCATTTGTCCCATCTCTGTCAGGATTTTCTCCTGATTTGGTGAATGTGCTGATGTGAAATGTAAGGGAGGAACTGCAGGCCTTCACCACAGAGATTGTTGGCCTGAATTTCAGACAAGCTGAGCATCCAGAACTGCTATTGACTTCCACTGCAATTCAGATTAGTCATTGTATCTGAAAATCAGACTCTTTCTCCTCGTTACTAGAGTTTGCAATATTTTTTATGAGAATGAATTTTTTTTGTTTTCATTGAAATTGTTCTTCAACATTTCTATGATTTTTGTTGAGGGAAAAAATGAAAACCTCAAAACTGAAAATGTTTTGGTTTTTGGCAAACACCCAAAAAGTTCAGTTCTCAGCTGAAATTTTTTTGATGACCTGCACAAATTTTTATTGAAATCAAACATGTTCCATGTAGATTTCTGTTTTGATAAAAAAAGTTATTTTTCGTTTAAAAAATATTCAAATTATTTTTTTTTAACCATTTCAACTCACTTGTTCATGAACTCCTAAAATAATCGGATTGACCTTGGTTCTATTCTCTGATATCTCAATAGACACCTATTTATCTGCCTTTGCTCTTATACAGCACTCATCAACATGGGATATGAGCTTCTGTTAGGAAGGCAAACAGTCAAGTGATGGGTTGGATTAATCAGATCACAGAGAAAATCTGGGAATTAAAAATGGAGCCTGAAGGAGGTATCTGGACTAACTGACTCTATACTACGGATGAAAAGAGGAATTTAATTATATTGACTGTTGGAAGGAGGATTTTACAGGCAGATTTCTCTACAGTTGGACTTCAAGAGAAAACACACGTTTTCAGAGTGGGCATTTCCTTAAAATATATTTTAAAATAATGCTAAAAGTAATATATTTAAAACCTGACATTTACAAAGCTGTATATAGGAAATGCCTAATGTACCTTGTTTATGTGCATGGCAAGTGTAAGATTTTATGCACGGTGTCAACGTTTTTCTTTGATTATTATGATGATTGATGATGATATCATCCAGACTCACACTTGCCCAAGACACACAAGGTTTTCAGGCCTCTTGGATCTGCTGCCTTGTAGATTTTAATGTAAAAAAACAACTATCAGCGAAAGTATTTGAATAGAGTTTATTACAGACAACGAGGTTTATTGTAAAAGATAAAAGGTAATTGAGACTGACAGTGAAGGTGGAAAATTATTAAATTCACATTAAGTTACAGTCAGTTTAGAAAACAATATGACAATTATACAAGGTCAGCAGATTCATTACTCTGGTGAGAAATATATACCACATTCAGTACCAATATTCTCGAGTCATTTTCATTACCTAGTTTTTCCTCCATATCTTGGTTGGGAAAGAATTTTTCTTTAAAAAAAGATAATACCATCTAGCTCTTATATAACACTTTTCATCTGTGGATCTCAAAGTGCCTTACAAAGAAGGTCAGTATTATTACGCTGATTTTCCACAGAGAGAAACTGAAGCACAGAACATGAAAGAGATTTGCCCCAAGACCACATATTAGGCCACTGGTCCCTAATATGCCCCTTGTTTCATATCACATCTGCTGGTCAATTTCATTGATGGTGGAAGACACCACCTGCCCATTCATGGTGTCCTGCGTGATTGTTTTGATCTTTAGACTGGTCATTCCAGCATGTTCTGAAGGGAAGTAAAGAAGAAATTTAGTAGGCAAGAGGAATATTGAAAAGAAATCAAGCAGGGAAAAGTTAGCTTTTGTACTTAGTTTAAGAGCCAAATCCACAGATATGGTAAATTGTCATAGTTCTCTTGAAGTAATTGGAGCTATTCTAATTTATACAGTAATCTTATATGTTCATTGGCCCTGACCTGGCATAGCCTGAAGACATTTTCTGGTGTAGTATAGTTCATAAATAGGTTTATGGTATGTCATGTAATAGTGATTCTTTTCTGTTTGAGCCACTGTTCAGAAGCTCTGCATGTTTCACCTTTGGCTTGACATTGCAACATTCTTATGCTTATGTTAAATTGGTATTGAATCAGGGTACAAAATGATTTCCAGTCTCTAGTGCTGGTTTCCGACCCTGCTAGGGCTAAATTGCCAGCCATAGCTTCCAGTTTTTCACTGTCACTTTGTGGACACAGCTATTTGCTCTTGCAAAAATTAGTATGCACCTTTTATGCAAAACAAACACAACCACTCGGTGCTTGCATATTCAATATTTGGGCACCAGTTCCCAAAGGCAGATTTTTTTTCCATACACAGAATAGAGTGATGATAGATACATCCATCCCTTTTAGGTTATAATATAAATAAAGATACTTGGCCACATCTCTAGCCAAAGTGTCTTGATGTGTCTAAAATAAATATGTGAAAAATAAAATGTTGTCTCTAGATATGCGAGACAGAATTGACTTGCTGCTGACACAAACAGCCCGGAACTTACTGGCTCAGCTACAGGATTGCCTTGTGGAGCTGCTATTCCTGTTATGGACCATGAGGGCCTGAGCTAGAGTCTCAGCTGGGGATGATGTATTTCAGTAACTGGTGAAGTCTGTAACAAGAAATGGCTACAAGCTGGTGGACACAGCAGCATACACTGAGGATATGTCTATGCTGCAACAAAAAGGTGTGACTGCAGCTCAGGTAGACATATACATGCTAACTTCAATCTAGCTAGGGCAGCTAAAAATATCAGTGACTTTGCAGTAGGACTGGTTTCATTGCAAACTCTTACAAGTGCATCCAATCCACTTTGGTATGTATTCATATTCGTAGCCCTCATCTAGCTTCACTGTTATTTTTAGATGGGCTAGTTAGAGTACAGGTAGTACAGGTATGCCTACCTGAGCTGTAATCACACCTTCTATTGCAGTATAGGCAAACTGAGTGAAATTCACCCCTGCATGAGACATATATGCACTAGTTAAACCATATCAAAATGTGGCTTAAGTGGAACTTAAGTTGTGCATAAGCTTTGCATAGAACCTCGACGGAGGTATAAATTTCACCCCAAATAAATGTGATTAGTATTTACTATGGAGAATAAAATAAGGAGTTTTTACCTTTAGTGCTCGATTCAAAGTTTTTTGTTATTCTGTAAAGATAATAAAATGAAGGTACAATAAATGAACATTCTCAGTTCAAGTATTCATTCATATATCCACCAATGGTATTTCTAATGTGCCATCATACCAATATCTAAAGAGCAAAACCAAAAACTGACCACATGTATTTTTTACCATAAGGGATTTTTCTGTTTATTGCTCTTGGGTCCAGCCACTTCTACTTTGAATGCCCCCCTTTGTTTTTTACTGTTGTTGCTTTTGAGGAAAAGTATATCTTTCATCATGTCCTATAAATGGTTAATGTTGGGCCCATTGTGGTTTCTGATAAAGAGTTCAATATCTGTGGGAGACTGCTCTCTGGGAGTTTCAGCGGCAGCGCTGTAAATTACTACTAACTACTAATAACCTTCTTCCATCTGGTTTGTTATTTCCCAGGTTTCATGTGTTTGAAGCAAGTATTTTAATTGACAGAACAAAGAACTGTGAGCTAAGAGGTTTCTGAGTGCAGAGATTCATAGCAGTCAAAGAGTAGATAGACTAGATAATTCATTAGTAACGGGCAAAACTTCAGAGGTGCAGTATGGAGGCAATTGTGAATTTGGATAATTATCCAAAGCCTATCTAAATGTATCTCCATTCTTCTTTTTAGACCACAAATTGGACTGGAAATAAAAAAATAACTATGCGTTTTAGTGAAATTTCCATCTTTTCCTGAGTACAGCTGAATCACACGTGTAAGAACATAGTAGCAATTTTGTTTTAGTTAAATTTATATTCAAATATATATAGAATCTAGCCTAGGTCTTATACAATACACAGCACATTCCCTTACAAGACTTTGAGATGCTTCAGTTAGCACAGGGTAAAGTCTAGCTTTGTGTAATGCTTTTCTCTTGTCTGTGCCTTGGTTTTCTTACCTATAAAACTGAGTTAATTAAATGTACTTACCTTACATGGGTATTGTGAACTTATTTTATATATATATATTTCTAAGGTTCTCTGAGAGCATGGGATGGAAGTTACTATACAAATACAAATTACTATAATAATTCAAGTATCCCAATTACTAGACCCAAGAACAATGTTAAATAAATGTAGTTAATCAAAGTACTATTGATGCATGTTTCACTATGCAGTAAGTGTCTCATGTGGATTTTATTCTGGTCCATACACATAAAAATACCAATGTTTACTTCCATCTTCATGGTGCCCATAAGTACCAATTAAACATAAATAAATAAGTTACATAAACATAAGGCCTCCCCTCTCCTCTACCCAGATTAGGTTAGCTTTGTCTTACCGGTCAACATTTCCCTCCAGAAGCTGACGATAAGTGGAAATCTCCTTTTCCAGGCGGGTTTTGATCCCAAGGAGGATCTTATACTTATTGTTCTGGCACTTGATGTCTTGGCGGAGTTGACTCAGCTCTTCCTCGCAGTTGGAGATGAATTGTTGTATATTCTGGAGCTGAAAAATATAGTGAGCCTGGGTCTCAGCTAAGGTACCTTCGAGGGCATATTTCTGAAAAAACAGAAAATACCAACAGTAGTATCATTATTTATGAGGTGGCTACAGTGTGTACTGTACAGTGTGTACTATACAGTGTGTACTATACCAGAAGGCATGGTTCCTAACCAGAAGACATTCCAAATTTAAGTCTCTAGTCCTTCAAACATTTAAATTACATGCATGACTACTCATGTAAGTAATCCCATTGAAATCAGTAGGATTACTCACATGAATAAAGTGTTGCATGCGCATAATTGTGAGAATGGAGCCTAAATCATCCCATCCCTGTTTTCCATGCTCAAAGGGTAACTGAGTCAGTCTTGGAATGGCCTTTTGCTCCTACCTGACTTGAACTCTGACAATCTCCATAATTATGCACAATCCTCAAAAAAAGGTTCAAAAATGATTTTTTGTATTGTTGACTAATATATGCTGGCTAGCATATCTATCTATCTATCTATCTATCTATCTATCTATCTATCTATCTATCTATCCATTAAGCAACAATAACATTAAGCACAAATATTGTAACAGTTACACACCCAAAACTGGCCTATACAATAATCCTGTTACCTTAGAGACTAACCAGTTTATTTCAGCATAACCTTTCATGGGCTATAGACCACTTCATCAGATGCATAGAATTCTATGGATAGAATTCATAGGATTCTATGCATCCAATGAAGTGGGCTATAGCCCATGAAAGCTTATGCTGAAATAAACTGGTTAGTCTCTAAGGTGCCACAAGTATTTCTCGTTTTGTTTACAGATACAGACTAACATGGCTGCTAATCTTAAACATGTAAAGAGATGTATAACTTGTAAAATCATCATATAAATAATACCATCTGAAAAGTATAACGCGGAGATCACACCATCTATGTAAGATGAATGTAACATCGCTTCACAGGATGGCTCTTTGGAGCCTGATATCATATAGAACCTTTTTCCTGTATCATATTAATAAACCCAAATGGCATTCGTTATTTGGTCTCTAGAGTATGTTTTATAATGAATCAAAGTGTGGTCAAACAATTGATTATACAATTTAACAACAGCAGTAATGTAATAATACCTAGGACTTTTCTGGCCTGATTCACCACTGTGGTGCTTCACTTTTACGATAATGGAGCTCCTGTTTTAAACAGAATTACACTGGCATAAAACTGCATTCATATTGTAATCAATCAGGTCCTTCTCAGACATTAACTATCATAATCATCTTAAATTGGTGTCCACAAGGACTAAGTAAACATATATAAATCTCAGTTTAAATCTTAAAAATATTTCCTCTTTCTGGATATAACTTTTTAATGTGATCTTCAAAGGTCACATTTATTTTTTCTGAATAACCTCTGCAAAAGTTATTAACATAACATTTACATATCCAGAAATCTGTTTTAGAAAGGTGAAATGTTAAGGTTATATTTGCAGGTCAATTATGAGAATTCCTCTATATGTCTCTTTGTTTTTACAAAGGAAAACAATAGGTTGACACCAAATGTGCATTTTATGATGTAATTAACTTTTTATAAATTGAAAGATTATATCTGGGCTGTTAGCAAATCACAAAGGATCATTTTTGTTTAGTTTAAAAAAGTGAGGCAAAGATACATGTTATACAATGGCATGCCACAATTTTTCTAACCTTAGATTAATGACTTTGGAAGTTACGAATTTCCTCTCTCTGGAGTTGTAAAATACACTTTTATATTTTGTAAATGAGACATTTCTTGGACCATTTTTTCAGTTTTCCTCTTATACAGTGTTACTCCAAGCTCGCCATGTCATGGACACAAGAACTTTAATCTCTGGGAAATCTGAGGAATTCTAATTTTTCATCCAATATTCTTCCTAGTGTGTGCAACTGTTGGTAGTGGGATTTCACATATTATATTATGATCTTCCAAACCTGCCATCTGGATCACTACACAAACTCCTCAGCCTTCCCCCTTTTCACCACTGGAGCACCTTGCTGGCTGGCTTCCAGGTCATCTCTCCCATTTTCTTCTGTTTCCTCCATGTGCAGTCACAAAAAAGGAAGTATCTAGTGAATTTTCTACATGGTGGCAGTATAACAGTCTTCTTTGCAAGTGTCCATGAGTTTAAATATAGATTAAAGGGGTCAAATTCTACTTTCATATATCTATAACTCCACGGAAGTCAGTGTAGTTGCATGGGTGTACATGAGGGCAGAATTTGGATGAAGGTATGCGTTCCTGGAGAACTTACTGGATAAAAAGTGACCTGCCATTGATTTCCCCAGAAGATACCTTGCTAAATTGTGTCTGCAACTCAATCTCCAAGGCCTGAAAAGTCCGCCTCAGGTTCTTGATTTCACTCTCCTTGCTCTGTATTTCTTCTGGGATGATATTTGCTGCTGGGGACACAGTTGCAGTCTGTGGAGCAAAAAAACTGAAAAGTTTACTGATACTGGTCAATCTTTTATGAAAACAGGGTTCTGTGAAATCAGCAGAAGGAAGTTTGATGTATTCCTTTATTACCTGCTCTTTGTACCAGACCTCCAGGCCTTGGTGGTTCTTTGCAATAATAGCTTCATAATCCTCTCTTATTCCTGCTAAAATCTTGGCCAGATCTTCTTGCAGCACTGCATTCACTTGCACATTGACCTTGAAATCCTGTGATGAATGATGCGCACCCATATCCTATTCGTATGAGTAGAGAAGAGAAAAGAAGTAGACACATTTACGAAAATGATGACAAAGAATTCCCCATTCTCATCTTGTCCCCTTCATTCCTATTTTCAGTAAGTAGCACTAAAAGATTAATTGTTATGCACACAGTTAACAACAGTTTATCTCATATTGGTTTGACTTGGATAATCTTAAAACACATTGTGATTTAATTTAAAAAGAGCAATCTACTTACATAATTTTTTTAAAAGATTATTACTTTAGACTTCCTTCAGAAAGATGCTCACCTACCTATGCTTTGTCATCTCTTAACTTCTTAGTGAAAGCTTGTATTTTCATACCTTTTATCTGTTCAGCCAGGAAAGTGCACTGACTCTTCATTTATAATATGGGAACGCACTCATATCTGGGTTTTAGCATTTACTCATCTGACTGTTTATTTCAAATTCCAGACCCAACATTTTGGAACACTATTTTATTATATGACAATCTGAGTAAATTATTGTGCAGAATTAGCTGCAACAAAGACATCATGGAAGCTCCCAAACCATTAGGGAATTCTGACTGCTGAAAAGGAAGTTGATTTTATTCCTATTGCAAAGTTCCATAATGGAAGAGTCCACTTCCTAAAAAATGTACGTGATTTTTGTTTGTCTACAGCACAATACATATTTAATCTGCAAAATATACTACAAGTCATCAGGGCAGGTGTAAGTAAGTAATAAGAATGCTGTGGGTTTGTTTTTTTTTTACAATGTAGATGCCAGATACAATCAGTTTACTTCACTAGTCTCGCACCCATGCCAGTCAAAAGATTAAACTCACATAAGAGCTGCCTCATTCCTACCTACAAACTCCTCCCTCACTTTCTTACTTTGTTGGCATACTTAAAGAACTTAGGGCTGGCAGTATGCCTCCATAGACAAGCTGTTCATTCTGATATCTTTATACCAATACTTTTGAGAGGTGGCTATCCCCACCTCGTTGGTTGCTGGGGCTTCTGTTCACCAGAGACTGGTGCAGACAGTCTGTAAGCCCTATTGATTGCTCTTTTTATTATTTAATTAATATTCTGTTAGTGAAAGATGTTCTATTGACAATCATTGAGACTGAAGTCCTCTATATCCACAAAACAGGTACTGCATGGACAAGAGCAGTGCAAACTTCACCCAGGTCATCCACTACCATGACTCCATGACCTTACTTTAAACTGGAAAGACCTCTTGGGTGATAAAATAATTTGTTCTCCACTTGAGATGGATGCTTTTCCAGATAAATTCAGTTGTTCTTATGGGTCTGCAAACTAGTCTGGCCACAATAAGAGCCAGTATACATCTTTATCTAAAATGTGACTCAAACCAGAGCTCAAAACTTTTTTGGGAGATTCAGTAAAGTTTGATTAAATATTGTGGGTAGATAATATCATGGTGTATCTGATGTGGCCAAAACCAGCAGACTGCTTCTGCTCCTGATGACTTCAGTGCATGTAGGACTGGGTCAGAGAACTCAACAAAAAATGCAAAAAACTTGTTCTCATAATATTTCTAGAAGCAAGACACTTGAAAAAAGTATTGCCACATTTGGATGTTTATCTGAATGGAACTTGAAACCATCCAGATTCATTCAACTATAGTTGTAATTTCACCTTTCAGAGCATACATAGTATTTATGAAACTATAGCCAAGTTTACAGGAGAAGATTATAAAAATAATTATTAGAGGAGCAGTCAAATTAAAACATATAATTACTGTGTAAACAACATAATTATAGCACAAGTCAAACAGGTTTGGTAAAATTCTCTTCAGTGTGGCATAATCTTATGTTTTAAATACCATTTCTAAAAGCCCCCCAGAAAAAGCAACACTCCAAGGTACGATACTACATCATCTGAAATGCAGACTGACTGGACATAGTAATGTCCTTCTTGGTTCTGCTTCCAAAAAATGTTAGAATATAACTCATTAATATTTCTGGATACACAAGTGAGTCAGCCAATGGAAGTCTGATCTTTTACTATCTACCCTTTGGATTTCTGTTCTACTTTTTAAAAAACTATGATAACTGAGTAGGATACTTGGTACTTAGGTACTACAATGGATAACAACTAAGGACAACAATACAGCAATCAGCATGAAAATGTCATGTGGCACAGTGCTATGTGGAGGTAGCAACATATACAGCACAACAAGAAAGTGATAATTCAGAGTGGCAAGGTTTAATTGTCAAAGCTTAAGTACATTAAGTATTTTCTATTTAGAGCTTTGGAAAAATAATTAGTTTTCACTTTGAAGGGATTTGTGCAAACATTTCCTTCAATTTTGATCTGTCTGTATTCATTCTTGCCCAAGTCTCTTTCAAATTCTCATTCTGAACTTTGGGTTCGGATGAAACCAAAATCTCAAAGCAAACCTCATTTGCAGAACTGACATATCCAGAGTATGAGGGTAAATCTGGGGGTGAACACACTAGTAACTATCATTTCATACATTAGGAAACACAATATATAATCTGAATAATTTCACCACATTGCTAGTATCTGCTTTGCTGACCATAAACATGAATGGGGCTGTATCAGCTAATGATGATAATCATCTCATTGGTTTTCATCTGCAGTCACTGTACAAATATTATCTAATTATTTCTATTACACTATTCCTGTAAGATAGGCAAGTTTTATTATCTTCATTTTACAGGTGGGGTAAATGAGAGGCACACAGGCAAAATGAACTTTCCAAGGACATACAGTGAGTCCTTGCAATATCTGGGATTGGAATTAAAGAGGTCCAATCACAGTCCACTAGATCATTTATAATGCAAACTGTGAGTTGGACCCAATTCTCATTGAAGTCACTAGAAAGACTCCCATTGACTTTAGTGGGAGCACAAGTGGGCCTTGAATTATCTGCCTCATTTGTCAGATGTAGATATTACACAACTTCTCCATTCATTAGCAAAACTGTATTAGTTAGGATTTTAGCATCTAGATTTCTCCTACCTTCTCATGGTCTTTCTTCCTGAGGATCTGCTCTTCCTGGATGGCTTCAATCTCCATTTCCAGATCCGTCGTGACAATGGTCAGGTTGTCAAGTTCCTTACGCAGGTTCTCAACACTGATTTGCATTCCCTGCCTGAGAGACTGCTCTGCCTTATACCTTTACCAGGAAAAAGGAGGCAAAACGTGCATGCTGAGAACAGATGAATTCATGAGTTCTCTATGAATAGCATCAAAGAGAAGCGAATGCTCGGGCAAATCACAAGAAAGTAGGCTCTTTCAAAAACATATTCTTTGCTATTTCTTAGAAATCCTTTAAAATGAAATGTCACAATACCCACTCCCTTGTATGATAAAGGGAAATTAACAAGATAGCATTTTCTTAATTTTCTTGTTTGTGACTAGCACAGCTCTCGAAATAGGGATTTCAAAACTCAGAAAAAAATTGCTATTAGGGATTTTAAAACAGTATCTATAATTGAATGTCTCCTGCAGTTTGTCCCAGAGTGATTGCCATACAGTCCAGGTGAAATTATGTGTGTAAAAATTGCTTAAAAACTACCTAGTAATATCCCTTAAAACTCTTCAAGTTAGCTGCACTTAGGAAGTTGACACTTCCAGGGCAACAAAAATCCCAGACAAAAACAACACTTGAAACTCGTACTTACTTTCAGTTCTGGAACAGCCTTTGATTCTCTGATTGCTCCCCAACCTCAGATATAAGAAAAACCATAATCTCTTCCTCTCTATAATTTTTGTGGGGTTAACTAATGTTTCCTCCAACTAATTCACCAGACTCATTTCAGAATGCGATAATCACACACAAATCCTATTCTGAACAACATTCCCTTCCATTTAAGAAGATTCAGAGTTCCAATTTTTAGTGCCACTGCTCATTGAAATATCTTGGTCACCAGTAATGAAGTGAAAGGAAGCATAGAGAATGTATGGAATAGTGATTGGGGATTTTGAGTCTTAAAAGAAAAAAGTCATTTTTAAAAAATATTGCCTTACAGTGCTAGGCCACTTAAGTGACTGAGCTTCTTTTGCTGAATGGAGGACTCTGTTCAGAGTCCATCAAGAACTAGCCTACAATTCCCCTCATGAGCATACATTTGCCTGGAAGTTTATAATTCAGATTAAAGCATTCAGGTTTCTTAGACTTTCCTGAAAAAGGTCTCTTAATACTATGTATTGTCCACTGAGATGGTACAGTAGTTGTTCATCAGAAACTGATTCAATTATTGTGGCAACCCCACTGTGGAGACCAGCAGAAGGTAGTGAGGGAGAATGGCATGGCAGAGTCAGGAAGAAGGAACTGAAGACCACAGGAGACAGAATAACTTGGTTGAATTGAGGGAGAGGATAAGATGCAGTCCAGAGTTACTTTGTATTCAGCTTTACCATCTATACATATTTTTTGTAATAAGAATTAAACACCTGCAATAAAAATAAACACCTGCTCTTCAGGCTCTGATCTATGATTCATAAACAGAGTGACTTGTGATTGTTCAGCAATCATTTGTAATTTTAACATTGTTTTCATTCTTCTCTCTATTATTTTTGCTGTACATTCATTTTATTGATCAGAGTCACCAAAGAACTTCACCAGAAACACATTATATTATTTTATCATGGACAAAGCTTGGATTTATTTCCTTTCACCCTCCTTACAAATATGAAGAAGACAAGAAAGAACTTACTTGAGACTCAAATCTTCAGATGCTATTTTAGCATTATCAATATGCAGAAGAATACTGGCATTGGTGATCTTGCCATCCTCAATCTGTAAACCAGACACAGAGTTAAGTTCCCACAGATATGCCATATAGTGGATGTCTTTCGCTATGCTGCCGTTCCTATTGTTTGAAGTGTGAATGGATTTAGAGTAAAATTTTCAGTCGCACCTTAGTGACTTGGGCCCAGATTCTCAAAAGTATTTAGGTGTATGTAATTCCTTAGGAGCCTAAACCTCACTCTCAAAAGTGACTTAGATGTTTAGGAACCTAAGTTTCACTGAATATCATCTCTTGCCCATGTTAAGATTACCAGCAATGTGAAATTAGTTAGTGACAATTCCAGTGGTGTCTAGTATCAGAGGGGTAGCCATGTTAGTTTGGCTCTGCAAAAGCAACAAAGAGTCTTGTAGCACCTTATAGACTAACAGATCTTAGGGATCATAAGCTTTCGTGGGCTAAGACCCACTTCATCAGATGAATGTTGTGGAAATCTCCAAAATCTTCAACAGAGAGTCATGGTCAGACAGTAAATATTTGCAAGCAATAGTCTAATACCATAATCATTTTTCTGCTCTATGGATGTATGCTAGAGAGTCATACAAGTTCTTTTTGGACATATTCCACATTCTTTTTGGACATATTCCACAGAAAATATGGGCACTTTGACTAATACTTGACTAATTCTTTATGATTAATAAATATTTATTTCATTGTCATTCACAATGGTGGCAATTATGAGGTTAGCTGGAGTTCCTTTCAAAGTAAATGAAAATTTGCATTAAAGCTGTCTGAGGTGCTCACTGTAAATAAACATCTGATATCCCACCTCCTCTATGAATGGTATGTAAAATAATATACTAATAAAATAATACATACTTGGTCTATGAGTCTTGATGCTACTAACTACTGGATAACCCACCTTAACTGTAAATGGTATATACAATGGTGGTAGGTACAGTGCTTCCCTCACGTAGAGCTTTATCCTGATCAGTCTTATGATTTGGGTCTTTTCATCTTTCTGAATCTCTCTTTCTTAAGAAAAGTTCTGGCTTGGCATGGGTGAATTCTGTAGGTCTGGATTTTCCTCCTGAATCAGAACTTCTCTGGGTTCTCACACAAGATGTGAGAAAATCTGTTTAGTTGGAGGCCAAGTATTTATCTCTGGTTTAGAGATTTTTTTTTTCCTTTTAAAATGAATTCACTGCTGAACTGACAGGCCTGGAGACTGATGACCTGTTTTTATCCTTAGAACAGGCCAAGGCAGCAGTAGAACTAGCTTTCCTTATGCATTGCCTGGGGTCAGAGTCCCTCATCTTCTGCCTGAAGGGAATAACTTTAGCATGTTTATTCAGTCCCAGGAAAATGTGGGCACTTTGACTAATACTTGATTAATTCTTTATGATTAATAAATATTTATTTCATTGTCATTCACAATGGTGGCAATTATGAGGTTAGCTGGAGTTCCTTTCAAAGTAAATGAAAATTTGCATTAAAGCTGTCTGAGGTGCTCACTGTAAATAAACATCTGATATCCCACCTCCTCTATGAATGGTAGAGGCCAGGCCTCCCAACCATAAATCAGCAAAGGTGCCAGTTAATGCCAATGTCCAGGTATCGCTGGAAAAAAGTTTTCAAAGTCATAAGAAATCCTAAACAGCCCCATTCCAAACAAAAAGTGCCATTTAAAAACTAAAAACATAGCATTGTTTAGTAGCTTTGCTTCTTGCGTTATATAGTCATGTAAAGTTAATTATTCTGATTAGTCACAGGATGATTACTGAATTAATTAGGCTTTATTATGTATGCAGATTAATATAATCTTACATTTTTTGATACATGAGTTTGAAAGACATATTGTTAAATACTAATATGAAATAGTGGTGGGCACCATAAATTCACTTTTTAGTTACAGTGAAAACATGCCAAAGAGTATTTGTCAGTGCCGTTTTCATAATTAAAATGGACATTTCATTTTTCTGTTTTATTTGGATATGCTCATTATAATTCCCTCCTTCTCCACCACAGAAACCAGTGAATGAAATACAAAGGTACCCCTAAGAATAGCCTCTGTGAGTGTGTATTTCTACTCATTCCATTACAAATGTGTTGTGAGTTCTTCTGTGTTTCTGTTATCTCCTGAGGCACTGCAAAACCTATCCCCTTCAAAAGTGCTGTATTGGGAATGTTGAAGTGCCATCAGTTTTGCATGTGATTTCAAGAATGATTTCATTACTTGGCTATAGGTATCTTTGGTATAGCCAAAGCCTGCTGCAAGGAACTTCTAGATAGGAGGAAGAACAGTTGTAGGTAATGGTTTCTATATGGCATCTGCTGACTGATTCATATTTCTAGACTATACACAAGACATTTATGGTTTTTTGGTATAAAACCTACAAGATTTGGATTATTTGGAAGATTTGTAATATCTTTATCTGTGCTCTTAAGGGGGATTCATGAATGACTTTTGTAGATTTTTTTGAACTTTTTACCCCCCATTCTCCTATTTTCCAAAATAGGCCAGCTCTTCCCCTCGCTCCAATAGTCCTAGGCAGTCCAACCTGCCTTTCTCCCCCTTTGAAATAAGGCAGTCTCTTCACTTTTCCTGCTTTACAGTTTGTCTTTGTGTGATTTACCACACTGGGCATTCAATGAGAACATGTTGTGCAAGAAATCACAGATCAACCCACAACTTCAGGTTAAAAGAAAAAAAACATTTGACAGCATTTTAATTTCTGTATATCACAGACATCTACAGACTCTGACATACCTCTCTTTTCTTTCCCTACACCCTCTCCTATGCCCCTCCCACCTCCTTGAGTGCACAATGAATTTTTATGCACAGCTCTGGTAACCACTTTCATTATTGTTTCAAATATTTTATTTATGCTTCTGTAAAGGAAGGCTGTCAGCCTGAAGGAGTACCCAGATTCTACAGAGGGAGGATGCAGAATGGCATAGTCAAATGCAGCTCTGACTTACCTGTCCTTGCATGTCAGTGATGTTTTGCTCATATTGGGTGAAGTCACGCTTCTTTTCATGAGACCTCTTCTTGTGCCACTCCAGGATACAGCTCTCCAGCTGAGCATTAGCTGCTTCCAGAGAGCGTACTTTCTCCAGATAAGCAGCCAAACGGTCATTCAGGTTTTGCATGGTCTGTTTCTCATTTCCGCACAGAAAAATGCTATCCTCATGGCTCTTGCCAAAGGCTCCCCAAGATACCTCCACTCCAGAGGTCAGCCAGAGGGGCCTGGTGGAGGAAATGGAGACAGATGTGCCAATGGCCCCTCCGTGTGCACTTGAAGGTCTGTAGGAGTTTCCTAGAAGGGCCAAATCACACCCTGCACTACCCCTGTGGGATCCAGAAGAGAATTGGAAATGGGCTTGCCTGGAGTTCATGACCACATCTATTAGGGATCTAACACAAAGTTTGACTTACTAGCACTGACTGAGCAGTTTCTCAACCTTCCTTAAGCTTTTTTGTGTCTTTTCCTGTGGGAGTTTCCTTATGTGAATGACTGTGGCAACAGGATTGTGTCATCATTAAATATGTGTTTCCTCTTGGTCAATTCTCAACCAATTATGAGTCTGCACACACTGTTGTTATTTGGAACAACAACTGCATACCATGTTTACTTATTTTTCTTCTTTTTCCCCCTTCTTGTTGTTATTATAACAGTGAGGAGTGGCTAGCAGCAGTAGGTGTGGAGAATGACCAGCTATGCCTCAGTCTAATCTCGCAGTTTATATGTTGTGTTTTCCTGTCTAGAGTGGGAAGAACTTCTTGAATTACATAGAGTACTAGAGGTCAGAACAGGGTTGGGTTTCCCATGTATTTTTTTAGTAAACAGACTTTTTAAATATATATCAATGTCAGTATTTTAATAACAAACTTTAGAATTTTAACTGCCTGTTAAACAGTGCTTCCTATGAAACTATTAGGAATGCTTCTAAGAACAAAAAAGGATAGATCCTCAAGTAGTATGAATAAATGAAGCTAGGCAAGTTAACATCAGCTGGAGATCTGGCCTGGTGTTACTAACTGCTTTGCTGCTACATTCCATTTGTTCCTTCATGCTGCGGGGGACCAAAGGAGAAAGGCCTAATTTCCACTTAAATAGGAACTTAGTATAGCAGGTAGTGATAGGAAAATGTAAGAAGTTTGGAGTTTGAGTTTGTATAAGAGACACCCAAAAAGTCAGATGCTTCTCTGAACCTACTTAAAAATTGATGCCTTGCATGGAGAAATATATAAAACAACCAACTATTAAACTTCAACCAGGACTCATAATTGATCCATTTGTTGGTACATTTTAGATAATATATTAAATTGGATAGCCAGGCAACAGAGAAATCCATCTTTTTAAAAGCTACCCAGTGCTAGTCCAGACCTGGGACCATATGGTGGCTGCTCTGATGCATGATTTATTTTAGCTGAAACATAATCTTTATCTTCTCTACAGAATGAGATGTGAACAATACACTGGAAATTTCTGCTGCTTTTATTTTAACATTTATGAATACTGAGGCACCATGGTCTGGTAGACTCAACAAAACATGGGAAGACAGAAACTCTTGAGTTCTATTTTAATCTCTGCCACGGGCTTACTACCTGATATTGAGCAAACCACATTCCTTCTTTGTGTGTCAGCTTCTGCATCTATAGAATAATACTTGTTTATCTCAAGTGGGTAATTTGAGAATGTAGATTGCATTGTTTGTTCACTGCTTTATGTGTTTGTGTGTATATGTATGAGGAAATTCTGTTGCCTTCATTATACAGTAGGTCAGACTAGATGATCACAGTGGTCCCTTCTTGTCTTGTAATCTATGAATGCATGAGACCAGTTCTTTTTTGGGCAGCTTCTTTTAAATATTAATGCCTAAGAAAATAATAATTGGTACTGGGCTGTATTTTAACGGATTCCCGTGTTCTTTTGCTTTTACTCTGGCATTATCCCATACATCAAAGCTATCACAGAAGTTTATTTTTTTACTTAAAACTGCAGAGAAACTCATAGTTGATGAAACCAGAACAACAACAACACGAGCCAAGATTTTCATAAGGAACTATTGGTTTTCAGTGCCTCAGTTTCTGAGTGCCCCGTTTTAAGGGGTCTGATTTTCAGACTGTGGATGCTCAGCACTTTCTGAATGTCAAGCCCCCGCTAAGGTGTCACAAGTTGAGCACTCAAAATTTGGCTTGCCCCACATCACAATTTACTTTTGAAACCTTGGCCAATTGATTTCTGAATGATCTGATGGTGAGTTCTTTTACAACAAGCTATTCAAGTTTTGCCTTTATTGAAAGAAACTATTAACTTGCATCACATTCCTCTGACATATCAAAGTGTTTGGTTATCTGTATTTATGCATCTGCTGTAAGAAGGTGTCTATTATATAACTGTTTTATCAGCTAGCTTTTGTTTCTTTTCACAGATGTATTGATACTAGAGAGAATAACAATATTGTGTGGCCATAAAAAATATATATAGTTGATATCTACCTTCAAAGTATTTCCTAAAGCCTTCCCCTTTATCATCTCTATGTTAAGAATCACCCTCATTGTAGAACTATGAGTGAGAGAGAGGGTTTAAATACAATACGCCTACTTGTCACAGTGGGCACTCTTCCCTTAATTACATCTCAGCCTATCAGCACCCAGAACTGCCTCTCTTCTACTTCATTCTCAACTTTTTGTACTTCACACATTTATCCTTAAGAAACTACCATTACATCATTATTTTGGATGTAATTATCAATTTATCTCCATTAATCTATTGTGTCTTTACTGTTTAGACTTGCTCAGGAGGATTAAAATTTCATTTCAGTTTACCTACATTTATGTTGCTTGACAATTTCTAATCTAGCCTAAAGGAAAACAAGCCTCACTTCTCATTAGATCCTTAATAGGCTTGTAAAAAATTCATGTGTTCTTGTTGAAAGGCTAGAATCACTTAAGGATTTTTCATTCACCCTTCTGAGACTCCTTTCTTGCCATCGTGACAAATTTAAGTATGTCTTTCCTCTTTCTCTCCATGTCTCTGTACAATTTTACTTACAGAGCTTCACTGCTCTGCTTGTGCTTTTGTCAGCTTCCTCTTCTCCAGAGGATCCCAAACTGCAACTGGTTGATCACATAGTTCTGGTTCTTCTCTTTATTTTCAGCTACTAAATCTCATTAAAATAAGCTGGAAACTCCACCTCTAATACTACCATCTATTAAATGATCATATGGATTGTCAATACAGATGGTGGAAGGACTCATCTACACCTAAGCCATGTGTTGTAAATGCAGATAGCTCTTTTGGACCTATGATAGCCTTGCTGGGATCTCATCAGCCTTGGGCACATATCTTGTTTGGTATCTCCCTCACATAGTCTTCCCATTCACTCTGAGAAAAGACAGGATTAGAGGGTTTAACCTGTCCAAGTATATTTATTTATGGTTGCTTTTTTGTTCTTTATTTCAGTAGAGTGCAGTAGAAGACACACAATGTGTTCCCAGCCTTAAAGTCAGAGGTTAATACAAAGAAAGATAAAGGTACTTATAACAGAGTGCAGAGGCCCTACTTAATTTCAAGAAAGCAAGAAATTAATTCTTTGCATATCTTTTGCTTTTGTTCTGATTTCTGAGCCCTCTGTGATATTTTCCTACCATTTCTGACCCTCCCAAACACCTCCCTATTATTCTTTATCTCTTGGGTGCTAAGCTAAGACATTGTGATGGGGGTGCTGTACTCACCAATGGATGACACTGCCCTGAGGTCCCTTCGCGCTCTGAGATTCTACTATGATTCTATGATTTGAGCGTAGGGCCATCAAGAAAGAAAGGTATGAAATGATGCTACATAAGAAACATCAAGTGAAACTGTGGAACTCAACCTGCCGCTTAAATCAGCCACTGTACCAGATAAATGGAGGATAGTAAAGTAATGACAATTTTTTTAAAAAGGCATTAGAGGCAATCTGGGCAATTTGAGGCTGGTAAGCCAAATTTCAGTACCAGGTAAACTGTATGAAACTATAATAAAGAACAGATTTAGCAGACACATTGATAAACATGATATGTTGGGAAAGAGTCAACATAGCATTTGTAAAGGGAAATCATGTCTCACCAATCTATTAGAAATCTTTGAGGGTGTCGATAAGCATGTGGATAAGGGTGTACCAGTTGATAGTTGTATTTGGTTTTTCAGAAAGCTTTTGACAAGGTCCACGCCAAAAACCTCTTAAGCAAAGTAAACAATCATGGCCCTTGTTATGGTGGCCCTTGTTATGATGGAGGGACTCACCATCATTTAGGTAGCACTCACTGGGCAAGGGCCATGCATTTCAGAACACTCTGAGATTGAGAGAGGCTGGGGATAAGCATCTATACCTTTTGGTGAGGGCTTTGTCTGAGGGCCCCACAGGCCTATTGCACCCTGCATCTCTCCACTGTGGAATGTCGGACTTAAATTTTGCTTCCATTAGGAACCTGAGTGCAGGCTGCTGAGCTGAAATCACTTTAGGCTCACAGGTGAACCTGCACTAAGGCTCCCCTGCTATATGCTGAAATTACTTAAGAGCTGGAATCACCTAAGAGCTAAAGAAATCTCTGAGCACTGTCTCAAGTTGGGGAGCCTGAACATAGTGCAGAGTGGCTAGTGCAGCCGAGCTGTCCGTGTGTCAGCTAGCAGGACGGCTAGTGGAGTGACTGGCGCAGCAGAGCAGTCTGTGTGTTGACTAGCGGAGCCATTTGTGCTGCTGACGGAGTGACTGGCACCGCAGAGCTGTCCGTGTTTTGGCTAGCAGGACGGCTAGCGGAGTAGTTGGTGCTGCTGGCGGAATGGCTGGCACAGCAGAGCAGTCTGTGTGTCGACTAGCGGAGCCGTTTGTGCTGCTGACGGAGTGACTGGCACCGCAGAGCTGTCCGTGTGTCGGCTAGCAGGACGGCTAGCGGAGTAGTTGGTGCTGCTGGCGGAGTGGCTGGCACAGCAGAGCAGTCCGTGCGTCGACTAGCGGAGCCGTTTGTGCTGGTGACGGAGTGACTGGCCCCGCAGAGCTGTCCGTGTGTCAGCTAGCAGGACGGCTAGCGGAGTGACTGGCACTGCAGAGCAGTCTGAGTGTCGGCGAGCAGAGTGGATTGCAGTGAGGGCTGCAGCGGAACCCCACAGAGAGGCGGCGCAGTCGGCCTCGGACCACGTAAGGTGCCCCGTGCCCTACCCTCCATTTCCACCCAGGCTGGGAGGTAAGACTCTGCCAATTGACTTTTGAACTCTGCACTGACCCAGAACAGAGACTCTTTGGCTGCTGGACTTTTGGGACTATTGAGTGACTTTTTGGGGTTGTGGGACTCAAGAGCCAAAGGGAAGGCCACGGCCTATTTGCTGGGACGGGGGCTTCTGGTTCATGGTTTGGTTTATTAACCTTGTTTGTGGTGTTTCCCCAGTATAATGCCACATTGGTTCTCCCTGTTATTAAAAGGCTTTTGGTACACTCAGACTCTGTGCTTGCAAAAGGGGAAGTATTGTCTCTTACAGACTCCCAGAGGGGTGGTATATGGTTGTCCCAGGTCACTGGGTGGGGGCTCGCGCTGGTTTTGTATTGTGCTGTTGGAATGGAACCCCTGGATACGGAACCCAGCCCTTGTTGCTGCCAACTCTGATGGGCAGAAGGGTTACACAAATATAGTCAAATTATTTGCTTCTGTAAGTAAGCACAATGACAGTAATTTGGGTACTGACTAGACCTTGACATGGCAGAGCTAAAACTGGTATTGAATGTGACACAGAACCAAAATCTTACTGTTTAACTCCTCTCCTTCTGTCTCATACACACAAATGCCTACATAGTACATATAAAAATCGAGTAGCACTGTAAACAAATAGATACTCAATATCACTGGTATTGGGACTAAAGAACTGAGGAGGAATATGAGAGGATAAAAAGCCAGCCAATAAATTCTGATAGCCTGCAGAAAAGATAGATGGGGTAAGGGTTATCATTATGCAGGAAATATTAAATAATGTAGATAATAGAATTCTCATTTTCAGACAGTAAAACAGATGTGGACATTAATCAAAACAAACAAAACTCTTCAACGGATGTCTGGAAAAATCTTTCTTAGTGAAATTGCTGTAACATGCTAGGTATGACAAAGCTGTTGAAGAAGAAATGTGGATGTTTGTACTGTACATACTGTCCTGAGTGGAGTATATTCATCTTGGTGGAATGAAGCCCTCACAATATATCCTTTGTATTTCTCTTATATTAGGCCAGTTCTTTATTAAGAGACCAGCTCTGCAGTTTGGCATGAGCTACGTGTTTTATGGCATTAGGACCCATGAACAGACACAGAGGAGTCTGGTTTGGGCACTTTTCACTTACTGCCGCCTCCTCTTGTGGCTTTCTTTTGCCCTTTTCCTTCCTCTCTCCTCCTATGGTATTCCTTCACCATTCCTGTGCTAATATAAGGGCAGGTCTACACTACAGCGGGGATCAACACTGTGAGATCGATCTATCGGGGGGATCGATTTATCACGTCTAGTGTAAACGCGATAAATTAATTCCCAAGCGCTCTACCGTCGACTCCTGTACTCCACCGCCGCGAGAGGCACAGGAGGAGTCAACGGGGAAGCGGCAGCAGCCGTCTCACCACCGTGAAGATGCCATCGTAAGTTGATCTAAGTATGTCAGCTTCAGCTACGCTATTATTGTAGCTGAAGTTGCGTAGCTTAGATCGATCTCCCCCGGTCCCTCCTCCAGAGTAGACCAGTGCTAAGTTTGACCCAACTCAATGAATACTAAGCCCTAGTCTACACTGGGGAGGCGGGGGGAATCGAACTAAGATACAGAACTTCAGCTACGAGAATAGCATAGCTGAAGTCGACGTACTTAGATCAACTTACCGTGGCATCTTCACAGTGTTGAGTTGACTGCTGCCGCTCCCCCATCAACTCCACCTGTGCCTCTTGCAGCGGCGGAGTACAGAAGTCGAAGGAAGAGCGCTTGGGGATTGATTTATCGTGTCTAGACTAGACACGATAAATCAACCCCCAATAGATCGATCTCACAGCATTGATCCCCGCCGTAGTGTAGACCTAAGTGAACAAACACTGCCTCTCAACTCTCTGTCAGTCACTTCAATTCATGTGCATTATATTCACCATTTAAAAATAACGCAGTTGAATTGAAAAGACTGGTTGAGAGGGAGGAATGGGCACATCTGTGCACCTAATCAGTATTAAGTTAAGCGTAGAAGAAGCAAATAGAGAAGATGGGAAGAAGAAATTCACTTGGGGGAATAGAGAGAAATGAGAATCCCCCATGAAGCAACCTACCTCCGAGCCAGTGCCCCCCACATATTATTTTTCTGTCAGCTGTAAAATGCTCCCAAGTACCATACCAAGAACAAGTTTCCCTCGAAAAGCATCCTCACTTCCAAAAGTGATGCCCAGTTTTTACTGTTCAAAATCTGGTCACCCATGAATTCTTATGATGACCTGAACATTTTCAGGTTCCCAGAGGATGATGAGAGATGGGACCATTCTTTCTAGAAACAATTCAACATTTCTTTAAGTGAGTGCAAGTCTGTTTATCTTCATGTGATTGCTCATATTCAGAGCTGCTAGTCTCAATCAGAATGATGTGGTTGTCTTTCCTTTCTAGTGTCTTGCACAGGTGCTATGTTGAGACAGCAACTCAAACTGTCTTCTGACTTGGGGATTTGAATGAAAACTGGTTCATCAAAAATTCTGTCCTACCCATTGTACCACTTGGGGATCTCTGTATTCACATTAGCATTATAGTAATTGTAACAATCTTACATGTCCAATGTTTGTCTCAACATTAACAAACAAAAACATCTTTACACACTAAACTGAAAGAACTGTCTCCAAGGGAATTTGGTTTATATTAAAAAGTATTATTAGCACCACCTACTGGTGCAAAACATGAAATGATTCTTCCTAAATTGCTACAGTATTTCCAAATGTGGGGAATAGACACTATATTTGTCCTGGATAAGGAAGTTTTCTATTCATTTGATTTCTTTACAGTTGAAATGTTTGTACATATGTTATTTTATGTATGAGACAAGAGGCGTGATGCAATATCTTTACTGGACCAACTTCTGTTGGTGCAAGAATCAAGCTTTCAAGCAACACGGAGCCCTTCTTCAGAAGTAAAACATAGTTCCTCACCCACCTTGACTTTCTAATATGCTGAGACCAACGAGCTTAAAACAACACTGCAAACAACTTATTTTATATATGGACTTTTCATTTTATATTATATTTTGGAAACATTTATTAGTTTGAAAAAGGACAATTGATGGCAATTCACAGAAGAGTTTGTTTTATATTGAAGTCCGTGGGACCCAAGAAAACAGGTACATGGGATTCGGAGGTATAAATGATGGCCAAAATATTTATGGAGCAGGATAAACTTGAATTAATACAGAATCAGTTCTTTTAAGGCCAGAACGTACTCTGAAATAACTCTTCTTGAAATGAATCAGAGATTTGCCTAAGTAAATCTTTAATAAGGACTGCCAGATTTGACTAGTAGTTCCAAATCCTGCTGCATACAATTAAAATATTTCAACCAGTACTTACATTTACCTGTCCTGAAGCACACTCCATGGTCTGCAATTCTCAGCATCATCCTTAGCATATAGACTACCTAAAGCTGAACTGAAATGTCCAGGACAGTGGGACTGGTACAAACAAGTGCAGCATGTTGTTGTTTCATATCAGAAGATTGATCAAATTCAGTTATTTTGTAACATGATTGGCTGTAATATAATTACATCCTCTTACAACTGGGCTAAAAATAGCTTTTTATAGTTTTATTCTGTTTGTTGAAATTTCCAGTAATATCACTAGCAGTAGGTATAGCTGTCATCTTTACCCATTCTTGATGAGGCATCCTTACCAAAGAAATAAATACAGGAATATTACTGTATATAATACACTCTAACCCAGATTTCGCTGTGTTGCATAGGATTTAAACTCCTCTTTGTAGAGGTTTCTCAGATCTAGCAAAGAGCTTTGAATTTTCTTTTTAAAATTCGCCCCAGGTCATATTCCCATTCAGAGTACATCTTCTTTTGTGTACATACATCATTGCATGTGTACAAACTGTGTTGGGCACATAGCATTTTAAATTGCTGAGGGCAATGTATCCACTCTTATAAAGAACTTCACTATACTCAAATTAAAAACACTATTATCTAGTACGTAAATACAAAATTATGTTTGTCTTTCTGAATTAAACTATTCTGACAGCAGATGGCACTAACAGATAAGGTTTCTTTTCTGTTTGCTGCGCAAAATTAGTGATTTGTAAAAGTGAAGAGAGCTTAGAATTGCTGGCCAGAAATTAAAACTATTTAGCTTCATCAAATCAAATGGACATTCGGTAAAGGAAAACATGACTTCTTGGTATCCAGTATAACTTGTCATTGGTAACACTCATATCAAGTCTGCTCAATTTTCAAGTCCAAAAGGGACTTTTGAGACTGACAGTTTTGTGGGTTAAGTCTAGCGTATGAAGGTTAAGCTGCAGCCTTTCTGCTTCATACTCGTGGAGTCAGAACATGGCTAACAGTGATGCTGATGGTTTACGAGACAGAATATACTCCATCATACTCCATGATAGCAATACTGAGCTTTATGCTGATACCAATGACTGCAGTTCCCTTCATCCAGCAGGTTGAATCTCACAATTTGGCATTCAAGAGGACCATTCACTCACAATTTCAGTGCTCTGTGCTAGATCAAAGTTCAGATAGCTCTTCCTCTACACTGCTCAACAGGCACAGGAGCTCTGGTATCTGGTTGCTAGAATGCGTTATTGTTTCTGCCAAAGTGCTTTGCAGAGCAGCGTTCTGAGATGAAAAAGGAACATGAATGTAACCAATATTGCCTGTTCTTTTTCTGAAGTTTACAGACAGATGCAGTCAGTTCTGTTCAATTCTAAATGTCTGGTTTTATAGATTAGAAAATTCCAGATGACCTGTGATATACTTTGCTTCTAACTACTTATGAAGTTGGCCTGCCCTGCTCCACTTAATTGAGAGGTCCCCCCTCTCAAAATGAGGCTTATTTTGAGAATGGGATAAACATCTACTAAGGACTAGAATGAGACAGGAGAACTGTCCTTAACACAGCGGGCAAACTACAGCCTGTGGGCCATATGTGGCCTGCCGGACATTTTTATCCGGCCTGCAAGCTCGGGCCGGGGGAGCGGTGCCAGTGGCCCCACACTCCCGGGCCGGAGCACCAGGCTGAGCACCGCGGGGCCTAGGGTGACCAGACACCAAGTGTGAAAAATCAGGAAGGGGGAAGGGAGTAATAGTAGCCTATATAAGAAAAAGACCCAAAGATGGGAACAGTCCCTATAAAATCGGGACATCTGGTCACCCTAGCGGGGCCCCACACTCCTAGGTTGGAGCACCAGGATGAGCGTGTGGGGCCCTGTGCTCGGGCTGGAGTGCCTGGCTGAGCACGGTAAGCGGGGGGGGGGAATTAGATAGTGGGGTCCCCAGGGGTGGTGGTTAGAGTTGGGCGGGGTCTTGGGACAGGGCAGTCAGGGAACAAAGAGCAGAGGGGCTTAGATAGGAGGTGGAGTCCCGGGGGCGGTGATTAAGGTGGGTGGGTCTCAGGAGGGGGCAATCAGAGAACAAAGAGCAGGGGAGCTTAGATGGGGGTGGCATCTGGGGGGGGCAGTTAGAGTGGAGTGATCAGGGGACGGGGGGTTGAATGGGTCAGGGGTTCTGAGGGGGTCAGTCAAGGGGCGAGAAGTGGGTGTGGGTCGGATAGGGAGTGGGGCCAGACTGTTTGGAGAGGCACAGCCTTCCCTACCCGGCCCTCCGCACCCCTGCCTTAACATAATTTAAAAACTGCTATCAGGTCCTTCCTCACTCTTCTTTTCTGAAGAGTGAACATGCCCAGTTTTTTAACCTTCCCTCACCAGTCAGGTCTTCCAACCCTCTTATCATTTTTATTGCTCTCCTCTGTATTCTCTCCAGTTTGTCCACATCCTTCTTAAAGTGTGGTGCCCAAAACAGTTACCTCCTTTGTTTTACATGCAACACTCTTGTTGATACATCCCAGAATAACTAGCTTTTTGTGACTGTATCACATAGTTGGCTCATGTTCAATTTGTGAACAATGACTCCCAGATCCTTTTCTTCAGCAAATCACTGAGCAGAGATCAAACCTTCTGCAGTAGACCTGAGACCAAAAACAATCTTGTTTCTGATGTATGGAAATTCTACATTAATTTACAGTTTTAAATCCGTGTACATCTTTATGATCTTCAAAATTATAAACCCCATCCTATGAGTCAAAGCAACTTCATTTAGTGTTTCTTAGTGTTAAAGTAAAATACTGTATTCCCTAGAGCACATTTTAGAAAGGAAAAATCATGTATCTTTTGGGCCCTATTCATCTTCCACTGCCATCCAGGGGTACAGTTTGCAAAAGCACCTAAGTGACTTAGGTGCCTAAGTCCCTTTTTCAGAAGAGATTAAACCACTTAGGGTCACATTTTCAAAGGTATTTAGACACCTAAAAATGTAGATAGGTGCTTAGTGAGATTTTCCAAAGCAATTAAAATGCCTAAATCCCATAATAGGAGTTAGGTATCTAGGTGCTTTTCAGAATCCCATTAGGTTCCTATCTGAACTCTTAAGCACCTAAATACCTTTAAAATCTAGCCCTACCTCAGAGTCCTACTCTCCTATTTCAACTCTCCAAATGACATCATAGGGAAAAGGAACTTTCTGGTCTAAAAGGGCATGTCCATTTCTTCTTTTCAGGAAATAATGAGAACTGCATATGAAGAGGAGCTGAGCAGGGCTTCAGATATTTGGAAGTGGTTATTATATTCATCCTATTGTGTCCCTAGTGAGCTATTTTTATTTCTTTAAATATTTCCTCATAAATCAGTCTGTCCAGTTCCTTGACCATTTTTTCTTCTTTCCTAAATCCTTCTAGTTTATGTATATCTGTCCTCCAATGAACTGGTGCCTAAAGGTATATCCCCAGTGCAATCTCAGTATTACAGGTTTTAATTCTGCCCATGTATTATTAGTAGGAGTAGTGTTGGGAACTTAATAGTATATAGAATTAGTCATATCTCAGTTACTCCAAAAGCTGTTCAGAATTAGGGACAATTGCAGGCAAATGTATGATGATAGTAATTTGGTTTGGATTGTCCTGGAGACATGACATGGGTGCCACATCTAACACACAAAACCATGTTGCTGATTATGAAAAATTTTAAACAAAAACTCAACATACATTTATTTCAAGCCAGGAGAGAAATTTTATTATCCAGACTCATACAATACAGTAAAGCTGCTGGTATGCAATAAAACGAGCCCTTCACCTCAGGATTTAAGAACAGATAGTCGTAAAAGACAGAGAGGAAATTATAAGAAAGACACCAAGCCGTTGTGCACCATTGGATTACACTGTTATGACTATATCATTATCAATTCCGTTAGCATTTTCTAGTGTGCGTACTGAACAGATTCCTTGTTACTCTGTTGGTGGGTATTTCAAGATTCTCTTCTCAGATGCCTGCTGTCATTAGGTGGTCTCATGTGCATGAAGGGAATCAGTATTTCCTTTCCTGGGAAGAAATTACTTTTCCATCTACTGAATCTTCCACACTGATGCGAACTTTACTGCTGCTGCTGCTGCTGCTAAAGGATGCTTTAATAAAGAGAAAGGGAAGCAGTAATTACAACTGGAGAAAGAAATATGCATTCATAGAACATTGAAGATCCTGTTTTTCCCCCACTAGAAGCTTCCTTCACTTATCATTCACAGAGCCCTGCCCCTTCTCACGACACTAGATTGTCACAGTCTTGAAATATGAGGATCGTGAGATCTAAGTAAAGTTTACGTAATTTCCATATGAAAATTACATATCAAAATTGGCAGTACCCAGCTCTCCATAATTATTGAGATTTCAGAGTTATGAGTACAAGTGATCAGGTGCCTACCAGTTTGCTAGACAAGAAATAAAATAATTTTGGTCCTAAAAAAGCTGTGGGGCCTATAGAGACAGTATGATCAATCTTTAGGAGGAGAAATGGAGACACTGTCTATAATCCCTCTGGTCAATAGAGGATGAGCTTATTCAGTTCTATTTTGCCATAAAGATGGTGGTTGCATCCACCAAACCCACTATTAAATGTATTTTATTTCCCTTCTTTATTTCAAAATCCTCCTTACCATCCTTAGGGCTCCATCCCGACAGCCTGTGGAAGAGAAGATATATGGGATTAAACTAATGAGTCTCTGCAATTGTGCACTGTGCAGCAGATTCAATCCTACTGATGTAGTCTGACCACTGAACAGCCTCTAAGTTGGAACATGCAAATTTTGTGTACAGAAGATTGACTGTGAAAAACTGCAGATGTGAAATGAAGGCCCTTTTGAAAATGTGGCTCTTAAATGACCATTCAGCAGTTTCAGTGTTTTGGTTGTTATTGATCGTATTGTTTATCCTCTTTTGCATGTTCTGAAGGTCCAGAAACAGTAGAGAACATGAACAGCAGTCAGTACAACTGTAGCTCTTTAGATTCCTATTTCCATTCTTGACATTTTTACATCTCTTAAAATTTTATTATTTAAAAAAATAAAAACTAAGCTGATTTCTTCCTCAGAAGTAGTTCTTCAGTGCACATATGTCCTACTAGCATTAATGGCAGTTCTGTTTGTGGATCAGAGATGGGAATAGTCCCCAACAAGTGAAAAGTTTATTTAAGAAATGTTCTACACACTGGAAACATGAGGAAATAGCTTAGAAATACACCATATAACAGTGCATATTTTCATCTTTCTATAGAGGAACCAGAGGTGTGACATTTACATGAGTAGTGAGAAGAGACTTTAATAGATGGTTCTACACTAATGGCCATGATTCCCATGCAGCAAGAAACATGCAGGACCTTTATCTATTGCTCATCTTGTAGCTCATCTTAGTTAATATGAGTGCATTCCCACTTTCATAATTAAAGTTTTCATTATCAGCTCATTTGCCTTCGAAGATGGACTTGCATTTTGTCAGCCTTTGGGGTTTTCCTGGACACCTACTGGCAGCCCACAATAGGTCCAGTACCCAGTCAGTACAATTCAGAAACCTGCAATAGTCCTGGTTGTAATGAGGCTCAAGTTCACCTAATTTCAGGTCAGTTTCCATACATTGCTGTTATAACATATGTCATGTTAATAAGATTATGTAATTGCCATTAGGGGTTTTATTTTGGACATAGTTACGTACTGGGAGTCCTGGCCTTCCAACAGACGGCGGTAAGTGGCAATCTCCTGCTCTAATCTGGTTTTGATGTCCAGGAGCAATTTATACTCTTGGTGTTGCCGCTCCATGTCACATCGAAGATCAGCCAGTTGCTCCTCAATGCTGGTGATCATGCTCTGAAGCTGTGCTAGCTGTGCACAGTATCTTCCTTCTGTTTCTGCCAAGTTGGCTTCCAACCCAGCTTTCTAATATAAAACAAAGTTAAAGTGGGTTATCATGCAAATTCATTCCATGGTAGAGCAAGAGATCAAAGGGAGGCATGTGCTAATAGTAACTTATTGTGTGCATAGCAGAGCCACATACCATGCTGAGCTGGGATTGGAGTTCTATCTCCAGGCCCTGCAGTGTGCGTCTCAGTTCTGAAATCTCGCTCTTGCTGGTATGTATTTGTTCACTACTGGTAGCAACTTCACGGTTCAGCTCCTCAGTCTGGAAGAAAAGCAAACACAATAAAAATCAAATGCAAATTGGATTACCAACTGTTTTATGTCCCAAAAGGAAAGTACTATCCTAATCACTACTGTGGTGCTGCTTGCTTTGGATCTGATTCTAAGCAATGGTCCCATGATGAAATGAGGATGAATGTTTAAAATCTTGATAGGTGTATCAGGACTCTTAGCTTCCTACTGAATGCAGAAACTGATCAACAAATGCAGGAGTGTTGCACAGAAACTGGGGCCATGATGAGCTGATAGTGCATCAATTTACTTGTTCAGTGGGATAGCCATACCTGTTTATAGAACCAGGCCTCAACATCTCGACGGTTCTTATCAGCCAGTAATTCATACTGCTCTCTCATCTCAGCCAGGACACTGGTGAGATCAACCCCAGGAGCAGCATCCATCTCTACGTTGACCTGTCCACCCAGCTGTTTGCTATATTCTTTCATTTCCTACAGAGACAAAAGGACATAAAAGAGGTTATACTTTCTTCCCTTGTACACTTTCTGCCCTCAGCAATCCATATAACTTAATTGGGAAAAGTGTGGTTTGAGTTATGGTTATTATACACCTCCCTGCCTGTTAGCCCTTAATTCCCCATTTCATTTTAAATGGGCTCCTACAGCATGTGTAAATTCCTTACGCTTAACGATCTGTTCCAATGTGTAATTAGCTCAGACTCTGTGATTTCCTTCACCAGATTTGAACATGAGCTCTGAGAAGCTCAAAAGCTTGTGCCTTTCTCCAGCAGAATTTGGTCCAGATGTTACCTACCTTGCTACAGATTGCAACATCCTCTGTTAAATTAGAAGTTTTTATTTTCTTTCCTTATATATAATTTAACTTTATTGTGTATAATTTCTGTTGCATGTATTATAAGTTTTAATATCGTAACACATGAGTTCTTTATCAGTTTCTTTTCATAAAGAAGTTTGTTCAGATACTGAATTTCTGTTTGCATATGTGGTCAGAGCTGAAATTTTTAAATTAAATATCTTGATTACTGTGGATTGATGTTTATCTATATATGTGATCTTTTTTAAATAAAATGTCTGGAAAAATCATATTTTTGTTTTTAAATGAATGGGAACATTTCATGTAGCAAATATTGTTGTCTAGGGAATAATTTTAAAATTTCTGACCTCATGCTCATGCATGTCAAGACAGGTACACAACTCACATGGAATCAGAGGGATGCTAGCCTGGGGAACCCTTTGAATTTGTTTTAAGGTTAAAGATTTTTTTTTATAAATCATCTAGTTGTGAAGGTGTCATTTCTTGGGGTACTTTTAAATCCCAGACTGAATTCTAAATGTGGATGCTTCTCCCCACTCCACCGTTAGAGCACTCACTTCTTCATGGTTCTTCTTAAGGAAAGCCAACTCTTCCTTCAGGTTTTCAATCTGCATCTCCAGATCAGCTCTGGACAGAGTCAACTCATCCAAGACTCTACGCAGGCCATTGATATCAGCCTCAACACTCTGGCGAAGGAACAACTCATTCTCATATCTGCAATTTAAAAAAAAGAAACAGACATTTGAAAACACATGGTGTTGTATCCTATATGTAATTATAAAAACAGGGAATCTTATGCCTGTTGTGTCAGAGAGGAACAGGACAACAGAAATATAAAGTAAGAAGAGAGATCAAAAATAGTAAGCCAGAATGTTTGTTCCAATTTTAAAGTATGCTAGGCAAAAATGTGTGAGATAGCCATCTTGGTCCTTTGTGGCCATTGGACAACATCATACCACCAAATAAATTGGCATTTTTGGCAATCCCAAGATACCAGCACCTAATTACAACAGTGATTAGTACTATAAAACAGAATGACAGATCAAGATTTAGGTGCAATGCCAGAACTGTGTGTGGGATCTTACAAAATGCCCACCTACTGGGTTAGCAGGCTGGTGCTCATAAGCAGTAAGAAAATCACTATATGTAAAGAGGAAAACTAGAAAATAACAAATGTATTTGGACTTGAACTAGATTTTTGAAGCATAGATAAATATGAGCTTTATAGGTTTGTATACTTAGAGGAGGTTATTAACATCTATGAAAAAAGAGAATGGACAATCCAGTTTTAATGACCCCTCAGTTCTGAAGAAAGTCATATGTTGTTAGCTTTGCCCAGGGCATTAGAGGAGAAAATATAATCCTGGAGCTGCTTCATTGTAAAAGAAAGTAGTTGGTGGCATCTTGGTATCTTGACAGCAGTGCCTGAAGCCAAGCTCATTTCAACAGCGTCCCTGAATTTTAGTAGAACAGTCACTCTTTGGCTTTCCTATCTAGCTTTCCTATCCTAATGCCTATATCCTATAAGAGAGAATGAGTACAAGAAAGGGATTATCCCTCCATCCCATCATGCCACTTCTAGCTGAAAGCAAATTCAGACCCTTTCTCATTTTAAAATTTTTAAGTGATAATTTTTTCAGTGAGAATTAACTATACAAAAAGTTAATAACAGTATAGAAAGTTAACAGATGCGGTATAACAAAACAAGAAAACATCTTGATTAGCTTGGTGTCATTGCTGATAAAGTTTCTTCTCCCATTTCTTCCTTTAACATATCTTTTCTTTTGCCAGGATTTTCTCTTGTAAATTATAAGGGAGAAAATTCCATCCCTAAACTTGTGAGTAGTGGTTGGGAACCCATGCTCTCTTCTGCTATGATGAGAGGTTCAGCTTCAGAAATATTAATTTGAGACAGCAAGAGCAAAATTAACTTACTTCAGTCTGAAATCATCTGCAGCCAGCCTAGCATTGTCAATCTCCAAAATGACTCTGGAATTGTCAATAGTAGCTGCAAGAATCTGGCAATTGGAAGACAGAAAAAAGATTCCTGTGAATAATGGTGAAAAATCACTGTACAGGGATGGGCAAACATTTTGGCCCATGAGCCACACCTGGGTATGGAAATTGTATGGCGGCCATGAATGTTAACGAAATTGAGGATTGGGATGTGGGAGGGGGTGAGGGCTCCAGCTGGGGTGTGCGGGCTCTGAGATGGGTCCAGAAATGAGGAGTTCAGGGAATGGGAGGGGGTTCTGGGCTGAGGCAGGGGGTTGGGATGTGGGAGAGGATGATGGCTCCGGCTGGAGGTGTGGGCTCTGGGGTTGGGCCAGGGATGAGGGGTGTGGGATGCAGGAGCGGGCTGCGGGCTGGGTGTGGAGAAGTGGGGTTTGGAGTATGAGAAGGGGCTCTGGTCTGAGTCAGGGAGTTGGGGTGGGGAAGGGCTTAGATAGTTGTAGATAGTAGATCGTTACTGAGACATGTAAAGTGCTAAAGAAGGGAGAAGGATTGGATGTGGGGTGATAAATCATTAATCAAAGTACGATTAACGGATTCCAAAAAACACATTTCATTATATCGCCCTTACCCCTCACCATACTATTCATAGCTTATACATGGAAAAAACAAAAGAAGCTAAACATTATTCATATTCTACATATGGACCTGGGAGCTGAGTGTAGAGTAGAGATCTTGAGGTTTATCCGGAGCAACTGTGGGTGTGTCAGACTGGAATTAGACAGTTTGATTTTCCCTCTCCTTCCTATTCATATAATCTTTGAGTTCATGCAGTTAATAGCAACAAAGTCCAACCCTTTCATTCTCTGTGCTAATGTTCTTAAGATACAAGATGAAATAAGAATTAAAATTGACAGTACATTATTACCCTGTACAGTTGTGATGGCAATAGAAAATTGAAACATTCTCCTTGCCAAAATATGTATGAAATAATTAACTCAAAATATACATCTAACTTTTCATAAGCATGTTTCTCTTGTTTTAAATTTATTCTGTGGTACTTTTGAACAAATTTTATAATCCTTATAAATTAATTAGAGTGGGAAGTTAAACAGTACATTCATTTCACACCTCAGGAAATGGAAAATAAATTTACACCATACAATATGGCACCTTACCTTTGCCCTGGAGACTTCCTTACTTTTGAAGGACATGGTTTGTACTTTGTCACATTGTTTAATATTTGATTGCTTGACAATTTATGGATAAACTTTAATGTATTGTGTCACATTTTGTTATCGTCTTAGAGCTTTCAATTAACAACCGGAAAGCCTCCATTTTCAGTGTGAGACTTTTATTTCAATAAAATAAACAGCAATAGCTGTTCCCTTCTTTTCTGCTGGAGTGTTTTTACCCACAATGCATTCACTTTTTTGGCAAGAAATTTATGACTTGTAATTCTTTCTAATTGGTTTAAAAAGTTGGAAAGTGCAATTCACTAATGATAACAAATTGTTCTAACAGTCCCTTCTAAATATGAATGTCGTACCTTGTCTCGGAGCTCATCGATTATCTTGTAATAAGGACTGTAGTCACGGTCTGGACTAGTGGGACCTTGCTTCTGATACCAGTCTCGGATTTTGATCTCTAGATCAGTATTTGCTTGCTCCAGAGCTCGCACCTTGTCCAGATAGGATGCCAGACGATCGTTCAGGTTCTGCATAGTTATCTTTTCATTTCCAGATAGGATGCCTCCATCACCACCACCCAAGCCACCACCAAAGTCATAAACACCACCAAAGCCGCCACCAGCACCTCCTCCAAAGCAACCACCAGCTTCTCCTCCAAAGCCAGAATAAAAGCCACTGCTTCCTCCATAGCCCCCACCCAAGCCAGAACCATATCCAACTCCACCGCTACTTCCCCACCCACCACCATATCCACTTCCAGAGGAAACATACTTAGCAGAAGAGAGAGAAACACCCCTGCCACCAGATCCTCCATGGATACTTGGGGCTCTGAAGGATCCTCCCACTCGGACTGAGGAAAGACGAGAGGAGCTACTGCCCCCACCCGCCAGACCACCACCATAGGTAGAAGAGGTGCTCTGCATAAAGGAAGTAGCCATGGCAGCAGCTCAGAAGGATCTGGTGTCAGTTACTCAGATTGGCCTAGGATAAGATAGTAGGTCTCTGCAGTGTAGTGATGCTCTATTTATACCAACCACAGTGGGTGTTATCTGATAAACCCACTCTCCAACCCTCCCCCAAAAGTTCTCCACCCTTAAGGGTGATGCCAAGTTATAATAATTTTGCTTACTAACACAGCTGGCTGTACATCCTGAGGAGTTGGACTTTTTTTCTTCAGTTAAACAAAAGGTATGATTCAGGATGAATGCATGTTTGGTTTTTCTTGAGGCTACAGTTCTGACACTTGGATTATGTTTTATTTTTCTTTTACATTCAAGAAAAGAAAAACCAAGTGAGTTTGACCACACCCAATTTATGCATTAACAAAAACCACTGTAGTCACTTTAAGAAAGTCTTCCACAAAAGTGAAGTTTGTTTTATATGAACTTCCACATTCATTTAACATGCATTTTTAGAAGCTTATCCATTGCTGCTGCTTGCCCTCCCATTCCCCCTTTTAAAAAAAATAATCATGGTTTGTTTCCATCAAGACTTTGTAATCAGCTACTTTTTTATTTCTACTCTTTGCTCAGAATCATCCTTCAGGGTTTGGAACCTCAATGTTTAAGACATAAAACACATAATTCTGCTGGTGTGTGAATCCCAAATGAACAGTGATCAATGACCATGGGACAGTATTCATAGTTATTAAAAATAACTGAATAATTATTAGAAGGTAACAGTCAAGAGAAAACAGAAGAATGAGGATGATATGAAATGAGTGAAAAGTAATTAAAAGGCTGCTGAAAGAAGAGGTGGCAGAGTTTCCCACTGCTAACTATTCAGAAGGCTAAACATACTGGTTATAACATTAAACAGAAAAGTTTCAGTCAGATAGAAGTTAATGTTTTAATGGTGATATGCACTTGGAAATTGAATAAATTTCTGAAAATGAAGGTGCAATCAATATCAAACTGATATCTTAAAAATCACAGCCTGAGGAGTACCTATCAGAAATTATCTAAAGATCTTAGTCTTGCATTAAAAGCAGGGGAGTGAATTATGTGTCCCTTTCAGTCCTAACAATTCTCTGATGAAATTCAACAACACAGATCAATCATCTGCTAGTGTAATTGTGCAACATGAACTGGATGCTGTCAAGAAACATCTTTCCGTCCTCTGTGGACAGGATGAGACTGAACTTGTGAGATTTCTGATGCAAGTGTTATCTGTTCTATCCTGCTAGAGTGGAGAGTGTGTGTGTGTGTGAGAGAGAGAAATTAGCATTGCTCTTAAAACCCCTGTTCCCCCTGTCTCTGCATCCCTTTTGTGGTGCTTGAATGACAGTTTCCAAGGAGATTGTTCTATAGATGAAAGGAGTGTTTTTTACTGGGGACTGGGGGTTAGCATGAGGAATAGTAGAGCATGCTAGAAGTCAGAATTATAGGTTTAAGAGCTGGGAATGCTGCCAGTCAGGAGTGACTGGCATTGGCAGTGGTGTATAGGGAGTCAAGTAGTGGAAGCGGAGGTTGTACTGTAAGACCTCATGTGTATTGACAGAGCTAGGGTGAATGGGAGAAATTTTTTCCTGCCCTTCTCTTCATAAGCACCACATGTACATTAAAATCAAACATTTAAGGAAGAACAACAAATGTTATGTGTTTGCTGGCAACATCAGTAAAAGAGGTTTCTGTCTATCATAGTTGCTGAATTGGATATAGATAAATAAATTGGAAATTAGGATGGGAGGTTTCAGATTAACTGTCCTCAGTATCAAGGGTTTTTGTGAGGTTGCATAGTTGACACTTGAATGGAGCACTAGAGATACATCTCCAGAAGAAGGTGGCACTGGGAACCAAGAGCTATATCAACCGCCCCTCTTTGACCCATACCTTAACAATCTGCTTATGATACTGCCCTCTCATAATCTGTTTTCTCACCTTTCCTACTGTAGAAGAAAAGCAGTATATTTACAAATTTTGATAGCATGTTACAAACTGAGCTTGGAATTAAGCCATGGAGGCTTAGTTTTACCATGGGCTTAATTGATAGTTCTTAGTAGCTTGCCAAATCTATATGTCACCAAGTCTTTAGTATCTTAAAGAACAAGTTTCAACAAACTCTTCTAACAGTGAAGAATGTTCCATAAAAACCCTGTAATGTAAGCATGCTGAAACCTACATGCTGCTAGGCTCAGTTTAACTCCCACTGATCCTCTAATAAGCAAGATCAAGTTCTGTTTCACTAAAATCCTGGGTTTCAACAGAAGCCCTTGTGGGAAATGTCATAGATTTTAAAAGGACACTGAACAGATTTTTCATAATTTTTAATCTTTTTTGCACTTACTGTTCATAATGAGGTTCAACAAGGACAAGTGCAGAGTCCTGCACTTAGGACGGAAGAATCCCAGGCACTGCTGCAGACTATGGACCGAATGGCTAGGCAGCAGTTCTGCAGAAAAGGACCTAGGAGTTACAGTGGATTAGAAGCTGGATATGAGTCAATAGTGTGCCCTTGTTGCCAAGAAGGCTAATGGCATTTTGGGTTGTACAAGTAGAGGCATTGCCAGCAGATCAAGGGATGTGATCATTCCCCTCTATTTGGCATTGGTGAGGTTTCATCTGGAGTACAGTGTCCAGTTTTGGGCCCTACACTACAAGAAGGATGTGGAAAAATTGGAAAGAGTCCAGCAGAGGGCAACAAAAATGATTAGGGGGCTTGAGCACATGACTTATGAGGAGTGGCTGAGGGAACTGAGATTATTTAGTCTGCAGAAGAGAAGAATGAGGAGGGATTTGATAGCTGCTTTCAACTACCTGAAAGGGGGTACCAAAGAGGATAGATCTAGACTGTTCTCAGTGGTACCAGATGACAGAACAAGGAGTCTCAAGTCTCAAGTCTCAAGTTGCAGTGGGGGAGGTTTTTTTTCACTAGGAGGGTGGTGAAGCACTGGAATGGGTTACCTAGGGAGGTGGTGGAATCTCCTTCCTTAGAGGTTTTTAAGGTCAGGCTTGACAAAGCCCTCCCACCCACTAGGATGGTAGGAGCTGTATTGAGCTTGCCACTTATGGTCTTTGCACACTTCACGCTAACCTTTTCCTAAGATTTTATACCTCATGTCTTGATCCTTACCCTGAGTTTAGTCCTTTCTGCAGTACTCGGTACTGTGCCTCTGCAAATGAGGAATTCCAAACTAAGCTAAGTATTAACTACTTCATTTGTCCTGCCTTGGCAGAGCTTTGTTGGCAGACATCCTCTGGCATGTCTGCACTCTGCAAACTTATTGTCATAGTTTTGTTATTGGATTTCTAAAAAATAAATGTCAATTCATGCAGACAGAGTTCCATTCAGAAAGAGGCTTGTTTGTCACCATGACCTACCCAGCCTTTGTGGGGTCAAACCATAGCAATTCATCACACACCCTTGAAGAAAGGGAGGCTGTCTATTTCTGAATGAACTGAGAGAGCCGAACTTCAGATTTAAGGTGACACTATCTGAATGATTTTATATTGAATATTTCACCTGAAAACTTCTAGTACAGTAAGAGTATGTGCCAACATTTTCAAACTTTGGTGCCTAAAATTAGGCACTAAAATCCCTATTTTGGAGCCTAAATAAAGGTGGCCTGATTTTCAGGGCTTCTGAGCATCTACAGGTAGGGCTTCAATAAAATTTGTGAATGTTTAGCACTCTAAAAATCAGGTCATTCCTTTACATGGTTAAATGTCCATTTACTACACAACTTTAAATACTGAAATTTGAAAATGTTGGCTGTAGGATGTCCATGCAGGAAAGCGTCTCCATACATCTTACTTTCTACCCTCTAGCATTTAATTACACAAACGATGCATGATAGAAATACTCAGCCTCATGAGTCCACATAATGCAAAGCACTGTGAGAGTTAAGCATTTTTCACATATTGTTTTAACTATTGCAATGGCAAAGAACCTGACTTACTGCATGAGCATGTAACTTGCTGTAAGCTAACTAATGTCGGTACTCTCTTGGGACACCCTCTTTGTTCAGACACTTGGAATAAAGAGAACTCTGACAAAAATAACAAGCCCACATGGAATGGGCTCCTATGTATAGCCTTTCGAGAATTAAGACAGAACTGGAGATCGTTGCTGTTCTGGGATGGATTCCAGGTGTAACCACTGAATTTAGGAGACAAAGGATTTGCAATTTGATATGAAACATTTGTTAGAAAGTGAGTCAGCAACTTTGAATGAGAGATACAGAAGCCTCTTTGTGTTTGATGTGTTACAGACTTCTCCCTCTGCTCATACGGGCAGATATAAAATATAAAGGTATACTGTTTTAGAACAAGCTTCATCTCCGCCAAAGGTAATACTTTTATTCATGACCTGCAATATTTTCAGTTCTTCTGATTCTGTGCTCACCTCCAGCTCTGCCAAGGCACTTCAGTGCAACTTCTGTTCCTGCCTTTGTCAATGCACCTCAGTCCTGATCTGCATGGGTAGGATTCTGTAGTGGAGACAAGAGGTGCTTTCATTATTTTTTCCCCCTGTGGTTATTTTTCAATCAGACAACTTTCTACTGTGATCTTGCCAGATTCCAACAAATAAAGCAGGGAGAAGCTGTGTCAGTACTTGGAAAGAAATCTCCAAGGAATACCCAGGGTGCTGCAGGAAATGGAGTTGGCAATTCCCATGAGTCATTGCCAAATGAATGCACCAATATGGTGTTTGCCCCCATGATTAAAAGGGCTTGCTCACACTTTGTGGATGAGATTCAGGGTTTTGGGATACTTCTGGATACCCAGATGCTCTTGCAATCCCAGGTACTGCATTAGCCAGATGTGCCTTTTCTTGTCTGTCCTTGGCACAGAGAATGCAGCAGTTCTCTCTAATGTGGAAGTTGTCACAGTGCTCCATGCCTTTTCCACCTACAGATTAGAATTACTGCCATGCTACACTTGAAGACCATTCTGAAACTAACATTGATGCAAAATGCTTTGGTTGGTTTACTTATCAGTGCTAATTACAGGGGTTGTGTACATCAACACTGCAGAGGTTGAACTGGCTTCCTGGGCACTTCCCAATACAATTCAAAGTGCTGATAATGACCTTTAAATCTCTGCATACTTTAGAACCTGAGAGCTCTCTTTCTCCCCATATCCTACTACAAAGCTGAGATCTGCCTCTGTGGTTTTATTCAGAGTCTTTATTAGAAGTAAATGTCAGTGCTAGTGACAGAGTGTTTTAAATAGAGATCCCTCAACTACTGAATGCACTTCCCACTTTACTCTAACAAACCTAAAATGTATCCATTTTCAGGGCACATCTAAATCTGTGTTTGCTTGAGCTTTTGTCTGAATGGGTAAAATGGGATGTATTTTTATTTAAAGCTATGTGTGAGATTGAGTTAATAGGTTTTGGCTGACATTGGTCAACTGATCATAAGATTTTTAATAAAATTATTATTATTGTTGTTCTTGTTATTTACCTAACATGTACATTGCGCTAGAACCTAGAGGCCTGATTAGGATCAGAACCTCATTATGCCAGGTGCTGTACAACCACATAACAAGTGACAGCATCTGCCTCAAATGGTCTCTGCACATGGGACTGAAAAGAAGGGGATCGGCACATAAAAAAAAAAAAAAAAAAAAAAAGCAAACAGGAAACTTAGAAAAAGCATTCTTCGCTTTCTTTCCAAAACTGTTGGATACTGTTGCTCTGTGCTGTTAATCAGCTGATACAGATCTGTAGTTAATTAAATAATCTCTGTGTATAATATTTTCAGCACTCTGTTAAGTTTGTAAAATGCTCTGGAAAACTTCAAGATGAAAGTATATAATGTACAATATTATTTCTTTGTAGATTTTTATCTTTATTTTACTTCAGTAAGTTCAGTTACCATTAAAAATGCATAGTTTCATTTTTTTAAAAAAAGTCTCATTTAGAGATGAGATTACATACACCAAACTCATTTCACAACCAACCGAGTCTCTTTTTAGAGATTTGAAGACAGGTCTCACTCTCCAGCTTTGGAAAAGCTGGTTTGCTAAAATCCTATTTGTCTAACTGTAACTTCTAAACTGTGTACCTTCCCTAGCTGGCCTCGTTGTACAGCATAGCTAGAAACAGTTTTCAGAAAAATGTACATAAAAGTGCTATGGAATTCCCCTCTACTCCTGTGCTAAGTTCTGCTTGGACTGTGACTCAAGCCCTGGACAAGAGAGCAGGAGCTAAATCTGGCTACTCCCCACGGTGAGCACGTGGATAGGGAGGAGGTGGGGAGGGAGGGGAGCGGAGCCTGGGCTTACTTGCTGACCAGAGTATCTAGGTGGGTGCTCAGAGAAGAATTCTTTATTTCATAAAAAATGGAGAAGTAATGTACTCCTTCCCCAGTGCAAGTGGAAGGAGAGGAAACGTTTTCTCGAGACTCAATTTGCAATTTGGTCTGTTTCGAGGGGGTACAGCTATGCATTGCCCCTTACTCAGGGCCGATTGTAAGGCCACTATCTAGCTGTCGGTGACTAATCAATAACACTGCCATTATGACACTTCGAGATGTGGATGTGTTATGCTACAGGTAGGCTCTTACTCTGAGTATTTTGCATGTTGAGCTGCCTTTTAAAATGAATCCTATAAAGATGCCACTCGTTTATGTCCCAATCCCGGTCATAACACAGTTTCCAAAGCAATGGCTGGGAATGAAATTTGATACTCTGGGGACTGAACAGTTCAGTTAAACATCTTCAGTGCCTCAAATATGATAAATCTTCAAGAGACTTTGAAATGAAAATTGTTCCCTTTGAATCTTAAAGACACCAGCTTTTCTGTTTCTTTGAACTATTTTGTTTTGTTTTTTTAAGTTATTGGGTTTTTTTCTCTGAATCTATAACTCGGGTTAATTCCTGCTTCTGAGGGAGTCTGAGTGAAGGAAATGTAGGAATGCAAAGGGTTAATATTGGGGAGAATTGCAGAAATCTGACTTAATTCCATGTGGATCACTGACTGAAATTTCTTAGATCTCTGTATCCTGTTGCACTCATAATGCTTTATCAGTGAAAAGCTTTATGGGATGGAATAGCCTTCAAAACTAAAGCTAGGTTCCAGTTTAAAAGCACCAAAATTCTAGGCTACAAAGCTACCTTGGTTAGAACATATCATATGTATACAGTGCATGCATATATAGTGCATGAAAAGGTCTTACATAACTTTCCATCTTGAGGGATCCTATGTTTCTGTTGGATCTCACTCCATTTTGACATGGTTTATTCTTCCACCCACGAACACCAGTTCCCACTCACCATGTTTTTACTAGAGTACTTTGGAGTTCATTAATAGTCCTTTTCACTTGGCCGCAGCCATTGCTATTCATAATAATATCTATTCAGAATATCACAATAACCAGACAGAAGTAATGTTTGCATAAATCAGATGATTTTATTAGACACTAGAAACAGCAAAGATAGTAGTAAAAGAGAACTGGAAATGCAAGAACAGCTAACGCAGTTCATAAATGTGTCACTAATAAATGGCCCGATTCTACCTTGAATGTTGTGTGGTCTAGAATTTCTTAGAAGTGAATATTTCAAAGCACTACTGTCTGTTTGTGATGGCACCCTTCGGTACCGATTCCTGGTTGTCTTGTGTTTTTATTCTTGGAGAGTAAGATAATCTGAGTCTCTTCAGTAGTTCTTCCCATCAGCCACCCTGTCTCTTTTGCTACTGCTTTGAGAGCCTGAAGTAAATAAGGAGGTAAAGAACAATGATTATTCTAGCATGTTTACAGGTGAAAACAGGTGGAGAGAAAAGTTTAGCTCCAACCTCCACTCTCAGTCCTCCCTCTCAGAACTTTTCTTTGTAATAACATTGAATTTGAAGCATGTGTCACTTCTACAGTATTTTGCAACATACTGTGGACCCAAGAACATTCACAGCAAATTCTTCTTAAATGTGTGCAGAATAGCTCTGAACTGGTCAGTCGTGAATTTCTTCACAATCCTCTCACCCATGGGAATGACTATGTGCTTGGCTGTTCATATAGCCTTTTATTGTGGAATAGCCTTAGATATTTTCCCCCACCTTTAATATCTTGCTGTGACTATATAAAGATCCCTAGCAAGGAGCTGTAATCTGTTAAAAATGTCTAACTGGACTGAATGGCATTCATTATTTGAATTCTATCAATGACAGGGAGCAATGTAGGGTGCCAACTTTCTGAAGTCAGAAGACCAAATATCCTTGCCCTGCCCCGTGCTCTTCCCCTTCCCTGAGACCCCACTCCTGCCCCACCCCTTCTCTGAGGCCCCACTCCCCACTAACTCCACTGCCCCTCCCTCCATGGCTCACTCTCACTCATTTTCACTGGGCTGGGCAGTGGGTTGAGGTGCAGGGGTGAGGGCTCAAGCTGGTGGTACAGACTCTGTGGTTTGGAGTGTAAGGAGGGTGAGGACTCCGGCAGGGCGTGCGGGCTCCAGGGTGGGGCCAGAAATGAGGGATTTGGGGTGCAGGAGGGGGCTCCAGGCTGTGGTGTGGGGAGGGTTAAGGCTCCGGCTGGGAAGGCAGGCACTGGGGTGGGGCTGGGGATGAGGGTGGGGAAGGGATATGGCAGGGGACGGAGCAAGGTGGTTCAGTTTGTGCGATTAGAAAGTTGGCAACCCTAGAGGGGATGTGGGGTGCAGGCTCTAGGAGAGAGTTTGGGTGCAGGATGGGGCTTAAGGCTGGGGCAGGGGGTTGGGGTGTGGGAGCGGGTATGGGCTCCAGGTTGCATTTATCTCAGGCAGCTCCCTGATGCGGCCAACATATCCCTGTGGCTCTTATGCATGGGAGTGGCCAGGGAGGCTTCGTACGCAGCCCTCACATGCGGGCCCCCCTCCCCCCCGCAGCTCCCATTGGCCATGGTTCCAGGCCAAAGGGAGCTGCAGAGCCAGCACTTGGTGCAGGGGCAGAGTGCAGAGCCTCCTTGGCCGCTCATGCAACCAAGGAGCTGCAGGGACAGTGATGGCTGATTTTGGGATCCAGGCAGAGCCAGGGCAGGCAGGAAGCCTGCCTTAGCCCTGCTGCATTGCTGACCGGACCTGTAACAGTCCGGTCAGCAGTACTGACCAGAGGTGCCAGGGTCCTGTTTCGACTGGGGTATTCCGGTTAAAGACTGGACGCGTGGCATAGACAGCAGGATGGATACCACTCATCAATAGATTCTTCTTTTTATAAAATAAAAATACTCTGCCTTTAAAGGTTCCCATAAAGAGAAAGAATCCTTACCAGCAGTTCCATAAAGGGTCCAAAACATCCTGTGGCACAAAGAGAAAATAATTATTACAAAGAATGATCACAACTATCAAGTGCTGGAGGAGATGAAGATATGAAAATGTAAAGTCTGTTAGGCACCATTTTCAGCATCAGGAAAGAAAAGTTTATCTCCTTGCTGGCTCCTGTACTGACTCTTCTGCTCCTTAGCTCAGGGAAGAGGAAACTATAGGAAATGTGTCAAAAAAGGACAGAAGTGGCAAAGAGGATTCTGGAACTAAGGAAATAAATTAAATATGAGAAATTTAAGAATCTGTCCAACCCCAAATGGTTTTTCATGTTCCAGAATACGAAGAATGTTTTCCCTCACCACAGATGAACTGAGAGCAGGCTCTGGCACCAAGTCTGGGGTGAAGTTATACTGCTGTTCGAAATTAGATAGATAACTGGATTCACTTCTATCATGATGCCAACAAGAAAAGAACCAGCTGTGGACATTTGAAGATAATCTATTTATTTTTGTGACAAAGCTCCAAGTTTGTACTTGTGGGTCCTGCACTTCCTGGCAGATTGAGGGGCCTCATAAAACTCATCTAGACCCCAGAGTGACCTCCCTTTCTCAGTATAATTGAGAAGAGTCACCGCCTAGTGAGTTACCTTCATCACAGGCCAGTATGGAAGATGGAAAAAGGAGGGGAGCTCGGGCCCGCCCTCTACTCCGGACTCCAGCCCAGGGACCCTAATAGTATCAGCTAAGATGGCTGACCTTTTAGGCACAAAACACAATACAATTCCCTGGGCTACTTCCCCACAGCAGTCCCCACTTCTTCAAACCCCACTTCACCCTTACCTCAGGGCCTCCTTCCTTCTGTATGATATGTTGTCCAACACTCAGTCTCACCAACAGCATAACTTCCTTCCACAGCTCCTGACACCCACAGCCACCTGACTAACTGGAAGGTTTTTATCTGGTTTCAGCCAGACCCTTATTGGCTTCAGGTGTCCCAATTAGGCTAGCTGTTTCTACTCCTTTCTAGAAGGTTCTTAATTGGCCCCAGGTGTCTTGATTGGTCTGGAGTAGCCTTTGTTTGGCTATCCAGGGAACAGGGACCTGCACATCCTGAGACTAATATACCTGCCTTCCAGCACTCTCCTATATCCTTCTGGACTGACTCCATCACATTTTGTAAAACAACACTAACAACACTGTGTTATTCAGACATTGTGTAACTAATAGCCAGTTACCACCTTGATTATTTTACTTATATGTTCTACTTCTTTCCTCTACTCTTTGTTTGTCTGTCATTTAGATTTCAAACTCTTCAGGGAAGAGACTGTGCCTTCTTTTATGTTTCGAAAGCAACTACTAGCACGGTGTAGGCATTACTGGAAACAAATAATAAATTAACTAGTAATAATTAATAAATTAATAAAAATAATAAATAATTAATTTAGATATATATGATGCAAAATAATTATTCCCATCTGCACAATATAGGTAGGATCACTGACATTTACAGATTTGTCATATATCCTGCAAATGTCGTCCCTGGGCATTTTACAGTCTCCAATTATATTTTAAATTGAACATACTCTGGTGCACAGTTACCACAGAAATATCATGATAGTATAACAACCTTCAAATCTCTTTGGCAGTGAGTATAGTTACATACTAGGAGTCTTGGCCTTCTAGCAGCTGGCGGTATTTGGCAATCTCCTGCTCCAGGTGGGTCTTTATGTCCATGAGTATCTTGTATTCACTATTCTGCCGCTCCATATCAGCTCGAAGTTCGGTCAGCTGTGCCTCGATGTTTCCAATCAGGTGCTGGATCTGTGCCAGCTGGGCACCATAGCGATTCTCAGTGTCTGCCAAGGTGCCTTCCAAGGCAATTTTCTAAGAATAGAGAAGTTGGAAGATAAATAATTCAAAGGCTGTCGCCAAATACGGGATTGTTCTTTAGAAAGGAAACATCCTTGATTAGGGGTCACTTATCACTATACCTGTCCTAGCATGGATTTAAAAATTGCAAATCTTGGGAGAAATTGCCACATACCATGCTAAGCTGGGACTGAAGCTCTATCTCCAGGCCTTGGAGGGTGCGTCTCAGATCTGTGATTTCAGTCTTGCTGGTCTGCAGCTGTTCAGTATTAATGGCTACTTCTTGGTTCAGCTCTTCAATCTGAAGCAGGGACAACATTTGAAAAATGGAGTGCAGTTTTCTGAAGATCATGAAAGACTGTAGGAGCCCTTTTCTACAAGAGGTTTGAAATTATTTTCTCCTGTCTTGTTTTGTTTGGTTTTTTTTACCTTGCTGTTGAACCACGTTTCAGCATCCTTTGTGTTCTTCTTAGCCATGACTTCATACTGGTCTCTCATGTCAGCCAGGGTCTTGGTCAGATCAGTACCTGGAGCAGAGTCAACCTCAACACTGACTTGGCCGCCTGTTTGACCAACCAGGGCTTTCATTTCCTATAGTAATATTGCAAAGAAGACACAAGCATTATTTAAAGACACCACTAATATCTCTTGAATTCACCCACCCTCCTTGAGGGTTAACCTCTGAATGACCATTCTCAATATTTGCAAATGGGAGGCTTTATTTACCCAATCTATAAAGAGGCTTTTTATATTTTACTAGAAAGCCCAACATAACTGAGAAATTCCAGATTCACTCCTACATATCACTCATCTTTTTCCTATTGCTATTTTCAAATGTATGCTTTGGGGTTTTTACCTCCTCATGGTTCTTCTTTAGGTAAGCCAGCTCCTCCTTCAGGCTTTCTATCTGCATCTCCAGGTCAGTTCTAGCCAGAGTCAGCTCATCCAGGACTCTCCGCAGGCCAGTGATGTCAACCTCAACGCTCATGCGCAGGGCCTGCTCTGATTCATACCTTCAAAAAATGCAAACAAAAAGAGAACAAAACCAAAAGTTATTAAAATCTAGAACAAGGAGCAAATAGTATTTATTACCATTTGCATTTGACTTTTACTTTAGTTTTCTTTATCATATAAAAAAGCCCTATATTTGTAATAATGAATCTATCCCAATATTTTGCACGTAGGTTTATACGAGCAGTATAACTTACATGACATGTACCACATTGGTCTAATTTAATGTATGGAATTTAATTATATTACTTTAATAGAGCAAGACATTGTGCAGAGAGGTGTTGTGTGATCTTCCCTCTACGCTCTATACATTTACCTTGTAGGATTATATACTACAATTTTTCTAATCCTTATAAAGCTCCTTATATGGCTCTGCAGAGTCATTCTCAGCATCCTCATTATTGTAGCAATTATTAACTTTGCTGAATTGTGTCATAATTTTTATAGACTGATGTCTGCTAACATATAGGAGGAGGTCGACCCAACCCATTAAGGCTGGTTGATTAAGCTAGGTATATTGTGAAACTCATATTATGTATTGGCTATATCCATTTTCAGACCATATTTTTATTGTCTAGTTTTAAAGCATAGGCTCTAGTGACATTTCTTTTGCTTTTCCAAATGATAATGACATGAATATCTACCTGCCTTACAGTTAGGATTGCCAACTTTCTAATCACACAAAACCCCTTCCCCGCCTCTTCTTTGAGGTCTCATCCACCACTAGCTCCATCCCCCTTCCTCTGTTGCTCGTTCTCCCCCGCCCTCACTTTCTTTTACCGGGCTGATGCAGGAAGTTGGGATGCAGGAGGGGGTGACGGCTCCAGCTGGGGGTGTGGGCTCTGGATGGGGCCATGCATGAAGGGTTAGGGGTTTGGGAAAGGGCTCTGCACAGGGATTGGGGTGTGGGAGGGTATGGGCTCTGGGCTGGGGGTGTGGGCTCTGAGTGGGGCCAGAAATTAGAGGTTCAGGGTGCAGCTGAGGGCTCTGGGCTGGGTCAGGAGATGAAAGGTTTGGGGTGCAGGAGGGGGCTGGGGCCGGGTGCTGGGAGGCAGGCTCCGAGAGAGAGTTTGGGTTTTGGAGGGGACTCTGGGCTGGGGCAGGGGGATCGGGGTGCAGGGTCCTGGCGGCATTTATGACGGCTCCCAGGAATCGGCTGCCAGGTCCCTGCAGCCCCTAGATGCATGGATGACCAGGCAGGCTCTGCACACTGTCTTTATGCCCACAGGAGCCATATAGTTCCTGGCCAATGGGAGCTGTGGGGCCGGCCCTTGGGGCAGGGGCAGCCTGCGGGGTCCCAGCGGCACTTACTGCAGCTCTCAGGAATCGGCTGCCAGGTCCCTGCAGCCCTTAAACATATGGGTGGCCAAAGAGGCTCTGTGCGCTGCCCTCATGCCTGCAGGCACCACCCTCACAGCTCTCATTGGTCATGGTTCCTGGCCAATGGGAGCTGCAGAGCCGGCCCTCGGCGTGGGGGCAGCGCACGGACCCTTCCTGGCCTTCCATGAGCCATGGGGCTGCAGGAACCTGGTGGTCGCTTCCAGGATACGCTGGGAGCTAGGGCTGGCAGGGGGCCTGTCTTAGCCCTGGGAGCCCACTGCACCGCTGTCTGGACTTTTAGAAGCCCGGTTCTAGTGCCAACTGGAGCCACCAGGGCCCTTTTTGACTGGGCGTTCCAGTTGAAAACCGGACATCTGGCAACCCGACTTTCAGTATCTCCTGACCTTAGAGGAATTTACTTACTTGGTTTTGAAGTCATCAGCAGCCAGCCTGGCATTATCAATCTGCAGAACAATCTTGGAGTTGTCAATGGTGGCAGCAAGAATCTGGAAAAAGCCAAGTGGCACAGAGTGAGTCACAGTCTATGTTGAAATGGTCGTATGCCTCCATTCATTACAATCCGGGATAAAAGACGTAACAAATCTGGTGAAATTCTAATGAAGCTATAGGGGGCTTTAAAGTTGAGTAACTGACCTTTCAGGTCTTTTTGTTGTATTCCTAAAGTAGGCCTGTCTCTCATTGATCAAGAATAGTAGGGTCTTCAGTTAACATACTGGACAAAATTAATGTCTAATGTAACTCCACTCACGGCTGTGGAGCTACACTAGGAATGGATTTGCCTTGTTCTTTGTGTGATCTGCCATTAAGGATCTACCCATCAGTTTCTCAGATGCAGTATGTAGATCAACAAATGACCCCTCCTCTGGACAGGCTTACTGAATTCTACTGACATCATCAGAGTTAGTCCTACCACCATATTAAAGTGCCACAAGGAGACAGAGTGCTGAGCAAAGGAAGTCTGCTGAGTCTTTCTGGCCAGAATTCTGCTCAGGAGGCTTTTATCTGTGTTAGCCCTGACCAGAGATTTGAGGGTTCATATTACTTCAGGATAAATGAAAACAAATTATGCCTTTGTATATAACTCTGAAATGGAATACAATGTAAAAATATATGACAATTCTATATCACATATGTGTAGAGTTCAAATGTATTTTATCTCCTAGCCTAATCATACAGCATGTTCCCCAGCTCCAGAATGCTGAGTGATTCCTGTAACACACCATGAACAGCCACATACAGAGTTTTGTTTACAGTACTTAAAACCTTTTTCCCTGTGTACCTTACCTGACAAATGTACTTTTATGAGCCACCTTATGTGGGGTTGGGAAGGAATTTCCCCCCAGGTCAGATTGGTGGGGACCCTGGTGGGGTTTCATCTTTCTCTGCAGCATGTGGATGCAGGTCACTTGCCAGGATTATCTGGATATATCTCACTTCGTCATTTCTCTGCCATTGCAGGGCCTCGGGCATTGGTCTCTCCACTTCTCTGTCTGTGGCACATACTAGTCTAGTCTCTTGGGGCCTGTAATACTTTGCTCTAATTTCAATGGTTGAGTTTAGTGTGTGGATTTTGCATGGTGTTGGTAGCCTGTGATTAATGAAAGGTCAGACTAGATGATCTGGTAGTCTCTTGTGACCTTAAATTCTATGACTGTCAGAAATCAATAGATCACCTGGGCAAGCAGTTGGAGCTGCTCACTTTCTTGAGTTGGGAATAAAGAGCAAGATCCCAGGAGATTTCAAATGAGAGAATCTAATTCCAGCTCTTCTTTTTAGGAGGTTCATTTCCAAAATCACTACAGTGTGAGCGAGGTAAGCCCAAGGGAAAGGAAACTGTGTGGGTGGGGTCATGAACTCCACACTAAGATCTAAAAAATAAACATTAGGTTTTCTCATGAGACTGAGTGTATACATAGTTCCATCAGCAATCATGTATATTTTCTAAGGTGTGTACCACCCTTAAACAAACTATTATTGTGCACTTGTATTGTAGATTTGCTGAGACAGAACAAATCCTGTATTTATATATAAAATTGTATGCACTTAATTTAATGTCAGCTGTTTCTTTTTTCTTTAAATAACATATTTAAACATGTTCTTCAATATTCAAGCTCAGGAGGCGAAATAAAAAGGGTTAAAAAAATCTCAATTTCACGTGTTAAAATTCTGAGGTGCTCCAGTTCACATTTGCAAACCCCTATATTTGATCAGTTCTTATTTTAACTGTATATATCAACTCAGAGATTAGTCATCTTCTCTGACAACTGACAAAGCAGTGCATATACTGGCTGTCCAGAGGCTTCAACAAAAGTGTAGGATTGGTAGGTGACTGCAGAGATAGACAGATACCTACAGTAGTTTGACAAGATTTAAACTGAAGGGTGATTATTTTTTTTTTTTGGTATGCCAGATTCATTCCAAAACCAAATTGATATGATCCGTTGACTTCAGTAAGAGTCACATCCACTTACACAAAGGCTAAATTTGTACAGTAACTGTGCAGAATTAATTGAGAAAAATGTAAGGACTTTACTACTGTTTTCAGGCGCATTGAGTATTTGTGGGGTTGTGGGAGTTAGTGGGGCCCTCACATCATTTCACCGTTGACTATTAAAGGTGTCACTTGTGCACATTTTCTTAGCTAACAATTTTAATAGCCGATACATTTCATACTGGGCATTGTCATTGTCCATCCCTTCTGATTCACTACGTACTCACATCACCCTTCTACTCTCCCATAATCTACTATTCCTTTTGGCAGGTTTTCTGTTGAGAATTTTCTTTTCATTTCTTATTACATTTCAGAAATATAATTGAGCTGAATTTGTTTTTCATTGTTACTAGAAACTACATAATAAAAGTTATCATTATTTACAAATAATATTTTCCTTTCATCTGCTCATAATAGTCACATGATATATATGCTGTTTTAACAAACATTTGAGTCTATCTTTAGATGCTTTTTAACAAACTTTAACGCCTACCTTGTCTCGAAGATCTTCAATAGTCTTGTAATATGGGCTGTAGTCACGGGCTGTCCCTAGTCCTTGTTTCTGGTGCCAGTCTTGGATTTTAATTTCTAGCTCAGAGTTTGCCTCCTCCAGAGCACGTACTTTATCCAAGTAGGATGCCAGGCGGTCATTCAGGTTCTGCATAGTTGTCTTTTCATTTCCAGAAAGAAGGCCATCACCACCACCAAAGCCTCTGTAAAAACCACCACCATATCCACCACCAAGGCCATCTCCTACCCCAGAAGAGACAAACCGAGCAGTAGAGACAGAAATACCCCTGCCACCAGATCCTCCATGGATACTTGGAGCACTGAAGGAACCAACAGCCCAACCGACTGAGGAACCACTAATATTACATAACCCAGAAGACATTGTGAGCAGATAACAAGGATCCAACTCTAAGCACAGTTCACACAGTTTGTGCTCTTGAAGCAGAAGTGAAAGATTTTTTCTCCCACCTGCCTGTGACAATGGGAGTTATCCGTAGAACATGATATGTAAGCCCTGTGGAATTCACTAGCCGTAAGCCTTTTGCCAACACTGAAATTCTTCTTATTGGTCAATTGATATGAAGTGGGCTGTGTTTCTTTGCCAAATACTTTCAGACATACCAGATTTCTTTTTTTTTTCTCCCTTCTCTTCCTCTTCAGACAAAAGATGTGATTCACAATATGTGGCTTTGTGCTCAGAGAGACATTTGTGACTCTAGAATTATAGTTTACTTATACTGAAACAAAAGACCCTTAAGCACATACCTCTTCTGCACTGTACAGTGCTTCCATTGTGAAGACTTTCCTTAGGTAATTTCAGAAGAAGGTTTATGACACATAGTAATGCAGTTAGCGGTTGTTAGGCTGTTAATAGAGCCTTGTATAGAGGGAACCCAGATGACAAACAGCACTGTGAGGAGAGAGCTCTGGAAAAATAAATGTCCACACTTACCCAACTTTTCATTACTTCTCCTATAAAATTCTTCTTTCAAAAGCCAGATTTCTCAAACACTGTTTCTTTGCTCTCAGTTTCTTCTTAGAGTATAGCAGGTCAAAGGGTTTATTGGTAGAAATGGCTTACATGAAAATATCTGTTTCTTTTCATAATATGACAGTCTCAGTGGGCCACGGTTTGAGTTTTTTCCCTAGCCCTAATTAACAGAATCATAGAATTGTAAGACTGGAAGGGGCGTTGAGAGGTCATCTAGTCCAGTCCCCTGCACGCCTCGCAGGAGTGAGTATTAACCAGACCATCCCTGACAGGTGTTTGTCTAACTTGCTCTTAAAAATCTCCAATGATGGAGATTCCACAGCCTCCCTAGGCAATTTATTCCATTGCTTAATCATCCTGACAGGAAGTTTTTCCTAATGTTTTTCAGATAATCCTTTAACCTTCACTCTCACAGCATTTCTGGGGTGAGCAGCACAGTGACAGGTGCATGATTATAAACAGGTGGAGCAGTATCCCTTACTCCTGTAGTCTTTGACATTAATGAAAACAGTATTTCTAAAATGTATAAAAATCCTTTATTATCCACGGTGAATTGGCCAGAAAAGTCTTGCTGTTGGTGCTTCTGACTTATCTACAAGAACTCCTGTCAGCTGGGCCTGTCTTCGTTCTTTGTTTGTTTCTCTTTCTTCCATTGCTTCCCCTCAGCCCCATCAAGAAATGTTACATATAGAATGGCAGGAGTAAAGCAGTGCACCAGCATTTTTGTATTGCTGTGGAACAATCCCAATAGTACCACTGTGGGATGGGAGCAGCTCTTCCAAGAACAAAGGAGCATTGCACCATTTGAAGTGCTTAACTATGGGGAATATTTGGAGCAAAGGATGCCAGGCTGGGGCACTCCTTGGCATAGGCTGCCAACTCTTTGGGCTCAACACCCATCAGCGCCTCCTCCTTCCCCCAATGCTTCCTGCTCTCTGGCGGACCTCACCGATCAGCTCCTCCCCTTCCCTCCCAGCACCTCCCGCCTACTGTGTATCCGCTATTCAGCAGTGTGCAGGAAGTGCTGGGGAGGAGGAGGAGGAGTGTGGGCAGGAAGAGGTGGCGGATGGGGAGAGAAGAGGCCTGGTGGGGGTGAAGCAGGTATGGGAAGAGGCAGGGCAGGGAATTGGAGGAAGGGGTGGAGTGGGGGTGGGACTTGGGGTGGAGCAGGGTTCAAGCACCTCCTGGCAACTAAGAAAGACGGTGTCTCTGCCCCTTGGGTACAAGCCATACAATACAAAAAGAGGGAAATAAGAGATAAGCCAAACAAAATCCCTACTCCAACTCAATGCCTGTGGATAATCCTCACATACACACTGAAAGCAGCTGGTGTTTAAAAATGCACAGAAGTGTTACTCTCTGCTTGTTCAAATAACTCCAGTGACTGAAAACTGCAGGCCAAATTTACATAGAAAGAGTATAAATACTCAAGTTGCAAAATAGAAATTGCAGGTCACCTGGACCAACAAGTTTGTTTTTTCTTCCCCAAAGTTCTGTGCACAGGCAGAGGCAGTGCAAGCTTTCCTCGTGTTGCTCTTTCAACTCCGCTATGAAAGTAATACATCTGGGAGACCAGAGTTTCCATGCTTCAGTGCTGGGCCTCTCTTCTGGGTCACAAGGAAGCACTCAGATAATTAAAACTTTGATTAAAGCTAATGTTTAAAATCAAAATATACACAACTTAAGAAGGAAGATACTGTACGGACTTGGGTTTTGGGGGAATGCAAGTATCAGTTACATGGTTCACGAGGTACATACATATCACATAACCAGCATAGATCCAGAATGGGGGTGGGAGTTTTTAAAGCATCAGTGGATACTGTTAAAATGTGAGTGTAATTTCTCATTTGAATTTGTCTTGCTTCAGCTTCCAACCATTGGCTTTTGTTCTGCCTTTCTCTTCTAGACTAAAGAGCCTTTCGATACCTGCTCTTTTCTCCCTGTGAAGAAATGTAACTGCTGTAATCAATTCACCTCTTAATCTTCTCTCTGATAAGCTACACAGATGAGTTCTTTATGTCTCTCAATGTAAGGCATATTCTCCAGCCCTTGAACTATTTTTGTGGCTCTTTTCTGTGCACACTCCAATTTTGCAACATCCTTTTAAAATGTGAAAACAGAACTCTATGTGCTATTACATTATTGGTCTTCCCAATGCCATATACAAAGGTACAGTTACCTACTGAACTTTGAGAACCTAAGCAAAACTTTACCCTGTCCCTACCCTGCCTTACCGATTACTACTGCTTTTTTTGTGATGTATAAGTCTTCATCATTTTTATGATTTCCATAAGCCAATGTTTTTCTCAACCCAGAGTTACACTACTGTATACCCCAGCCTCCATCTCCGTCAGGTTTGCTTCCAAGTAATCCATCAAATAGCTATTTCAATTTACAGTTTACAAATAAGTGAGCTGTGTGAACATTTTAACCTACATTCATCATTGTCTGCAATTTCACAGAGGGAAATATCAAGACAATCAAATCTGACACACTAGCTTTATCTTTGAAATCTTTTTTCAATGTTTGTCCCTTCTGTTAGTTCTGCCATCCAATTCTATCTCACTTAGTGAAAATGTGCCCGCTGAATCTTTTCTCTGTGTATTGTGTGTCTTTACCTTTCTTCCTGTTCATTAAATCCGTGCCCTGACCTGTTAGTGAGGCTTGTTCCCATTCAGAGCAATGTCATCTAGACTTATCAGTTTTTCCTCTTTTATCTGAAGTTACTTCCATGTTACTGAAGCAGTCATCACTCTTTGTTAGATCAGGTGCTTCCTCTCTCCTGAGGAATTCATTCATTATAGACTGGTTATTAGACAACACAGTTTCATCTCATCTGCATCTTACTATAAACCCTGTCATTACAATAGAAGTGAATGGGGATGACCATGACCATAGCAACCACATAGAGGGTTTGTGAGCCTTACTGCTGCACAGACCACCTTATTGTCGCTTCAAAGAGGAGAAGTTCCCTACCCCCATCATGTGTTGTCAGCTGTGGCTTATACACTAAGCATCAGAAGTGAGGCATAGCGCACTGATTCTCTAGGATTCAGGCTCAAATTCTCCTTCATTTGTTTTCCTTTTCAGTTTCTTGTTGGAAATAACACACAGTAAAAGGAGCTAGACTGAGGCTCTCTATGACTATATAAAATGCAATCCTTAGGGCTTCTTGTCTGCGTATCTCAACATATCCCATCGTTAATCATTCACTTGCAAATCCCCACAGTATTTGCCTACTCCATGTAGGTGCCAACAGATTCAAAGACAAGAATGTTTACATGTGTCAAATGCAGGTTCTAACACATACACACACAACCGTTAATAAACCGGGAAAAAACATTTTTCAAGATCATGATTTTCTAGGTGAAGAAGATACTGTATCGTTATCTCTGCTGGATTTGAAACTGTTACCTCTCACTGACGTGGAGGAAGCACATAAACCCTGTCCCCATAGAGAATGAAGCAATGTCTGCTTTTTTAATCTTCCTGAACTTTTTCCTAGTCCTAACTAAGAAGGGCATCCAGATCTAAATATCATTTTTCCATTGAAAGTAAAGGTATATTTTAGATTAGACAGCAATCTGCAATATTGTAACCTTCCCAATATTATAACGCAGCCAATAAGAAAGAAGTAGAAAAAGATAATTTTGACAAATTGAGGATTCTGACTAGGTGAAGGATTTACAGAATGTGAGAGAAACAAATACTTCAAAGAGATGGGCTGGTAGATCTAATAGTCTATACAAATTGATGCATAGATACTCTGAACAGATAGAATGAAAGTAGAGACAGAGATGCCATATAAAGGTCTATTGTAGAAAAAATTACAAGAATTGCATTTTATGACAACCATCCCTTATTATGCAGGAACCCAATTCTTCCTGTTCAGGAAAGAAAAGATGATCCAGTGATTAAGACACCCACCTAAGAATTGTAAGATGAGAGGTGAATTCTCTGCTTCGCCACACACTTCCTGTTTGACCTTGTGGCATGTCACTTAGTCTATCTTTGCTATAATGGCACTTCCCTATTTCACAGGGGTGTTTTGAGGAGAAGTACATTAAAGATTGTGACACACACAGAAACTGTGATAATAGGGACCATATAAGTATCTAGAATAGATAGATATGTGAAATTCTCATTAACTGCAGTAGGAGAATTGGGCTTCAGGCTATATTCTACCAGGACATTTCAAAGCAGGTTAAAGCCAATGGAATATAGTTTCACACTGTGCTCTACAGTGGTCAGTCTGGGCATGAATGGCCAGATTTTCAAAGGTATATAGGTGTCTAAAGATGTGGCTAGCGGGATTTTCAAAAGCATCCAAACCGATTAAGTAACTAACTCCCACTGAACGTTAATGGGTCACAAGGGTTGTCTACATGGTAGAACAAAGTGCATTAGAGGTGTGTGATTTGTAAAGAGTTCTAATTTGCTGTGCCCTAACTGCCTAGTGTAGGCCCAGGTGGCGCACAGTAAAAAGTACCTGGTTTGCATTAATGTATTTAATGTTGTTCTGAAATGGATTTCCATACAGAATGATTAAAAGCCATGTGGGGAGAAAGGATCTGGTGCTATGATCAGTGAAAAATAAGTCCCTGAATTTTTCTTATACATCTTGTATAATCTGTCCTCTGCTGCATAAATACTAGACTGGATGTTCTGAGGCTGGAGACTATTATTAAGAGCCAAATTTCTAAAACAAGTTGATTTGTCCCAGAAGTCAGGTTTCAGCAGGCATCAAGAAGTAAAACCTGTTTGGAGGATGTTGCCAGAGCCAATTGAATGAAACCTTTCCAGGGCTGCAGGGAACTCAACGAACATGTTTGCATGGTTCACATGTCAATTACATCCCTGTCCTGAGTCATTTTAGAGCAGAAGCCCAAAATCAAAAAATCCAAATATAAGGAAAATAGCCTCTGGGGCTGAAGTTCTCTTCTACCTTTTACTCTCCCACCATCCCCATTAGTTGCATTTCACAACTTTTTATATCTCTGTTAATTGCAACCTGATTGCACATTAATCAGATAAGAGACAGACCACAACCTCACTGGATCTGGGCATTGTGCTGAGGACAGGAATACATAGTCAAAGTAGGATCAGAAGCAGCTGCAAACTTTTAATGTCCAGAATGGTTTGATGATGATTTCTCTGCATCTCTAAGATATTGTAGGCAGAGCTGGTAGTGCTACCTATTATTAAGGTTGCCTGATACTTCCCATTATAAGACCCATTTACAGTTGCTTATTATTTTGCCAAGCTTAAGTAGTTCATCAGTTTCCAAGAATGAGCCCAGGGAAAAACATGGCTCATGTTCAAAAATTATGGCAACCATTTCTTTGAAGAGTTCTAGAGTTCTAGTACTGCCATGGTTTGGAGCAGGGACTTGAAATTTGACAGTGGTGGCAGGGGCGGGAGGATTGTCCTTAACCGAATGAAGCAGGGGTCCTGTGCAAAAAATAGTATGTATGTGGCTATGTAATTAAAGATTATATCATAATGCATGTACTCAAGGGAGCTGAATTAAGTGCACAGAAAGCCTGAATTCTGGAATTTCCAAATCTTCAAGTGCTTAATTTTGCAATCTTAATAAGGTTCTTTTAACATATTTTTGTGTGCAATATATAATCACAGAATCATACAAATGTAGGCCTGGAAAAATACTTTTAGGTTGGGATTTTGAAAAGAGCCTAAGGGAGTAGGGAGCCCATGTCCCATTGAATATTCCTGGCATTTGGGCAACTAAAATAAGCAGAAACTAAAGAAGGCTATGTGGACACAGAGAAAAACTAAATAGGCAAGGAGGGATGCATGCTAGAACAGCATGTGGGGAGATGTTGCACAAATTTTATTAGCTAATGGTTGTAAAATATTTCGAGGATTCAACATGCCATGTAAGTGCTATATTATTATTTATTATTATTATTTATTTGTATTCTGGTAGTATCATTCAGGATCATGCTCAAAACTGTGCAAGGCATTACACAAATAGACAGGTACGTGAGAAAAGGCAGCTATGCCAGAAAGCAAAGATGTCTCTTCAGGTCCTTGTTCTCATAGCAGCTGGTCAAGTGCTGGGACAAGGCATCCTGCAGCCCCGGTATTCACCTGACCAATCTTGTAACACAAATACGAGGTAGGGGAGGTGGCATTTCTAATCATTCTAATACTTCTCTGCATATCTGGAAGATTGTTCCATTTTTTTAAAAAAAGCATGCAGAAGAACTTTGAAGCATTTATTTATATATGCCAGCTGGATGCAAGTCAAACACCCAACTGGATCACAATATAGATACCTTCCTGAGTTGTCTGGCTTCATTAACCGTAGATGAAACTTGGATGTGTCTGTGAACCTATGGAGAGATTATCCACTTTACAGTCTCTTTATAGTTTGTTTGCTAAATGCTAAAATCTACCTTCTGTTTAGCAAATAACTTCAGTTGTTTTTGGTGCTGCTGCCCCCAAATGCAGCTGCTTGAAAGCCCTTTAAAAGGTGTGGTTCAGCACTCATTAAAAATGAGGACAGACTATTATGGACTTAATCAAAAATGCAAATGCAAATTTTTGGTTAAATGTCAAATTTCCACCAGTAAGTAATTTTTGCAGCATTTATTTTATTTTTCTTTGTGTCTGAGATTATTATGGGCTTTATGGACCCCACGCCTCCGTCCGGCCCCTGGTAGATCGGTCATCAAGCTGTGGGACAGGTTTGACCTGAGATCATAAACACCATAGGAATAAATAGACTTTACGTGATTTGAAGTGCCTGTGATGCACCCTTGTGTTAGTTCAACCAGGCAATTCACTCACAAGACTACATACCAGTCAAAAGATGTTCCCTCCAGCCAGCCACTCTTCCGTACCTCTGAGTGTAGGTTCATAGATAATGGGCTATTAGAATTAATTACAGAGTGCATAAACTTCTCTCTAAGCACTACTAAACAAGCTTTTAGAAGTCATCTTATGTGGACCTGAAATTGCCTATTCAGTGCACCAGTCGTAAAGGAGCATTGTCTCTTGGGGTTTGTTTTAATGACGGGCAAAATTCAAGAAGTTCCCAAATTGTTTGGATTTCTACTCAAAATTGTGGATGCTTATCTTGAAATTTAACAAAAACAATTTTCATGTAGACACAGGGCGAAAATGGATGTTCATACAAGAATTCCTGTGCTTTCTTAGTTTGACTATTATTATTTCTGTTGATACATATTTAAAATACTACATGAGCAGCTTTCCTTGCAATATTTTATTTCCAGTGTTTCTTGTCAAAAGCATGGAGAGTCACAAAGATCTTTTTTAAGTAACCAAGTTGTTTGGAAGGGGGAGTTACCTCAAAAAAGGCTTTTCTGGCATTCTGTGAGAAGATTAAACCAGACTACAATTTTATCCAGATTAGCTCACGATTGTCTAGTCATATATTTAGAAATGCAGACAAATTATGGAATGATCTGTTTGTTAGCTCATAGAAAATTTCTCTCTCCTATGCAAACAGCAAAAAATAGAATTTGAATTACAGTTGGTTAGTGGGAGTAGGAGACATTGGAGGCATTTAAGGTTAGATTTTTCAAAGAGACTTCAATGAGGTATCTGCATATGAGGTATCTGCATATACACCCCTAGATTACTCCACAATCAGCTATGGAAGGATATCTCTGTTGATACAAATTTCTTATGTTGACTTGCAGGAGGGCAGTCTGCAGCCATAGTTTTCCATGACCGATACAGTGGATTTCCTCCTTGCACACATCTGCTGGACATTATTATATTAATACTGGCAATTGTGCCAAACCAGGGGATTATTAAAATGCATATGCTAAATTCTACTGCATGGGGCTTGGTAAGGAACATAAACCACTTTCATTTCACTAATCATGACATCACTATTCTATTATTCTTTCTTAACTAAAACTGACCCCTGCATGTAAGATTTTCATGTCCATAGTTGGATCCCAGAGATGGCATGAACATTTCAAAAAAGCCGTTTTCTCACCAAAAAATACTTTGATGGAAAATTTTACATCAGCTGTAGATATCACTTTGTGGTACAGCCACATAGCATCATTACTTTATCTCAGCCTTGAAGATTTGGTATTTTGAGATGCTTTTAATGCAAGATGCAAGCCACCTGTCAAAATCAGGGGTATCCCACTAAATTAGGATAGATAATGAACCTGTTTGACATTTCATTGGTTCTCTAAAACTTTCCCTTAACAGTTTTAATAGTAATTTTTAACTATTCATGTCTTTGTATCCCTCTCTCGTTTCAGTTCCTACAGATGTTGGATATAAAACCAGCATAAATTACCTATCATTGAGGTCGCTGCAGAAGTATGCTTTGTATTCTATAGCTATGTGCTTTGTGCCCTCACCAACCCTTCAAACAAATTGCACTCTCTTGAGTGAATGCAGCGTTTCGTACAATACAATGTGTAGCAGTTTTCAGTGCAACATATAGGAGTTAATAGCCCAGGAACCATACTGGGGGTGTCTCTTCATCCACCAACTTGTGTTGGCCCCTTTAATAGGAAGGGGAAAAAATCAGGACCCCCCCCCCCCGGTTCTTGGCAATTTTATCCCTAATGTGTATGTGCTGTAAACTAAATCTAGGGTTACAATTTCATTTCAGTCTTTGGGGGAGTTCCTCAAGTGGTGTAAATGATATTCAGTGGAGCTATTCTAATTTACACCAGCTGTGGATCTGTCCCTCGGTGTTTAGTCTGATTTTCATGCTCTGAGATCAGCAGACTAGTAGTGCCTGAAGGTGTATTGTGCTGAATGAAGCAGCAATGCGGTCAGAGTCACAGAGGAGAATATGGTTGACTGCTACAGGGAAAGAGATAGGAATATAATCTGTGCCAACTCATGAAGAGGTGTCAGTCTGGGACTTCACCAAAACTGAACCCTTATGTACTCAGGGTAAGGCGCTGAGTTCTTATCTTAGCTTTCTCGTTTTCACTCAGCACATTACCCACAGGATCATGTATTAGCACATTCCACAGACATGGCCTCACCTGCTTTCCTGCATGTTTCTGTTACACAAAAAGAGATTATTAATTCCCAGATTTAAGAAAAACAAACACACTTGAAGGTTGAAGTTTAGAGGCTCTCCTCCCTTGAAGACAGTAACAACGTAACACAAAGCAACAGTAACAAATGCAGTCCTCTCTTGAGGACTATGTTATAAACACATGACAGATCCATTAAACTTCATTCTTAATAAAAGTGCCCTCATTTTTAAATTGGCAATATCCGGCTCCCCCTCGTTTTATGATTGTGCACCTCTGTCAGTATGTAGGTAAGTTGGCCAAAAGGACAGAATAACATGCATGCTAAAACAAGTGCACACAAGCACAGCACTGGCAAATTCAGGCATCAGTTAGATCTGCTGACTCCTTCTGGAATGATTTGAAAAGAGTCAGAGATAATCATGCCTAAATAACCAGAACTTCCTCTAATTCTTTCCCTTGTTCTTTATTACCAGTGACATTTCCATTATCTTTTTTTTCTATGAATGTCCATCTGCTCCTTCTGTTTATTCCCCCATTTGAAATCACAACACTGCAGTTGTGAAAAATGTATCAATTTTATTAATATATTTTTGCATTAAGATCTGACGTTTTCATGAGTTTACATGTGAATTTTCTCAATAGCAATTTCCCCCTCCATTTCTGTTCATCAAACACATCAGTGAAATTTCACCCTGGAAAAAATAACAAGTGCACATTCATACACTTGTTCGGGGTTAGAGAGAAGTATTTTCATAGACAACTTTCATCACATTTACTAATGAAAAATAAGCTCTTGCTTTTTGTGGAAAATGGAAGTTAATTCCAAGAGAAACCACAAGATGTTCTTGTTTTGAGGAACTGGTTAAGAAAATTTGTCTCTGGTCTATTTTCATGCAGCTTTAGTCAGAATCATCTATTTATGATGTCATCAACTTATCAGCAAATAAGTGTCATGTCTTAAAGAGAATTGTGCCTTTATGTGGAGAAGCAGGAGCAGGAGCTGAGTTTTTTAAATGTTTCAAAACTTATATGGTTCATAAACTGGCCAAAGTGTGGACGGGATGAGATTGGGTTGGTTAGCATCAGGATCTAAAGGGCATGTTCTCTGGGAGATTGGACACATATTCATGGAAGAAAAAGGTCACAGGTTTTGTGAAGGATGCAGAACAAGGAGCAGGTAGAATCTTCTTAGTCTTTTAATGGTAGCTATTACAGAGTTATAAAGTATGTTACTTTCATGAGGCTGTCCCTTTCTGTAGTCATATACCTGAATGATGGTCCCTCAGCCTGTGAAGCTTGGGACTATATTAAAGAGTTTGTGTTGCAAATTCTATCACATTTTCTGTGCTTGCCACTAGAGGATGCCACATGAGCATACTATGTGATCGGCTATGCTAAAGAAGGCATCTTCCTGCAGAAAAAAGGAGATACCCAAGTACATAGAACTATCTGAAGCAAAGGGAAAAAAATTGAAACAAACAAATGCCTGAAAGCTGAGAGTTCAAACTTTATTTCCTGTCTAAAGTAAGTTCACACCATTGTATCTTGAGACAGCAGCAGACAGATTATATCCAGTCACACCCTGCCATAAGAATTTAGCCATGACTGCTTGAATGATACCAAAGATGGATGGGAGCAGGTGAGCCCCATGGATACAATTGTGAGGATAACTTCTTTCATTCACAGATATTAAAATGATATGCTAAGTTGTTTACAAGTGTGTCCAGCCATGAACTTTTCTTCCTGTTTTACGAGTAATTAATTCAGCAGACCTTAAGTAGGGATCACGATCATACTTCCAGAGAGAGCTGAAAAACCAAGCATGTGTACTCTAATTTTCTAATTTCTAAAACATTCTCAATACTTAAACCGATCATCAACTGAGGTCAGAAAGACATTGCATCCCAAGGTATAATATAATTTGGTAATATACTGGGGTATAATCTGCAGGTTTTAGATCTTTCTCTGATGTATTCAGTATTGGCCACTGTCAGAGACAGGACAGAGGACTAGATAGACCATTGGCCCTATGTGCTTTGTACTGTGACATGAGAATGCTTTTGTGTCCTAAAGGGGGGGTTTCTTTGTTCAATCATATAAATCTCTCTTCTTTTCTAAGCAAAGGATTCCCATTGTCTCCTCACTCCTTGTGTTCAATAACGAGAAGCATACTTTGGAATGTGCCGAATTTGCAGTGCACTTTTTAAATTAAGAGATGGGGAAAAGCTTATTGCTGCAGAGGAGCACGTGGATTGGACAGAGACTTCTCTTAGAGGAGAGTCTAGTGATAGAGATTCTCTAGCTTTTAGTCAGGAGGAGAGGATGGATGAGGATAAAGTAGAGGCCAGATCAGACAAGAAACATTCACACAAAAAAGAATCTGACTCATCAAAATGAGGCAGGAAAATAAACAGTGTCAGACACAGGATACTAGACAAAACAGATAACTGCTTTCTTCCATCATGAGAATTCTTTTTTCCTCAAGAGAGAGTTCTTGGATTCTATATTATAGAACTATCCTCTTTTCTGAGAGATGAAGACATGTGCTTTGGAATTTGCCATATTTACAATAAAACTGGCTTCCTTGACTTCCCCCATTCTCTCCCTGTAGCTATCACTTTTGGCTTTAACAGTATTTTCTCTTCAGGCCCCACAGTTTTATCGAATCATGCAGGATCCCAGGGGGTTACAACCTCAGATTCAAAAAGGTTTTCTTTAGGGAAGAAACTGAAAATAACAATGAGAGGGAAACAAACCCTCACATATGCCCTGCAAAAATTCCCAGTTCATATTGGCTCTATATAGATCCATCCTGTTCTGCATCAAGATAATTGTGTGGCGATAATTATTAATTAGATAAATTCATTTTATGTGGCTTTTTTCACTTTTAAAATCTACAATTATGGTATTTCTGTTTGTATTTGGCTAAATCATTTGGGATTATGAATGATTTTTCTTGTCTTCTTCCTTTTTCTTTTAAATTGAATGTTTCTGTACAAATTGATCACTAGATTCCATATTTTCAAGTTTATACTGTACAGTTTTATTCATCAAAGATCTCTCAAAGCCAAAACTGGATCAGGGCTTAAATTGCACAGTGTCTGGGCTGTATCATTACTCAGATCTCATTGACTGTTGGTGTTAGTTGTGAATGTTTAGAGCCACTATTCAGGGTGGTCACCAGGGGCAAATAGTAAGGAAGTAAGAGTCTGTGTAAGTCAGTCTTGTATTCACGCCCAGAACAGTGACCTGTCCTAGATCACTGTTATCTCTGCAACTGGACCAGCGCTAATTTCTCAGAGTCTTGATTCTCTTGGTTGAGTGATCTTAGGGAGTCTAGTCTAGATTGCCACTAAGAACATAAGAATGGCCATACTGGGTCAAACCAAAGGTCTCTCAAGCCTAGTATCCTGTCTTCCAACAGCAGCCTGTGCTAGATACTTCAGAGGGAATGAACAGAACAGAGCAATTGTTGAGTAATCCAATACTGAGTCGTCCATTCCCAGTTTCTGGCTGTTAGAGTTTTAGGAACACTCAGAGCATGGGGTTGTTAATAGACATGGATGTACTGATCCTGCATTAACTTATCTAATTCTTTTTTGAACCCAGTTATGCTTTTGGTCTTCACAATAACCCCTGGCAACAACTTCTGCAGTTTGACTGTGCACGTGAAGAAGTATTTCCATTTGTTTGTTTTAAACCTCCATGAATTTATTCCATTCTTTTTTGAACCCAGTTATATTTTTGGCCTTCACAGCATCCCTTGGTAGTGAATTCCACAGGGAGACTCTGCCTAGTGTGAAGCAGTACTTTGTTATGCTTGTTTGTTTATTATTTGCTGAGTGCCACAAGAGTACTTGGTACATTACTAAAAGATGAAGACATGGTCCCAGCCCCAAGGACTTTACAATCTACGCTGAACAGTCAGAACAATACCAGTGTGAAATGTGCTGGATGATCTGGGATTGAAGTACATGACCATTAAGAGATGCAGGTGTATTGTCTCTTAATTTAATTTTCTTGCTTTTAGTATAACACCATCAACTACTGCAATGTTTAACTGACCCATTCCTATATACGCTGTGTGAGGATGAGTTAGTATTTGCATCCTAATTGGATACCAACAAAAAGTGTTTTAAAAGAAAATATTTCCCAGACACAGGTTTCTGATTGCATCAGGCAGAAATAAAGTTTTATTAGAGACACTTTTCATGGAAGGCAGATTACCAGTCTTGGTACAGATTGTCAGAACATTACAGAATGGAATTACAGAATGGAAAAAGCAGAATGGAAAAAGAAAGTAACAATAGGCAGGTAAGTGGCCCATCTAAACAGCTCTGATGGACCCCTATGGACAGATGGCAGAAGCGTTGAATAACTATTAGGAGCATTTCTCCTTGCTCTTTGTTTAGGCATGCAGGAAATGTCGTAAATTCACTCTAACTTCGTCTGATAGTGTTCGGCTGGAGGATCGTCGGTATCAGGTTAATCAAAGGATTTTCTTGAGTATGCTGTTGAGAGAGAGAGGGAACCATTACTTTGTTTAGTGGGGTGGGGGGAATCTCTTTGCACTACACGCAGAAAACAGGGACAAATGCTAGGATGGCTGTAAGTACTCCAGAGCTTTATTTAAAAATTGTGTATTTGATGGGGTTCTGCAGAAAGCAAATGAGATGAAGAAAACCAGCTGTGGTTGTAATTAAATCTGTGTTTAGGGCAAAATTCTGCTCTCAGATGGGCACTTACACCTTCTATTAGAAAAAACAGGAGCTAAGCACACAGGTCTGAAGGAAGAATTTGGTCTTTAGTTTTCATAGCATGGTAATAGAAATGTATTTTTAAAAATACATCAGTGAATCCACCATGAATAGAAGCATCTTTCAGAAATGCTCTTTTATCTGCAGTTCTGTTCTACTTATGGTCCCCCTCTCTGTTTTTTGGTTGTTTCCCACCACCCTGTTCCATAAGCTTCATTCTCTCTCTCTCTCCTCCTCTCTTTCTCACTCTCTTTTTGTCTTTTCCTCCTTTTTCAGACACACACACATGCGCACCCATACATGTTACAGGAGCTTCCTCCAAGTTCCACCATTCCTATTCTCTTCTAGTTCACACTTTGTATATATTACCTACTTTTTACTCCCACTCTACTCCTTGTAACTTGCATCTCCCAAACTGCAAATCTCCTCTGCAGTGGGGGCAGAAACTTTACCTCTGTACTTTTGAGGTCCCATCCCAACCAACTAGTATCATTATTGCCATGTCCAAATTGAACCTAATCCAGCTCACTCTTACTGGGGCTCTGTGACATCCAGAAAAATGGAAAAGAAAGAGTATTTGGGCCTGATTAAAAATGAGGTACAGAGCAGTGCAGTGTACCAGTTGCATAGCAATGATACTGCAATCCAGTTCACCTCCCTCTCCCCAACAGCCTCATATATCTCTGAAGAAGAAAAAAGAGACTTAATAAAACGTTGCAGAGCCTCACACAAGGAATCCTTTGAGCCAAATGAGCAATTAGCCTACTGTTTGAATGAGAGTGTAAAGAACAAGGAAATAATTATCCTTAAAACAGTTCTTACCATAGCTTTCACCAGACTTGGTTGGCTGAGAAGATGAGGTGACATGGGAAGATGAATAGGAGTGGGAAGAACTACTACTACCTCCTGAAATTCTTTCTCCTCCTCCAATTCCACCTTCTCTTGTTTCTGTTCTGCCTCCTGACCCTCCACCTCCAATGACACTTCCTCCTCCTGTGCTACTGCCATAAGTAACGCTACTTCCTCCAGTTCTGCGTCCTGATCCTCCACCTCCAATGACTCTTCCTCCTCCTGAATAAATGCCACCTCCTTCTCGTGGAACACTGTAAAAGGAAAAGAGAAAAGTGAATGAAACAACAAATCATTTCACAAAAGGAGACCCACACACTGAAGATGCATGGAAGCCTGGCCAGCACTCTTTCCCTGTCCATTACCCAGCACCCTCAACCCCCAGGGCTAGTGCAGATCATCAAGAAAATGACACTCAAATCCATCTCTCCACCAACCTCACGTCCACAGGTTGAATTTTCCCATGGCCCTGCTCAGAGATTTTTTTGCCAGATTCAGTTCTGCTTCCAACCAGTTCCGAAAGCCTACTGTGTCACTGGTATCCAAAGTTGAAATGCATAAAGATAACTAATGTTTGCTTGTTTCATAGTATGGCTTAAGACCAATCAGAATTAGGGACAGGCCAACTGCTTCAGGTAAAATAAAAAATAACCTGAATTTTCACCAGAACTTCAAACTAAAATTCTTTTCTGTTTTCACTGCTGCCACTGTACTTCCTAGCTTTTTCTAGAATCAAAACTAACAAAAGAATGGAAAAAAAGGTTCTCTTCATGGTATTTTCTGCCCAGCTCAAAGTAGTACAGTAGTACATAATTTTTAAATTATGGTTTTACTCATAAGATTTCTATTCCAATTCTAAAATCCAAGAATGCCATGAGTTTTGGAGACTTTGTCGTTTATGGAACAAATCTTCAAATATTTCGAGGATCACTCAGTGGCATGAAATTAGCCCCCTGTTCTTGTGGGTTTTGTGGCTGCAGAATCTGTTGTGCCAGTTCTTCACCATGCATGATTTTCTTTGTTCCTAAATACTATAATTCACACTCAGGAATTACCAGCATTGAGGTTTCATGTAATGTCCTGATATCTCAATAGTTTTCATACCTAATATCTTGATTTCCTTCATCAAGCAGATGCCGATACTGAGCAATCTCCTGTTCCAGCTGATTCTTGATGCCAAGGAGCTGCCTGTACTCTTGATTCTGATTATCTATTTCACATCGGAGACTTGCCAGTTCTTCTTCCACAGAGACAATATAGCCCTGGAGCTGTTGCAGCTGTATGTTGTAGCGACCTTCTGTGTCAGCCAAGGAGGACTGCAAAGACTGTACCTGAGAATTGAATAGGAAGAACAGGGTCTGTAGGAATGTGGAAAGTTTAACCTATTTTGATGCAGGAAACTGAGATTCTCCAGGGCAAAAAGAACAAAGCAAATCCTTCACAGCAACTGATGTACCAGCCATCTCACCCTTTCCTAATGGAGCACTAGCTATGGCTGGTCTCCTGTCATGCCTGTAATCCATGTGTCCTCTTTCATCTATGAGATACAGAAGCAAATCCTCTTACATACCGTGCTGAGGTGGGACTGCAGCTCAATTTCCAGGCTCTGATATTCACGTCTCAGCTCTGTGATCTGTTTGTTGCTTGACTCTGTGTCCTGACCACTCGAATAGATTTCTTGATTAACTTCTGTTATCTGAAAAATGCAAATATAGAATCAAGATGTTTTAGCTTTAATTATAAGGTGAGTATGGTGAATTTATCATCATGAAAGCATCTAAAAAAATAAGTAAATCTGGCTAGAGGCTGAATGAGTTGGTGAGGTTCTGTGGACTGCAATGTGCAGGAGGTCAGACTGGTTGATCATGATGGTCCCTTCTAGCCTTAAAGTCTATGAGTCTGAGTCTATGAGTAACGTAAAGTGGGCTGTGTAAACTTTCCACACACAGTTCTGCAGTGCCAATGCACTCCAGGCCTGGTTTGAATTCCCCTTGCTATTTAATACAGGGATTCCACATATCTTCACCAGTTCATCTCATGGAAATGTGGTCTAGATAAAATTACTAGATGGTGGATGCACAAATGGTTGAAAGACTGTACTTAGAGAGTAGCTATCAATGGTTCGCTGTTAAATTTGGAGGGTGTATCTAGTAGGTTCTTTGGGATCAATCTTGGATCCAGTGCTATTCAATATTTTCATTAGTGACTTGGATAATGGAGTGGAGAGAGTGCTTATAAAATTTGCAGGTGACACCCAGCTGGGAAGGCTTGCATGAGGAATAACTGTTTAGATGGTGGTACTGCTGAAAAATATCTAGTGGATCACAAATTGGATCTGAGTCAAAAATATGATGCAGCTGTGAAAAAAGGCTAATATCATTCTGGGGTGTATTAACAGGAATGTTGTATGTTAGACACAGGAGGTAATTGTCTCCCTCTACTCTGCACTGTTGAGGCCCCAGCTTCTGGATGCCCACCTTAAGAAAGTCATGGACAAATTTGAAAGAATACAAAGGAGAGAATCAAAATTGGTTAAAGGTTTGGAAAACCTGACCTCTGAGGAAAGGTTAAAAAAAAATGGGCATACTTTATCTTAAGAAAAGGAGTCTTGAGGAAGGACCTGATATCAGTCTTCAAATATATTAAGGGCTACTGTAAAAAATGATCAATTGTTCTCCCTGTCCACTGAAAGTAGGACAAGAAGTAATTGGCTTAATTTTCAGCAAAGGAGATTTAGGTTAGATCTTAGGAAAAACTTTTTAACTATTCGGGCAGTTAAGATCTGGAATAGGCACCCAAGGGAAGTTGTAGTATTCCCATCACTGAAGGTTGTTAAAAACAGATTGGACAAACACTTATCAGGGGTGGTCTAGGTTCACTTGCCATAGGTGCAGGGGGCTGGACCTGAATTCTCAAGGTCCTTTCCAGCCCCACATTTCTCTGAACTTCTCATGCTAAACTGTCAGCATAATTTAAAGATGATCTGCATCAAGTAACATGTGAACAATTGTCCTACCACTATTATACCTGTGTGTGCTAACAAAGTATGTCAAGTCTTTTTATGAGAGATATAGTTATAGATACTGCAACTTACCTTGGTTTCATACCATTTTTGCACCTCTCTATGGTTGTTCTCAATGACATTTTCATATTCTTTTCTCAAGTCATTTAGTACTTCCGTCAGATTGTAGCCTGGAGTAGCATTGACCTCCACATTAACATCACCAGTAGTCTGTTGTTGCAGTCCTCTAATTTCCTGCAATGAAAACACGGGCCCCCCAAAAACAAACAAATACCTCATTCTGAGCTCATATTTGTAGCAAAGGTTTGGAAGACTACCTTCCCACTGCCAACACAACCTTTTCTCATGTGGCCTGATTCTGACATTCACCCCTTATGTCTCACAAGACCCTCCTCTGTCATATGCCAGGAGAGGAGCAGGATCCACACCTTTGACTCCCTAGTTAAACTACACAATGGCCAACAATGTTTTACTCTGCGAAAGGGCCAGTTTTCTATGCTCAGCCCCAACTCTGCCTCCTGTGGAGTGTTTGATTTCCAGTGTGTTGTGGACCTTGCATGCTGAGTGTTCATTGTGGTTGTCAGTTTATGCATCACACTTCTTCCATGAAAAATATTTTCACAAGAAGCTTAAATATTTCCTTGTGGCTTTTACATACACAAAATCTGTTGTTTTCTTCCATGGCTTCACCAATGAATTGAATTTGGGGAATGAACGCTGCTCATTTCCCTAATCTAGTTTGGTCTAACATTCGAAGTAGACTTCACCTGGCCATCCCTTTCCCGAACAAGAAGTGTACCTGCTTAAGTCAGTGAGAGCAGTGGGCAATCAGCAGCTCTGGAGATCAGGCCCAGGATGTCTCAGGTTGGACACTCAAATTCAGTGGGCAAAATTTGTGACTAATAGCCAAGGAAACTCCTTGAATATTGAATTTTCATTAATTATTATTTTAGGGGGGGTTACCTGCTCATGGTTCTTCTTGAGAAAAATCAGTTCCTCCTTCAGAGTTTCAAGCTCTGACTCCAGGTCAGACCTGGCTAGGGTCAGCTGGTCCAACAGGGGGCGTAAGCCATTAACATCAGCCTCCACATGCTGGCGGAGACCCAATTCAGTCTCATATCTAAACCACCAAAAAGAAAGTCAGTAACAGCAGTGCCAGAGAAATACTAGGTTACTATTCTTAGCACTATCAGGTTTATTTATGAACAGGTCTTCATCACCTAGTTGTCTTTTTCTACCTTATTGTAATCTCTTTGCTTATTCCTTATTCTCTTTGCATTTATATTGACTTTACACTGTTTTAATTCCATTGGCTGCAATAGAGCTACTCCTGATTTACACTGGTATAGGTGAGTGCAGGCTCAGGCCCACAGCACTTCCTGACCATCTGACCTATTAATTCAATGTCATGGACTGGATTTTTAGTACAATCAAGCACTCCTTCCTCAGTCTTTTCCATGTTCACTCACTGGAGGCATTGTGCAGATATCGCCTACCAGTGTCTCCTGTTTTCAGTGAGGAGCATCAATTTTTTGTTCAGTTACCATGTAAAAGTAAGAGTCCGATCCTCAGTGTGTAAAAATCAGCAAAACCCCATTGTTGTCAATGGTGCTACACTGATTTATACCAGCTGAGATTCTGATTCTAAATTTGTAATACCTAAGAAACAGAAGAAAAATTATGGGTGACAACGAACTGAAGTCCTTGGAATGCCCCTCTTCAAAAGCATCTCTAGAGAAACATGATAATGTAAATCTTAAAAAAACAGTGGTTCCTGGAGTACTTCTCTTTCCACTAACTGTCTGTCATGTAGTTGGAAGTAAAATACTGTAACCCACTGTATGAATTGCTTTGGATAGTGGATTCATGGAACTGATGTGAAAAGGTGGAAATGACTGGGTCAGGCAGGAAGGAAGAGAGATACTCACTTCAGTTTAAAGTCTTCAATAGTCATCCTGGTGTTATCAACGTTCAGAATGATCTTGTTCAAATCCACAGATGAATTAACAATCTGAAAAAGAGGTGACAGATGATATTCAGCCCTGCAGTCTCTTTTGTCTGATACACAGAAACAAGTGCAGTGTCATATATAAACGGTGTGGGAAAAAACAAGATTGGAAAAACAAGTGTCTGTTGCTTCTTTTTTACCTACAAGGCAAATGCAATGCTGCTCTTCCTATGAAAATCAGTATTGGCAGATGTATATATTAATGAGGTATTCATTACACTAATGATTTACATGTCTTTTAAAACATGTAAAACCTTAAGAGAATACTTAAATAAGCATCCCATATCCTGCAAAATAACAGTGCAAAAAAACATTATTACCACTGCATGTAAAACCAGGTGCATTCAGATAAAGGATACTGGAATGTTCATACAGCTGGGAGGTCTAACCTTGGTTTTGTGTAAAGATTAGAAAGTAGGCTCATCGTGTGGCCCATCCTACACACCCACACGGGGCCATAATGCACACACCCTGGGCTGGCTATTCACATCGCAGATAGCAGGACAAGATGGGGAAGCGACCTTGCAGTCACTCCACCATCTCTCATACAAATGAGTGAGGTGTGGGCAGGTAGGGAAACTGGGAATGAGTGGACCAATGGTCAGACCCCTATAATGCGCTGGACATCAGTAAATGACTGCTTTCTAGACTTAGAGTTCTCTTCCTTTTATTGAAAAGTTCCACAACACTTTAATGAATTGAAGTGATGTCAAAGCATGTAATTTTTTGTTTGGGGTTTTTTACCATCTAAAATGGCACTGGGGGATAACATAGCATTTACAAGTTTACATTTGGAAAAGTTTAGCTTTTTGTCATCGAAACTGTGATGATTATGTATGAAAGATTAAGTCTGAATTATGCTAATATATTTAGTAATATATATATATATATATATATAATAGGACTATTCTGCATGATTTAATGTTTGTGGTTTGAGTTAATTATTTACCTTCAAAGTTTGTTATTCAGTCCTGTACCTTAGGTTGGTATTAGTTATTTATGCACTTCTTCAGAATAAATTTCAAAAGCAATTTTTTTCCAAATGCCTGCTTAGAGCTAATTAGATCACTGAAATATGTATTATTTTATTTTATTTTATTTTATTTTATGAAAAAGTATTTTCATACTTCAGTAGAGAAGCTTGATCATTTTTGTTACACCAGACTAACTCATTTGTCTTTTACTCATTATATTTAACAATATGTTATTAAAACATCCTAGTTCCAAGTTCACTTAGTAGGAATACTTTTCATTAACTCAGATTAGTAAAATTCTCCCCCACCCCCATGACTAAAACCTATTTGTCTTTTTAAAAGCATTGTTATGTTAAGGAAAGAGTCCATTATAAATGGATTACAAGAGCACTGATGCCCTCACAGGAGTTGTGGTTTTTTTTAATAATCGTCTTCATTTGTATCTGCAGAATTGATCGCAAATGGCACAGGTAGTGATGCCTAAAGTTAAGGTTGCTGGAGGCTTTCCAGTACAAGACTGTTTTAGTTGCATATAGCTTTACCAAATGTTAAGAGAATTATTCCAGGCCAGGTGTCTGTTTCAGGTTGTTTTGTCTCCTGCCCTGGGGGCGTGCACAGGAATTTCAATAGGAATACTTCTGGAGGGAAATGAAAGGTTTACATGACAACCCATTCCTTGGGGCGCCTCTGGTGTCCCCACTCAGCAAAGAAGAGGCAGCAGCTCCCCCTGCAGCAGCACTCTCCGTGTCCCTGCAGCCTGGGCAGAGAGGATTGGAAGGAGCATGACAGCTGGCTGCAGGGTCCTCCCCTCACCCCCACAGCTGCAGCCTGCTGCTTCTCCGCCCCTGCTGCTGGAGTCCCAGCACCCCACTGAGGTGAGGCAGGGGCAACCCGTGGGATTCCAACAGCAAGGAAGGAGAAGCAGGCAGCAGGAGCAGCTGGCAGCGAGTCGTCCTGCTGCTTCCTTCCTCTCCGGGCTGCAGGGACACACACAGAGATTGGGTGGGAGAGAGGGGGGCACCTCTGCTTGTGCACGCCGGAGCCCCGCCCTCTTTTAAAAATATATTATTTTAGCAGAAATAGTTCAGGCCTTTCTCTAGACAAGGTTCGTAAATTGCAATGTTTTGTCTATGTAAAAAAAAAAGTTCTTACTAACATTCTGTTGAGTTTAAGCACCTCCATCTAATGGAATAGAGACTCAAAATTTTGGCAGGGGTGTGTGCCCTGGCACGAAGAGCATGCCTTTTGCTGACTCTATAAAATCAGCCCAAATTGGCCAGGATATGAGCCTGTGAAAATCTGAGATTGCACATGCTCACTAGACACTTGTTAGAGTTTAGTAAAGTCTCCAAAGACTGCATCTGTTTAGGTAATTTTAATGCTGGCATGTCCTAATTTTTTATTACTTATATGTAATCTCATACTGCATGAAATATTTTACCTGCTGTCTTCCTAAGTAGATGTGCATAGTCTCAAAGAGAAGCTTTTATCATTAATAGAACTTGTCTGAAAAATAATAACTTACCTGATTGTTAAGGTCTTCAATTTCTGCATAATAGTGACTGTACTCCTTTAATGTAGCAATTGGACCTTGCTTCTGATACCATTCCCTGATTGATTTCTCAAGATTACCATTTTCTTCTTCCAAAGTTCTCACCTTATTCAGGTAAGAAGCCAGGCGGTCATTGAGGCCCTGCAAGGTAATCTTTTCATTGTTGGAGAGGATGCCAGTATCATTACCACCAAAACCAAAGCCACCACCAAAACCAAAGCCACCACCTACACCACAGCTACCTCCATAACCGCCATCAAATCCCCCGAAGCCACAACTTGATCCAAAGCCCCCTGCATAACCACCACTGCTTATTCCCCCTCCATAAATACCACCGCCTACTCCCCCTCCACAACTGCCACTGCTTATTCCTCCTCCATAACCACCAGTGATTATTCCCCCTCCATAACCACATCTGGAACCTCCTCCACCATAACTTCTACCAGAAACACTTCCACTAGTGGTTATCCTTCTAGAGGAGCTTGAAGAATGCCCACCACCACCTCCACTAGAGCTACGTCCTCTACTGCCACCTCCAACAACTGAAGAAGAGGTAATCGTAGTCTTAGTGCTATGACTCATAGTGATAGCAGTTAAGCGTCTAACCCAAAGCCCAAGTTTAGTTGCACAGCCTGATAAAGACTCAGACTGTAAATTTTTGATGTCCTCCAATTTCTATTTATACCTTACACATTGGGTGTCACCATTAGGGTGTTTCCTCTTCCCAGGGCATTTGGCAACCATATTGTTGATGCCAAAAATAGTTTGCCGAAGGAAATTTTTTAATATCAAGACAATCAAGGACACATTGTGGAGTTTTTTCAGTGTGTCTTTGTTTGAGACAAAAAAAATGCAATTTCAGTGGAATGGATGTATTAATGTGGATCTCTGTTAGATAGTGTATTGCAGTGCTTTGCCTCACTCATCCCATTTGCACCTCTTTCATCATAGCCAGAAGGCTTCTGTATTATAACACACTGCAAAAAGCAACTACTGGATAGTGTCTCTCTAATGGCATAAATGATCAATAAAGTTATTTTCCAAATTCCATTTCCATATATGAAGTAGAGAAAATTAATCCTAAATCCCTCCGAGTTAGGTTGGGTATTTATTTATTCTTCCATTTTGTTTGCTCTGATTGTTGTAATTAATTACTGTTATAGAATGTTACTCTTCTCTTTTGTATTTTCATATTCTGTACATTTCCATTTTCCTCTGCTCATATTTTTGTTTCAATGGACAAAACATTGCCATATATTTTACTATTGAAGGGATTTAACTTGTCGGGAATGTGTGTTTTTGCTACAACAATCCCGGTACGAAGACAGTTATACGTATCAGAAGTCTATTCCAAACAATGCATCAGTATTAATATTTTTAAATCATCAACTTTTCTTTATGAAGTAAACTATACAACAGCCCTCAGAATATTACAGAGAAAGAATAATTGTAGTTTATTTGCAGCAAAGAGTTCCTCAGTATATACCTCTTTATTCTTGTGTAGGAGAGAGATATTAAATATGAAATCGTAATAAAATCAATTGTATTATAACTGTGTTATAAAATCAGTTGCAATGCAGTGAAAAGCTGTATTAAGATGAAGAGTTTTCATAAACCATAGTGCTGAAAGGTCTTAGTGTGGTAAAGTATCAATTCCATCTAATGTTAGAGTGTTATGTATTCTCATAGTAAAGAGATCTTAAGAGAGTCTGAAATACTAGCCAGGGGAAATGTTGGCAATCCCATAACTTGAATCAATTAAAATTATATCGGACAAAGCACTAGAGAAGATATTTTATGGAAGAATCTTGCTCTGATCCTAAAGGGGTATGGACCACATGGCCTATAGGTTTTTTTCATCTTAAATTTCTAAATTCTGTGCTAAAGTAGGGAATCAAAAGGTGTGAGTAGCTTCAAGAATTCTGCCAAGCATGCTTTTTGTAGCATTCTGTGGATAGGCAGTACCCCCAAACAATCCTAGTATTTCCACTGAGTGTTTGGACACCAGCACTGCTTCTGAGAAAGCTAAAAGAATATTCTGAGTATTATCATGGAAATGGCCAACCAACACTGAGGATAACAGCTTGCTTCCAGAATCAGTCACCTCAAAACGTATTTGTCTGATGGCATGAATTGCTGTTAATTGATTAATTAACTTTTTCCTTTGCCAGATCCAGAACCCCAATCCCACTGCAGCCTAGAAGTCTGTTCCTGTGAGATTTCTCGCCCATATTCGTATACATATGAGGTTTAGTAAATTCAGGTCAACATCCGAACCCTGAATTGCTTACTTGAAATCAGCCTCTAACCCTTGTAAGATTCAGCTATCAGTACTTCTTGTGATCTTCTTCATGTGGATTAAACCTCAGAGAACCACAAATCCTCTGGCAGCAGTGGTTTGAGGAAACTGGTCTGTTTTTGCAGTATCAAGTATTGGATATTACTAAATTATTTTTAACACTATCTTGCTTTTGTGATATTTTGTGATTGCTGGTTTAGTGAGTTGTGTTGCTGTTGTGAGATTTAGCAATAGATATGGACACAGTATTTTCACCCCATACTCCACCCGCTAAGAGCACAGTGAGACACACCTAGAGTGTCATCATCATTTGTCCTTGTATCTCTGATGGCCTGTTTTGCAAGCTCTCCATGGATTTGCAGTTGCTACCCTGACTATGCAACCTGTTTGGTTTGCTGCAGTCACATCTCACAAATTGCCATCTGTCACAATGTGCAACGTTCTTTTTCAAGATATCTTTCTGTGTCTTCATTTCTGGCTGTTTTTACTTTTAACAAATCATTATCCAACATTTTCTTTCTGAGCCAAGTGGTGCTCTCTGGGGACATGTCCTGTCCAATAAAGCTGTGCTTCTGTGTTTGCTTGATTGCTCTTTATGCATGCTCTTTGTAGAAGCTCACTGTTTATGATTTTATCTTTCCATTTGTTATGCATAATAGCTTAATGGTGATGACATATTTTATTCTCCTTGATGAGATGATAACTTGTCCTTGTTTCACAACTGGAGAGCAAGATGGCAGCCTGCCACAGAGGTAGACTTTGGTCTTTTGTATGATACCTTACTGGTGCCTGACTGGAAGATGCAATTTACCATATACAAAATGTCTTTTCTGTGTCTTTTTTTATTCAGGTAGCATATTCTTGGTCAGTGATGGCCCCATGACAAAATTCCACAAGGTAACTAAAATCAATAATCACGCTGCATTTCCCACTATTGATTCTAGTGCTGTCTTACATATGCTTTCCTAGGTGCAGGGTAGTACATTACTTTCATGTTATCAGACCTATTTTATATACATTGGGTTGGTAATGAACTGAAGGTTCTCTGGAGTGTGTGCAACAAGATCAAAAGTATTTGCATCAAGTTCTCTGATATAACCTGGTCACTTCAATGAAACTTTCAGTCTCTTCAATTAAAGAACCTGCGTCCTTTCCCCTCCTCCTGCCCTATATGATATTTTTTAGACTGAAAGCTCCTCAGGGCAACGTCTTGTCTTACTGTCTGTTTATAAATGCCCAGCACATTTTGGGGATCTGTAAAATTATAATAAATTATAAAGATTTTTAAATTTTTTAAATTCTTTTCCCACAATATAAAATGGATACATAATGCTAAAAAAAATCAAGAATTTCACAATGAGCTATTTAATATTATTATAAGAGACCAAAATATGAGATTTTCAGAAATGAGATTTCCCCTAGTACTATATTTTTAAAAACCCTAAAAACACTCTGTCCTATTTTCAGTACTTTGGTTAGTCTTCAGAGAATCTTTTAGTCTCACTCTAATACAGTATTTAAAAATTGTCATCAGTTATATTGAAAGATGGAACAAAAGTCTGAATTTTTGCTTCTTGGACTTCACTAACTTTAAATGGTATGCCTGTGGGGTTTTTCTTTTTTTCTTTCAATTATTTCATTATCATCATCATAATCATCATCATACTCTGTGAAAACCTTACTCTGATATTCCAAATAGGAAATTATGGTTGGAAATAAATATTTGAAGTAAAAAGTCCCTAAGCAACCAAAATCCCCTGCTCATAAAAAGAGTAGGGAAAGCACCAGGAAATACATGATGAAGATGGATGGTTTCTAAGGAGAAAGTTTGCCAGTTTTCTTCCATTTTTTCCTCTTGTGGTCCAATAAGGGAGCAGTTTTCTCACCAGGAAGTATTTCTGTACCCTTACACATGCCCGGATGAATTAGATCAGCCTAACAAATAGTGGAATTAATTTAAATCTTCTCTAGGCAATTTGAAATGTGCTAGGAAATTTAAATTTATTCTTTCAACTGCAGAAAGCAAATTATTCTGAGAGTGAAGGGTTTTTGCAGGATTGTATGTTCTAATTTATTTTTGCCTATGGCTGTTCAGAAGATCTTGCTCCAACATGTATTGCAGTAAGCTTATTGAGTAACTAATAGAAACCTTAGATACAATCTGCAAATTGCAAGATGGGTGCTCATAAAATGAGAGCTGATAATGCTGATTAATCATAATGAATGCAGATACTGTGCAAGGTTCTCCACACAGCTCTGTCAATAATACCCAAACTTCACCTACAGCAGTCCCTCCATTTCCAGCTATGGTACTCCACACAGCTCTGCTAATGTACTTACTCCTGGCCCCCAGCTTTGTGCACAGATTTGCCTGCACTATCCCTGCTATCCCAGATCTGGATTTCCCATACAACTCGGCCAGTGCATCCCAATTATAACCCAAAGCACACCTTGCTATTCTGAACAGAAAAACCGGGGGAAAAAAACAGAAAAAAAACAGAAAAAAGAAAATTAGAGAGTTGGCAAGTTATGCTCCAAGGAGCATAAAATATTAAACCCGCCTGGATTGCTATGGCTTTGTTCATGCTTCAGTACTCTTCACATTCCCTGCTCTAAGTAATGTAAGTGGGTATTCATTAGATTTTATTGTTTTATTTCAGGATATAAAATAAATTATTTAATGATGCACTCTAATTTTATGTTTCTTTACTACAACCACTTTACAAAAACACAGCAGTTACAACCATGAAATTCTACATGATATGTGGGAACAGGTGTGGACTTTAGATAAAGAGGAAAGTACTGCAGAAAGTGTTGAGTTCTAGTACATTCACATAGCATATTCCATCTTGAAGAATCAAAAATTATTTTGCAAACTGTATATTATTATAATTATACTAATTGCAAATATAACTCCTAATAGGTCAGTATCATTATTTGAGAGGGTTACTGACCTAGTGGATGGGGGGAAGCAGTAGACGTGCTATATTTTGATTTTAGTAAGGTTTTTGACACAGTCCCACATGACATTCTCATAAGCAAACTAGGAAAATGTCCCCCCCAACTCCCTACTTGGTACCAGAAGAGTTGACCTGGACTGTGGGTTCCACCAAAGGGGAAGGTCCCTGACCTGTTTCCCAACCCACTAGGTGGGTCAGCAGAGACTGGGGGGTTTGTTCTCCTCTTTTTCCCCATGCTAGCCAGTGATGAGGTTAGCTGAGTGAATGGCAGGTTTGAGCCGTTGGCAAAAGTGGCCAAACTGAGAGCTGCCATGAATCTCTGAGATGAGCAAATCCACCAATAAGTGCAAGACCCACCAAGACAGAAGAGGAACTTTGTCACAGTATGTGTGTATGTGCGCACATATATGGTGCACGTGGTTTGAGAGGTTCACAGGAAATACTTGACCTTGAAGTTGCGTAGGTAGTGAGGGAGAAAGATAATGGGAGAGGGATACCCGTGTGAACTTGAAAGGGGTGGAGCTATTCCTACATTTGACATCACAAACTTTAAAGGTTTTGGCCACCCTAAAATGATCCTGGAATTTTCACTTTCTTTGCTTTAGAAAAATCAGTACATTTTCAACACCTCAAAACCCCTTTTTGCCTTTTAGATCAATCTGGGGTTTGTGACCCACCGGTTGAGAAACAGGGCACTAAACAATGCTCCTTCACTGGGTGTGCTACCCCATTCTGAACAGTCTGGAATTTGTCTATGAATACCAGAGAGTCTAAAAAGGAGGGAATTGAAATAATTAAAGAAGGAATGGAGAATGCATGAAAGTAATAGATCCAGGTGTGGGTTATAGTAGACGGAAATTCAGCTTTTAACTATATGAGGTTCAAATAAAAGCTATGGGGCTAGGATGCCTCCAAGATTATAGACATAAAAGGCAAAAGAGAGGCCAGAATTGAGAGAACCTGAGAGAAATTCATTTGTCAACAAGTCAATTGAAAAAAGTTATGAAAGAGCCAGGTGTTGATATTTGACATAGGTGAAGATAGTCTCAAGGATGGGAGTGGTGAAGGATTTAGTGAAGGGTTTTGTCAGCATAATAATAACCTATGCCTAGCTTGATGGCATTTCTCTGTTTGGATGGAACATGATATTTTTTAAATGCCACATATGCTCAATTCTAAAATTTCAGGGAATGTTCTATGCACTAAAGGGCAGAATTATATTGATTTTGGAGAAATTGGAAAACTGGAAAGGAAAGATGGAGGGACACATGGAGCCTGCAGCATCTGGTTAGCAGACTCAGCATCAGCCAGGTCTGTAATTGTCTATACAAATATGAGACTTCACAGAGAATGATCCTCACAGAAAGATCTTCTACCTCTCATGTTAGGTTTTTCATTGGTATTGGATGGAGATAGGGGTTGTTGTGAGCAGAACAGGGACTGATGTGAGAAAAGGAAAATGCCATGTTTGATAAAAGCCTGAGCTAGGACTGAGAGAGTCTACTTGCCTGTGTCTAAGTAAGGAGAAACAACTGCTACAACCATGCTCCAGCTGTTTCTGTCTGGACCTCCCACTCTTGTGCTGCCAAAAGCTGCTGCATGACCCTGCTTGGGAATCTTTAACAATAAAGACGACTCTGGCTAGGATTTTTTCTAAAATGCATCCCAGAATCAGCTATTAAACCTGTATTTTCCATTTACAGCAAATAGACTACTACAAAAACAAAAAACGTGGAAACCTGCAAACACAATGATTATAATGATTTTGATTATTCTCTCTGTTCCCCAATTAATACATTGTGGAAGAAAATATCTCAAGGGAAACGATGATTAGTTCAGATGAGGACTTGAACTTTCATTCATTAATTAGATCAGGGGTGAGCAAACTATGGCCTCCAGGCCACATCTGGCCCATGGGCCCCTCCTGCCTGGCCCCTCAGCTCCCAGCTGGGGAGGCTTCCCACAGCTCTTCCCCTGCAATCTCCCCTCCCCCATAGCCTCAGTGCACTGCATGGGCAGCACTCTGACCTGTAGCTCCTGTGGGCAGTTTTGGCGGTGCTGTGTGCTTCTGCAGGGCAGTGTGTCTAGCTCCCGCAGACTGCGCGGAGCCAGACATGCTGCGCAGTGTAGTAAGGGGACAGGGGGTTGGATAAGAGGCAGAGGATTCCAGGGGGCAGTCAGCAGGGACAAGGACCAGGGGGTGGTTGGATGGGGTGAAGGTTCTGGGGGGCAGGCAGGTAACGAGGAATGGGGGGGGTTGTATAGGGTGTGGGAGTCCCGGGAGTCTCTCAGGGAGTGGGGGTGGGGTGGATAGGAGTCGGGACAGGGAGCAGGGTGGACAGATAGGGGGTGGAGTCCTGCGGGGGAAGTTAGAGTGGGGGTCTCGGGAGAAGACAGTCAGGGGACAAGGAGCAGCGGGGTTTGGATGGGTTCAGAGTTCTTAGGGGGGCAGTCAGGGGGCAGGAAGGGGTGGGATCTGATAGGGGGCAGGGCCAAGCTGTTTGGGGAGGCACAGCCTTCCCTACCTGGCTTTCCATACAATTTTGGAACCCCAATGTGGCATGTTGGCCAAAAAATTTGCCCACCCTTGAATTAGATGTTTTGGCTTTGTAAAAAGCACCCTTTCCCCTCATTCTAAGCACACATACAAAACACATCAAATTAACAATACAATCAATAATAAACCTAGTGTCAGAATCACCCTGAAGAAAAGCCCTATAAATCGGTGAGTGGACAATGTCCCCTGGAGATGGAGATTAACAACTCAGCAGGGGAAATGAATTCAAGATAAGGCCTCTTCATCTGGAATTTCCCTGGCCCCTGACACTGCAATTTGGATCTTGCTAGTCCAAGTGTCTTGGCTGTTGTTAAAATCAGGGAATAACACATGGACAGAAGCAGTGTTTCACGTGGCTAAGAGCCAAAATCATTAAAGACTTTACTGATTAAAATCACTTTCAATTTGATTTTAGCTTTCTATATAGCTACCAACCCCTCAGTATCAAGGGCTGAGAACTGTGCTGACTACAGGAGAGAAGTGTCATAGACTCCTCATTGTAACTGACTCTCTGAGAGTCCCTTCTCTCTGCTGCACTGAGTGGACTTCAGCCATAGCAGAGACTCTAGCTGGCAGGCTCAGTAAAAAGATCAAGAACTAAATGAGCCATGGCGTCTGGAATCCCTTTTGAGCCCTAGTGGTCATAGGCGCTGACTTTAACCAGCACCAGTGGGTGCTCGTGCCACCCCAGCCCTTCAATGCCCTCATTCCAACCCCTTCCCCAAATCCCTGGCCCCGCCTCCTACCGGCGCGCCGCATTTCCCCTTCATCCCCATCCCTCCCAGGATTGCGGCAAGCCTGGGAGGAAGGGGGGAGAAACGGAGCTGCGGCGTGCTCAGGGGAGGAGGCGGGGGAGGGCGAGCCGCAGCAAGTAACAGAGAGGAACCACTCCCCACCCCAGCTCACCTCCGCTCTGCCTCCGCCTCCTTGATCCTCCTTGCAGCTGATTCGTAGCAAGCCTGGGAGGGGGCAGAAGAGCAGAGGCGGCACGCTCAGGGGAGGAGGTGGAGCAGAGGTGAGCTGGAGCAGGTGGCAGGGCAGATAGTTGCCTATGGGTACTCTGCACCCACCAATTTTTATCCGTGCGTGCTCCAGCCCTGGAGTACCCATGGAGTCGGCGCCTTCAAGTTAGGACTCAGGAACATTTGTGGCAGGTGGTGTCCATGGGAAAGCTTATTTTGCCACTGCTGTACCTGTTCTGCAAATAGAGGCCTTTGGTCTTTGGTGGTCTCAGTTTTTCACCTTCCACCAGCACTAGTCCTGTTTATTTTTTACAAAGTTTGCAGCAAAAATTATGCGTACAAGACTCTTCTTTCCATATGGCACAATTCCTGCCTACTGCACTGAAAGTTAACCTTCTGGAGTCAAATATTTTGGGGACATGGCAATAGGGATTGAAAATTCTTATCTTCTATTTCTGAAAATCAAAGCTTCCTAATTAATTTTTAATAAATTCCTTCTGAGCTGTCTTCCTAGGAAACTGCATTGGCACCAGCGAGTCACCTGCAGGAATCAGGAAGGGATTTCCTCCCTCCTGTCGCCTGCACAATATCCTGGTATATCTGGGTTGGTTTTATTTTTACCCTTCCTCTGAAGCATCAGAGATGGCCATAGCTGAAGATGGGACACAGGACGGGAGAGCAGGTGCTCTGAGACACTATTGAAAATTCTCTCTCTCAGTTGTATGGCTGATTGGATCTTGTTCACATGCTCAGGATCTAACTGATCACCATATGTGGAGCTGGGAAATTCCTCCTCTTCCTTCCCTGGCCACATTGGCAGTGACCTTGCTCCCTCTTCAGCACGAGGAGCAGGTTCCTTTCCAGGATCATCAGGGTCCATCTTGCTTAATTCCTCTCCATTTCAGGAGCCTTGGGCACTGGTGCACCTTGGTCCCTCCTTGCCTGTGGTACATAATAGTCTAGTCTCTTGTGGGCTGTAATACTTTGGTCCAATTTCAATTGTTGCATTTAGTGTGTTGGTGCTAGGTGGTTCTGGTAGCCTGCAGGAGGTCAGACTCATGGTCCCTTCTGGCCTCAAACCTTATAACTTTATGTACTCTTCCCCTGCGTACAGTTTTGACTGTAGCTTTCTGGCAAGGCTTGTGTGCTATTAACAAACCCTTGTGTGCATTTTGAACTGTTGAGTGTACAGATATATGGTTTTAAACAGTAGGTTATGTGGTTATAAGAAATGATTAATAAACATTATAGATTCATAGAAACTAGCAGAAGAAGTGAATTGTCTGGCCATCTTTCCCACCCCAGGCACCCTCACAGAATTTTCCTCTTTACTACGTTCTTCAGGGTTTTGCCCAGTCAGTTTTATGTGGTGCATATGAGGGGCTTTCACCACTAAACTTGGGAGATTGTTTAATAGTCTTATTGACTCATCACTGTACATTCTGCATATATAGCTTAATATTTGCACCTGAATTAGATTCCAACAAAAAGTTTTTTAAAAGGAATTAAGAAATTTCCAGACACAGGTTTTTGGTTGCATCAGACAGAAATAAAGTTTTATTAGAGACATTTTATTCAGAAGGTAGATTTGCCAGATTGGAACTGGGGCTGGATAGATGAATGGTGGGACTGGGAGGATGAAGAGATGTCTTAGGAAGATGAATAGCAGGAGTGGGACAATCTGGTCCCCCCTCCTCTGCCTCCTTGTGAAATTTTACCACATGATCCTCCTCCACTTCCTCCTCCTGGAATTCTCTCCATGAATACTTCACCTATTCCTTTTCCACCACATCCTCCTACTGAAGATCAGCTAATTCCTCTGTTCTCCACCTCCTCCTGAAGATTCTCTACCACTTCCTCCTCCTCCTTGCTGAATATTGTGAGAAGGAAAGGATATTTGATAAATTAAACAAAAAACTGGTACACTTTCAGCCCAGGGTGGGTGGGACCTTATGACAATGTGATTGAATTCCACCATCCTCTGACTTCACCTATAGCATTTTCCTACTCACAGATGCTTTTTATAGTTTCCCTGCCAAGTCTGAGAACATGCTGTTACTCTGGTGTCCAAATCAGAAAGGCTCAAGGCTCAGTTATTATAATATGTGTTTCAGTGCATTGATTTAAAACAATTATAATTAGGAAAAGCCAAGTGCTTGAAATGTCTTGAACTATCGCTCAAACCTCCAATTTAACTACTTGTAAAGATTGAAGAAGTATGATTATTTTCCTGCTTATTTTTCATTTTCACTGCTACCACTGCACTTCCTAATTCTGTCTGAGAGGGGAAATGGCAAAATATTGCCATCAATCCTCTTCTTCTGGTAGTTTCTGCCCAAACTATAACAAGTAGTACAGAACAACAAAGCTTTCTATAGTATTTGCTATTGGGAGATTTAGATTCATCAGACAAACTATCCCCATTTCAGTGCACATTTTAAGCAGGCACCAGTTCCCCACTGGTTCCTTTCTTGTTATATACTCACATTCAACATTTCATAACACTAGTATTTTAATTAATGCCATCACACCTTTCCAGTTCGCTTAGCTGGCCATAGCAACAAAGAGTCCTGTGGCACCTTAAAGACTAGCAAAAGTATTGAAGCATAAGCTTTCGTGGGCTAGTACCCACTTCGTCGGATGCATGCAGTGGAAGTATCAGAGGCACATATAAATAAGAAGGCAAGAACCAGGTTAACGAGGTTAATTCATTCAGGCTGAACTACCTTGTTATCTCTAATCAGGGAGGATGAGGTGCTCTTCTAGCAGCTGATCTGGGGGTATGAACACCTAGAGAGGAGAAACTGCTCTTGTAGTTAGCTAGCCACCCATAGTCCCTATTCAGTCCTGAGCTGATCGTGTCAAATTTGCAAATGAATTGCAGCTCTGCAGTTTCTCTTTGCAGTCTGGTCTTGAAGTTTTTTTGCTGCAGAATGGTGACCTTTAAATCTGTAACTGTGTGTCCAGTGAGATTGAAGTGTTCTCCTACAGGTTTTTGTATATCGCCATTCCTAATATCTGATTTGTGTCCATTTATCCTTTTTCGTAGGGACTGTCCAGTTTGGCCGATGTGCATAGCAGAGGGACATTGCTGGCACATGATGACGTATATTATGTTGGTAGATGTGCAAGTGAATGAACCAGTGTTGGTGTGGCTGATTGGGTTAGGTCCTGTGATGGTGTTGCTGGTGTAGATATGTGGGCAGAGTTGGCATCGAGGTTTGGTTCCTGAGTTAGAGTTATTATGGCGTGGTGTGCTGTTGCTGGTGAGAATATGCTTGAGATTGGTAGGTTGTCTGTGGGCGAGGACTGGCCTGCCTCCCAAGGCCTGTGAAAGTGAGGGATAGTTGTCCAGGATGGGTTGTAGATCATCAGGCAGTCTGCTGCCCCCTAGTAGGTGCAGACAAGAATACACTATCCTAACCAAATATTTACCCTTTGGAAAATAAACCATTGTTCCATGCAGTATATTGAATCTGTTTACTAATTTGTTAGGTAATCTAGTGTACATTGGTATTCGCAAAATGTTACGGAGCAGCCTCTTGAAGATGCATCAACCAAACAGAGAGTTGATGGTTATGAGTGGGCAAATGTATTCAGTAGTCATATCTGCCAGAATCCAGCTCTTGCACCAAGCTTTGGGAAAGAGTTTTGCTCCCCGAAGCATGCCATCTCTTTAGGGCAGATACCATCTCTTTGTTTGTACAGCATCCAATTCAGTGGAATCACGGCATGGTCAAAATGATGAGGGTTCTTAGGTCCTACAGTAACACAAATAATAAATAATAAGACCAATAATTTGCTCAATAGAAGGGAGGAGCTACACCAATGCTAGTGCAAGAGCTGGAGAATTAAATGAATTGCTCAGTGTAGATACAACCTCGCTGGTACAACCAGGAATACACTGAGCTTATTTCTAAATACATGCCACTATGTCTAATAGGTAAAAGATGCCAAAGTCATTCTGACAATGCACTGGTTTACGTATCTATAAATCCAGCAGGCCTGTCCAACTTCATCTGGTCTCTGGCAGCTGGAGCTGGTTGTAATCACTGCCACAACCTCCAGAGCTGCAGGAAGTAATTCTGTCAGTCATACAAAGGTCAGAAATTCCAGAGAAGGTGGGAAATAAACTTACTCCATTTCCCAAGAAAGTAAGGTAGGGAAAGTCAGGCTCATCCCAAAGTTCTCATGGACCTGACTATTTAAGATGGGCAACTGGGCTGGGGCAATGGGTAGCCAAGGCAGGCAACTGGAATCTTATCTTCTTAGTCAGTTTCCTTATTTTCAGTTGACAGGATTTCCACAGGATTATGTTTTATCACATTCCCCAGCTTTATAGCCTGTGTGAAGAAACAACATACACAATGCATCATTAACAACACAGTGCCCTCTGGAGGACAAGATGGGAACAACAAAACAGTACCTTCAATCTTGTGCTGTCATTGACACCTGTGAAAAATTGAATTCACTGATATAAGGTGCCTCCGTATCAGAATTCGCTACTCACCTGTGTCAGTGGTAGCATTAGACAACCCTTTTGCACAGGTATGAGCAATGACATAAGGTACAGGACCATGGAGAATCATACTTTGTGTCATTAGAAGGCAGGGATTGTGTTTCCATATGTGTTGGAGTAGAGCCTAGTACAATGTGGTTCTGGAAGCTATTGCAGTTTATATTATATTATATTATATTATATTATATTATATTATATTATATCAAACACTACCCCCTTGGGACTATTAAAAAAACCCTGCTATACATCTCACTACCCTTAGTAAAATATTCTCCAGTTCTTTACCCAGCATTCTCAGGCTCTCTTTCTCTCTTTATCATTGTGCACAGCTGTCAGTATCTGGTTGCATTGGACACCAGGGCAGGATAACGATTGTACTAAATCAAGCAGCAGGAGCCAGGACTTTAAAATACTCCAACATTTTTTTATGCTTTGTAAATCAGACTAGTGGTGGGCACTGAGCAGCACTCAAATAGTATAGAGAATGGGTTCTAATAGAAGAACACAGGGAAATAAATAGATAGTCTCAGAATTACGAAGTGCCAGACGCTATATAATGCTAAAAGAGGCAGGCATCTCTTCAACAGTATCTTCTGCCCATTCCCCACATTTGAATTAGAAAGCTCCCTGTGAATAGTGGTATTAGAAGATGTCTCTTCCCTTTGTTTGATATTTTCTGTGAACTTATGCAAAGCACTAGAGGTTGCCATTTGAGCACACTGCTTTGCTGTTGATCTAAGGAAGCCTATTTGTTCTGGTAAAAGCTGTGAAACATTCTTGTTTGGCAAGAACTGAGACTTTTCTGTCCATTTGAAGAGTATGTCACGCCTTGCCAGAGAAGTTTGTATTCTCTGGATTCTTTTAACTTCCTGACTTCTCTTGGCTCCCTATATACCAGAGGTTTATAGGTATTTATTGCTTCCTCTGTTGGTGTGTCAGAGCCAAAGTATTATCCATCCCCAGGTTCTCAGTCCACCCTGTTGTCTCAGGGCACAAACTGATCCCCAGTTGGGGCCAGAAATACACTCCCTCCCAATTTATGGTATGGGCAATATAATGATATACTAGGAAAGTTTTACACTTTCCTTGGAATCATCGAGCACTAGCCAGTGCCAGAGGCTGGATACCAGACCAAAGAGATCACTGCTCTCTTCCGAATATGATGATTTCTTTGTTCCTCTAGGGAGAGTTTATCTGTTTTTGTATTATAAATAATGCTTAATTTCTAAGCAGAGAATTCCCACACACTACTCTATGTGTGAATGGGTCTAAGAGACATACTTTGGAACACGCTGTATATGTATATGCTAAAAACTGGCTGTCCTCAAACATCTCCTATTTCCTCCCTGTAGGTGTCTCTCTTGTGTTTGTTAACAGTAATTTCTGGTTCCATCGTGCAATCTGGATCTTGTATGATCAGAGTGACAGGACACTTGATTCTGAATGATTTCCTTTGTGGGTGATTGTCGATGAGAAACAGCCCACCCCAACATATTATACCAAACCTTGCAGTACTTGCATATTTACCACCCTGTGCGGAAAGCTGATACGGAGAGTGTCTTAGAAAATTTTTCCAGGATGTACTCACCATTCCTGTGCACCAGCATTTTTTAAATTAAGACTTGGAAACAAAAGACCAAATTCTGCACTTTGTTTCACCCGTTTTATGCCCATGTAGATTGACTGAAGTCCATTGAGTTAACCTGCTGTAAGACCAGTGTGACAGAGTGGAGATCAGGCCAGATGTTATGATAATTAACTGAAATTTTTTTAAAAGACTGAAATTTTTCAAATATTGATTTGAGTGAGTGTAATTGGTGCAATAAATTGCCAGTTGTGTAAAATATGACTTTGATGTCTAAGTGCTTTTCACATATATTCATAGAGATGTGCAAATAATTGATTTTCAATTCACTGGTGGTACTGAAAAATTAGAAAAAAACATTTCAACTTGACCAGAAATGAAACTTTTTTGAAATTTTTGGTGGGAAAAAAATCAAATGATAATTCATTTTGGGTAAAACAGAAAATGTTCAACAAAATATTTCCTTTCATTTTTGAGCTTTTTTAATTTTTAAAATAAAATTGAAGTAATATTTTTAACAAAATGTCATTTTGAATTCAAAAATAGAAATGTTTCATTTTGGAAATATCAAAATGAAACTTGTTTTTTTCTAGAATATTTCAAATCTTTTTTTTTTCCCAGCCAGAACAATTAGGCATAATTGATATGAATTCACATTTTTTATTTTAAAAAAAAAACATAGTGGACAAAAAGTTTTGCCAGAAGAGACTATTCTTACCACCTAGTCTGATCTCCCACATAATGCTGGCTAGAGAATTTTATCAGGGATTCCTACACTGAGCCCATATCTTATTGTTAAGCTAAAGCATGTCTTTCTGCACACCAGTCATGATTTTATAGACCTCCATCAAGATCCCCTTTTAGCTGTCTCTTTCCTAAACTGAACAGTCCCAGTCTTTTTAATCACTCCTCATACGGAAGCTTGTTCCATGCCCCTAATAAGTTTTATTGAACTTCTCTCTACCTTTTCCATTTCTAATATATCTTTTTTGAGATGGGACAACCAGAATTGCACAAAGCATACAAGGTGTGGGCATCCCATGGATTTATATAATGGCATCATGATATTTAATGTCTTATTATCTATCCTTTCCTATTGGTTAGGAACATTGTTAGCTTTTTTGTCTGCCACTGCATATTGAGCAGATGTTTTCAGAGAACTATTCACAATGACTCCAAGAGCTCTTTCTTGACAGCTAATTTAGACCCTATCATTTTATATGTCTGCTTGGGATTGTTTTCCAATGTGCATTACTTCACATTTATCAACACTGAATTTCATCTACCATTCTGTTGTCAAGTCCTTCAGTTTTCTGAGACCCCTTTGTAACTTTTCACAGTCTACTTTGGACTTAACTATCTTGAGTAATTTTATATTGTCTGCAAACTTTGCCAGTACGCTGTTTACCCCTTTTTATTCCCTACCTTTGTCAGGGGAGGAAAAGCCCAGGTGTTTCTGCATTGCTGAAACACTATGTGAGCTAACGTAATTCTCAAAATAATGAAGGCATATTAAAAATTAGCAAAACATTGAGCAGGAGCGTTATCCTGGCTTGTCAAAGAGCTATGAGCATGTAGTGTACAGCAGACACTAGAATAATCCATGAACATCAGTGATATGTGACATCTACATAACTACATCCTATCCACTTAGACACAAGTCGGAAGAATGGTCTGTGCATTCTTTTGGGGGAGACAAGGATCTTGGTCTTATAAATAAGGGTTAGTAGGCTGGATAGCTCTGCGCATCAAAGGGCTCTGTCTGCACTAGTCTTTTTCCCCCTTTCAATTCTCCACATTGCTGTTACTGATGCAGCTCCCCAATAGCAGGCGTGTTCCAACATAAAGTGACTGTCCTCAGAGGAGATCAGTTTGTACCCCAGGACAGCAGACAGCTAAAAGTGGCAGTTACAAGGGGCCTGATTCTCACAGGATATGAGTAGTCTCCCAGGTCTCATGCACATGCACGTTCATGCACACACACTTCTTTTTATGTTTGTGCAGCTGCCTCGTTGGCATCTGTCACTTCCGTGTATGTAAAATTCACTTCCACGTGGCATGGTCTCATACTTATTGACTCACCACATTGTGCCTTTACTTATTACTCCATATGTGGAGTATGCTGAAACATCTGTAGGGCCCTGCTCTAAAACAAAGACCAGCAAAGTTCTTGCTACTGCAGATCATATTTGTGACTTCCTGTGTGCAATGTACAACTGTGGGACGCTGTGTTTAGATGGTGCTATTGTGGAGGGTGTTGGCTTTGTTTTTGTTGAGGGGTGGGCTATGGCTTTGGCTTTGGGTTTCTTTCTTGGACTATGCTGGCAAAATGCTAACAACTGATGAGTGCTCTGGAGATGTTTCCACAATATTGTATTTGCTCCAAGCATGGCTCTGCTGTTTGCCACAAAGTGGGCACATGAAATACTGCTTCTAAAGGAAGTGGCCCAACTGCCTTAACTACATTCTGCCCTCCTCACCATTAGCAGTTGTAGCCACAGCACCTTCCTTGCACCTTTGCCCTCCAAATGGTCTACACAGTGGATGCATTAAAAAGTTTTAAAGGTTTTAACAGTTCTAGTGACATTCCTAATATTTAAAACAAGGAATATTGGTGGAACCAGTAATACTGTGCCTCTAAAATTGGTTTTAACTTTTTAAATGCTTCCATTGTATTTATATAAAGTATGCATACAATGAATAGATCTACACCTATAAACATTCATATTAAATGTTACATTCTTTCTCTCTCTTGGCCTCTTTTCTCCCCATCTAATTTCTACCCATACAGGAACATTTCCAAGATGGCCACTGTCTTTCACTTTCACTTCTGGGTTGAAACTATAGTTTCACAAAATCCTAGAATATGAGAAAAAGTGTTTGGTTCAAATGAGTCCTCATGCGCACAAACACAGATGACCAGGTTCTGACAGAAACTGTCACGAACCCATTGAGAACCAAACCCAGTGAGTGGCTCAGAGTGGAACTGGATTGTTGGGGGGTGGGTTACATAATCTTTCACCTTTAGGTTACTAACTTGAGTTCGGTTTAGGCTGGTAGTGACCAAAGGAGTGGTCCAGTGAGTCTTTAGTGACCTGTATCAAGGGAATTGGTTGCTTCAGTCTATCTCTTAGTGAGAAGATGTCAACATGATAAAAATGGGCCTGTTTATTGGTGATCCCAGCAAGGATGCAGTGGCTTATAGAGAACAATATTTCATCTCACCCCTCACAGAGATTGTCACTGCAATATATTGGTGGTGCTTAGCGTGAGTGTGGGGGAGCTTGTACTGAAGCTGCCTGTTCTGCCAATTTCCAAAGCTATCATTCAGACACTTCAAACTGCACTTAATTCTCCTTTTCTTAAAACTACAATGTAGCACGGTCATATGAGAGAAACCCACATAAACCTTCATGCATTAGCTGCACAAGGGGACTGTATCCAATGAATATTAGCTCAGAGAGTAATCGGAAATGTCTGATACATAACCATAGACATTAGGGTAGGAAAAAACCTGCTAAATCTACTAGTCCATTTCCACAGCTTTTTTGCCAAAGCCAGATTGTTCTCCTTAGTTTATAGTCCATACCAGTTTTAAATGATTCATGTTGTGGGGCTTCCACCACTTCCCTTCGGGGACTATGGCACAGTCTAACAGACCTATCTGAGCACATGGCTTTGTGTTTAACCCAGTATCAGGGACCACTGAAAAGTTTGATAGAGGAAATCATTTCCCAGACACAGGTTTCTTGATTGCATCAGGCAGAAGCAGAGTTTTATTAGAGACACTTTTTCAGCAGAAGGTAAATTACCAACCACGGTACAGATTAACTCAAGTAAATAATTATTGTAATTAGACACACAGAGCATTATAGAATAGAAGAAGCAAATATCATGATAGGCAGGAAGGTGGACCAAAGCCCAGATGGCCCTCTTAGGACAGTAGTATTGGCATTAGCAGCAAAGAGTCATTTTGAAGAGCTCTTCTCCATGCTCTTTGCAGAGGTGCACAGTGAATGTGCTGGCTGAATTCTCGCTTTGTCCGTGCGTGGGTCTTTGCTCAGTGGGTCTTGCACTGGAAGATGTCGGTTTCTCTTCTTAGTCACAAATCTTTCTGCCGTGCCCTGGAGAGGGACACATAGAACCATTACTTTACTTAGAAAGGAAGTAAAACCTTCCCTGAAGGATCAGGCTTTGAGATGTGCCTGTTTAACATATACCCTGAGAGTGGGGGCTGCACACAGACACCCTGCTGACTATAAATTCAGATGAGCTCCAGAACTGCCCCAAAATTGTTTATGTGTTTAGAGTACAAGAAAAGAATTCAAACCCCGCAGGTCAGGCCAGCCGCTGTGCTGGGAATGCCCAAGGGCAGGTCCTTGTGCCGTCTGTCTGGCCTCGTCCATTCTCTAGGCACCCAGCTCACTCTGCCCC
>ML677404.1:1754232-1808483 GCA_007922305.1 Dermatemys mawii | reverse complement strand
GTCCTAGGTCTTAAATATGCCTCCCAAGGTGCCAGCTTTGTACATTATTTCAGTTTCTCTCACACTGGTGGTTAGTTCGTAGCTTTGAGTTTTCTCAGCACATTTGTTGGAGATGAAGTGGAGGTGTGGTAGAGCGTGTGCAACATGAGGAGAATCATCCACTATAGAAGCTCATCTGTAACCGCCTCGATTTCTTTTCTGGAGGGTTTAATCTGCTTGCAGAGTCTGCCGATAATTCACGATGCAATAAAAATTCCTGGCATTTACATCACTGGGGGCATCATCGATTATCATGGCAAAGAAGAATCCAAAGAGACTTACATTAGGGAATCCCAGGAAGAATGAAGTGGGAGCGAAGGCGTAGCCGGTTCGCCCTCCTTTTCTATCTTCAGGCTGGGATCTGTGTGCAGTGATGGATTGGAAGAGGAGGCAATGTCTGAACCTTCAGCGGAACACACAAATGTACTGGCAGAGCACTGTGAGAATGTGGGAAGTGAGCAACAGAGCTGGACTCTTTAAAGTGTTTCAAACACCAGACATTGAGGTGGTCAGTCCAATGCAGATAGATAGATAGATAGATAGATAGATAGATAGATAGATAGATAGATAGAGGAGGTGGATGGGGATAGATAGATAGATTGATAGATAGATAGATAGATAGATAGATAGATAGATAGATAGATAGATAGATAGATGGCGTGGATGGGGATAGATAGATAGAGGGGGTGGATGGGGATAGATAGATAGATTGATAGATAGATAGATAGATATATTAGATGGCATGGATAGGGATAGATAGATAGAGGGGGTGGATGGGGTTAGACAGATAGATAGAGGGGTTGGATGGGGCTGGATAGATAGATAGAGGGCGTGGATGGGGATAGATAGAGGGCGTGGATGGGGATAGACAGATAGATAGATAGATAGATAGATAGATAGATAGATAGATAGAGGGGTTGGATGGGGATAGATAGATAGATAGAGGGGGTGGATGGGGATAGATAGATAGATAGATGTGTATCCAACTTGCTGTTCCTTCAATTATTCTTTTATTTATAGTTTTAAAAAAATTAAATATTGTACAATACATTTATGATGTTTCATTCATGTGACTGCCTCACAGCATACAGCATTTCCAGCCATTGATATAACCAAGTGTTAGTCTAGGTGTGAAGTATTGTTTCTGTTGCAGTAGCACGTACAGATCTCACACAAGTATAAAAACCCTGTTGTACTAGGTACTGGACAAACAACACGAGGACAGTCCCAGGGCTTGAGAGCTCACAGCCTCAGGGTTGGTAATCGTCATGGGAGCTTACACTTACATAAATCTTTACAGATGTTACAAACTGTACAATAAATATAGAAAATCTGATCTACATCATAAAATAGACTTTTATCCAGAATTTGGAGTGTTTATATCGTACCATAAAATACACGAGTATTCAAAAAATCTAGAATACACATAGTCTTGTATAATTTTTTGCAACATGCAGTATTTAATGATGATTTCAAACATGTGACTAGTGTCCTCCCAAACTATGTCTACTCTAGCACTTACATTGGTATAACTTTATGTTGTTCTGGGATGTGAAAAAGCCACCCCTCTGAGCGACGTAAATTACACAACCTAAGTGCCAGTGATGACATGCAGATTGATAGATAGATTAAACAGTTCTCGGGAGAGCTTCTCCCACTGACATAGCTAATACTGCTGCTGACAGGGCTGGAGTCGTTAGGCTGACAGGAGGGTTCTTGCCCGTCACCTTGGAGCAGTTACATTACAGAGCTTACCGCAGCACAGCTGCATCACTCCAGCTCCACTCTTATAAACACTCTAGTGTAGCCATAACCTCAGTCTCCTCATTCACACTTTGTAGCATCTGTTCATTTGTCCCTACAGAGATTTCCTTTGGATGATGCTGTAATCTGTATTCATTTCTGCTCCCTCATGAATGGGCTGGTGATTCTGCCTCCCCATGGGAGCACAATTCATTTTAACCACAACTGTTGGCATCAATGCTGACTGCTTCCCAAGATCCATACTGCACTGAGCCTTGAGACTCCTTCCTTGTGCTCTGCCCGTACTCCTCGCTTGTAGTTCTCTTTGTCTTCTCCTACTTGCATCTTGGTGCCTTTGCTCATGCTGCCTCGTACTCTTGGAACAGCCTCCCCTTCCCAGTGCACCAAACACCTTCACTCCCTCTTTAAATTCCTCTCCAAAACTCATGACTAAGGCTCTGTTTAGGCCATGGAAGTCACAGAATCCAGGACTTCCAGAGACCTCGGTGACATTCTCTGCTTTAGCCCTGGGGCTGCAGGACTCTGGTTCCACTGGCAAGGTTCCACCGGCAGCAGTGACAAAGCAAAGTTCCAGCAACAGCTGACAGACTCCTGAGGGGGCCCTCCTCAGGGTTCCAGTGATGGTGACAGTCTTGAGTGAGGGGAGGAAGAGGACACCTCCGGCAAGCGGCTGGGGGTGTCCCATTTTCTCTTTGGGAAATATGGTCACCCTGCAGCTCCCAGCCACCACAGTGGTGGGGGAAACCAGGGAGCTGCAGCAGCAAAAGTCACAGAGAGGTCACTAGTTCCGTGAAGTTTTCTTTATTGACCTGTTTGTGACTTTTACTAAAGATAACCAGACAAAATCTTAGTCTTACTCATGACTTTCAGTCTAAGCCCGGGCCACACGATCACCTGCTTGTCCTCTCTTGGTCTACATTGTTCACGTAGGAAAAGTGAGAAAAGAAAAAAATCAAAGCTTATAAATGGCATTCCCTGCATAACATGAATCACTTCTTCTCTCCTTTTTGTAACCCTCCTTCACCACTTCCATCCCTTCACCTTTGCCTGTTGTCATCATTTCCTCTAACTCATTTAGATTATAAACTTGTTGGGGCAAGGACTGCTTTCTGGAAAGAATTTTACACACGTAGCTCACGGTGCTGTATAAGCAGAGCTATGGCCAAATCACTAGTGAAATGCATGGGGCCAATTATTGTTAGAGAAAAACAAGATGAACTGGATACCAGGCTTTCCCTAGATAAGGGTAACAATAGAGTCTTGCCAAAGAGCTGGATACGCTGTCTGTTGTCTGAACACAGACTCACAGAGCAGGCAGCTCCTGAGGGTGCTGGCTGAGTAATTCCTTGAGTTGCAGAGTAGGTGGCTGAAAAACTAGTTAGAGCCCCTGAACTAACCTGTGGACAATGTTGAGAACAATGGTCTCTGTGACACTCTATACCTAGGGGGAGCACCCTGTAACCCCCCGAGTCCTCAGTTATATAGAATTGTGATATTGCATATAAAGCATGCCATGTGAGGTATCAGGGGAAAAGTTGTGATCTGCTGAAAGTCATTGTTCTATCTAAGTATTGTGGCAAAGCTCTGGCCTTGTCCCTGTGGGTCCTGTGCTTCCAGGCAGTTTGTGCTAGCCTCAGAGGCTCACTGCGACCCTCCACGTAGCCCTTCTCTCTCTAGGCCAGGGTTACAGTCTACTGAGCCCTTTTCATCATCAGCCAGCAAAGCTGTTGGTGAGAGAATTCCCACAGTCTCTGTTGCCCCTTTGGGCTTATTTCAGGACAGTATAACCTCCTGTCCTCCTAGGGGCCTGCCTTCCCCTTCCAGGAGCAGTTTCAGTAGTAGCAGGTTGGGGGGAACCCAGGCCCACCTTCTACTCCGGGTTCCAGCCCAGGGACCCTAATGGTAGTAGCAATTGGCAGCCAACCTTTCACTGACAGAGTTGCTACTTTTCCCTGGGCTACTTCCCCACAGCTCTCCCACTTCTCCCTTACCTCAGGGTATCGCAAAGCTTCCTCTCTTCCTTTCTCCTTGGCTCCCCCACCTGACTAACTGGGAGGTTTTTAGCTGGTTTCAGCCAGCCCCTGATTGGCTTTAGGTGTCCCAATCCGGCTAGCTATTTCTGCTGCTTTCTAGAAGCTTCTTGATTGGCCTGGAGTAGCCTTTGTTTGGCTATCCAGGGAACAGGGACCTGCACATCCTGAGGCTGATATGCCTGCCTTCCAGCACTCTCTTATACCCTTCTGGTCTGACTCCGTCACAGTATGTATATCGGGGTCTCAAAGTTCACAGACCATCTGCGGCCCAAGAACCTCCCCACTGCAGCCCACGGAGCAGAGATGCATACAGCCGCGCTGCCGGCTCTGTCTGCTGCAGGCGTCACCCCCTGCAGCTCCCATTGGCTGGGGGAGAGGGACAGAGATACCATCACTAGCCGCTGGGCAGAGTCAGCCCTGGAGGCAGTCACATTTTTCCACAATGAATATAAACAAGTCAAAATACTGAACACTACTGTCTGATGCACACCTTGCTGCAATTCTGAAGGTTTCAAGTGCTCAGTCACTGAGGCCAAACATCACCAAAGTGACAGAACTGAAGCATTGCCAGGTGTCTGGCAAACACTACAAACTCTCCGGCAGGCCAAGAATTGTATCAAGTTATATGACAGTTTGAATATTTCTAAGAAATTCGAAATAAAAATACAATAGAAACGTTTTCTTTTCTGAACACCATCTTCAGTGACATTGGCCTGCTGGGAGGATTTGAGGACTGGCACTGGCCCTAAGGTAAATTGAGTTTGGGACCCCTGCTGTATATCATCAATGCATATGAAATTATCAGAATTGTGTTGTATAGTTGTCACTAAAATCTGCTGTGGGTTTGAGAAGTGCCCAGATACCAGCTCTCCAGAGACAACGACAAGCGGGGTAACCAACGCCCAGTGGGTGCTGAGCAGACATCCCCAGCAATTGTCCAGCAGAGAAGTTACAATTCAAAGACTCACTTACAGGAGACACACCGGGGTATTGCTTCACCTCTCTACCCTACACTTCTTTGCCTGGTAACCTCCAAAGAAAGTACCCTGCCACCAGCCCACTCCTTCCTTTCCTGAATAGACATTTCTGGAAGCTGTAGGCTGGCCAGTGTGTCAGCTACTGCCTGGAATAAATAGTTTTGCACATGGTTATCTTCCAATCTACAATTTTTGAGCAGGTTTTCCTTCAGGGCAGGGATTCTCCACCTTTTTCTTTCTGAGCCTCCCACCTCAACATGGTGGGAGGCTCAGAAAGAAAAATTGCATGGCCCGTTTGTGCCACAACTCTTTTTCTGCATATAAAAGCATTAGGGGGTAGCAAGCAGGGCAATTGCCTGGAGCTCCATGCTACAGGGGGCCCTGTGAAGCTAAGTTGTTCAGGCTTCGGCTTCAGCCCCAGATGGCAAGGTTCGGAGCCCTGGGTTTCAGCACCAAGTGGTGAGCCTTCAGCTTTGTGCCCTGGGCCCCAGAAAGTCTAATGCCGACCCTGCTTGGTGGAACCCCTGAAACCTGCTAGTGGACCCCAGTGGGCCACAGACTCCTGGTTGAGAACCACTGCTCTAGGGAAGAGATAGCTAGAGGAGTCCAATTACTGGGGAGCTCTAACTCCTTCTTTCTCAGTTAAAGAAATACCATCCATTTTACGTAATATAGCTTACTTGGAAATTTGATCTGTCACATGGTTCCTTGGTTCACCACATTCATTTGTTTGCCCTTGTATCTCCCCACATGGTGCAGTCCATCTCTTCCTGTGTTTGCTCTATTTTACCCATTAAAAGTTCACTCTTCAGCATTTTCTCTGGCAATTTCTTGTCATCCACGAGGAGAGTGTGGCCAGTCCTGCAGAGCCTGGCTTTCCAAAGTACTGTTTGTCCTAAGCTCAGTTTCTCACCACAAATATATAATAGCTCGAAGGTGCTCTTGATTATTTATTTTCAGCCCTTTGTGGTGCCAACAATACCTTGGCCATAATTAATAAATGTAATATATGCTGCAGCTACACTGGCAAACTTAGGAGTGTCAATAGTGAGATTGTAGTGCACTTTTACCATCAGGTTATCTAACTTGCTCTGAGCAGAATTAGATGACACTCCGATAACAATGCCTGTGTTTACACTACAGTCTCTGCTATTGCTAGCACTGGTGGAGCTGTAGCAATGGTAAATTACAAGAATTGTTGGTCAAAATCTTGTTTTTTCATATTTGTAAAGATAATGATCAGTTTACATTTCATTCAAAACATTTCACTCATTTTTCAACAAAACACTTCAGTATTTTATTTTGTTTCCTTTTGAAAGTGCATAGCATTTCAAAACCATGTTTTGAATTATTTTTGAGGGGTTCCCCTTTACTGTCACTTTTTTACTTTTTCTCCAAAATTAAACATGTCCAGGTTTTTAACCTTTCCTTTACTGGTTTTTTTGCTCTCTGTTAAATGTGATTACATGGTAATGTGAAGGGACTAGCAAAATGTTCTGTGAACATTTTATATACAATATGCCTAGTAATGTGGTTACCATATAAGTTAAGTAAGAAAATAGGAACTGAAATGACATTTGTGCTTTGTAGCTTTATATTTAATTTACTCTAATTTTATAACGTGACAGAAATACAGTGGAATTCTGTACAGAGAGAGATTTGGAGCGATTCCCTCCACATGACATCTCTATGCAAGTCACGAATCTGGGAGCCCCTCAAATTGAACATTTCATAAAAGTAAAAACTCCATCTCTCATGAACAGAGTCCTTTGTGCAGATATTTTAATGCTTAGATTGGTCAGTTAAATTGTAATAGGCTCAATGCTCCAATCCTAACTCGCTTTGAGTAATACTTATAAAAGTACTAGTCCTATTGAAGACAATTTATACAACTTTGTAGGTGCTTCTAAGGGTTACAGAATTGAGCTCAATATTGTTAACATTAATGAGCATTCCTGCAAACTGTTACATTTTGTTCAATCGCAAGCACAATCCCCCTACCGTCACCTCCACCATCAATAAATCCTAAAAGGTTTTTCACTCAGCCATTCCCAGGTATTTCCTAACAATCCGCTAAGTGACAAAACATTCCCCAAGATTCCTTTTGCTGCATTTGGGAAACCTATCCCTCTTGCTCTCTTCATTCATTCAACCTCAGAACAACTCCATCTTCTGGCTGCCCTGCCATGGGTGACTCTTGGCTATCATGGTACATCCAACCAAGGGTTTGAGAGGCCCCTGCCTCAGGCTTTTAGAATGACAGAGACAAGATTCCATTTTGCATGAATGAGAAGAAAAGGTTTATTAGACATTTGCAGCCTTCAGTGCGGCACTCAAAGACAGGTGATGGAGAATGCAAGACACTGAGAAGGGAAAGAATGAACAAACTAAACTGAGTATTCCCATGGCCAAGTCAGATACAACAATTGAGATCATTCAGTGAATCTCTTTATTGTTCCTGAGCAGCTCAAGCCTTGGTCCTAGGATCCATAGAGTGCTCTGTGCTGTTAGCGGGTGGAAAGCTGGACCTGCTCACGGGAAGAGACCACCTTTCCATCTTGGACCTCCTCAACAATCGTGCGGACTTGACGAGTGGATGAGATTACTTCAAAGAAGAAGAGAGAAAAACAGTTATTTGGAGCACAGAGAGGATATTATATAAGTTCCCTAGGCATCTGGAATAAACTGTTACAAACAGTCTTTCATTGGCTGAGGGGAGAAAGAAAAAATGTGATTCCAACAGTTAACTTGTATAAATCACCTAAACAAGTCAAGAGAAAGCAAAATCTCAATTTGGATTCATAGAAAAGTTCACCATGATTTGTAGACTTTTAAAGTGAAGATTGAGCTATTTGTATATAATTTTGAGCTCACATTTGAGCCAGTACCTCCATCTCCAGATTCCAGTGACGGATTTTCACACTTGATCCCAACTAAACAAAATTAGGGGACCATTTGAGGGTTGAGGTATTATTTGATTTTTCAGATTTCTCCAAACACAGAATTCAAAATAATTCAAGGACAAGATTGAACTCACGCAAACATAATCTGCTGCTCCCAAGCCAACATCCCTTTTCTGCATGAACCCAAAGCAATGGGTTTCATACAGTTCTACCTGACAACTCAGTTAGAAAGTCCCTTTACCCCAAGTCTTTTCTGTTTCTAAAGGCAATGGTCATTTGGGGATTTTCTATTCCTGTCTCCTCCACCTGTTCTCCACAGACAATACTTTGTAGTAACCAGATTAGACAATTTGTTAACTGATTAGCTTGTACTCTGCAAAGCTGCTTGTTACAGATGTGAACGAGTTACACTTCAGATAAGGTACATCCTTACCGTCTCTACCAGACTGCGAGGACAGAGCTGCAGAGTACTGGGAAGCAATGCTACAAGGGGAAAAATAATAAGGGCAAATTAGAAACATGAACACGTCTTCAGGATTCCACAGTCTGTATTCAGTGGCGGAGGAGAGGCAGCAAGGTCACAAATGATAAAAAACCAGAGACCTCCCAAAATTTTAATTAATTATTTAGAATGACACCTGACAATATTTGTTTGGACTTGACCTTGCTTTTCACTGTCTTCAACAGCCTGAGTCTCCCTGAAACTGTCCAGTATTATAACACTAGGAGAAAACCCTTTCAAAAAGATCAAAGCATTTCACATCACTTTACAGATCTGTCAAATAACTCTCTCAGCCTTCCTGTGAGGCACAATAACAATGTTATTTACACCCTTTTACAGATGGGACTAGAGAAGTCAATTAACTATTAAGCTTGCTCAGTGAGTTGGCACCAGAGGCCAGAAAAGAATCCAGTTCTTCTAATTCCCAGCCCCATGCTGTAACCATGGTGCTGCAAAGGGAGCACTCCACAATTCAGAGGATGAATACCTCCCAGGATGGGGTTCTCATTGCGGATGGTAACAGGATAAGCCATTGAGCCATCACTTATTGGCCTTCATATTGATTAATTTGGATTATTTATTTAAAAATGAGCATCTAGAGACACAGATTATTCAGCTGTTTAGCTGTGTCATTATTAGACGGCTCTACCCCATAGCACTTTATCTAATCAACTCCCTTTACATACTGGGAGTCTTCGCCCTCCAGCAGGCGGCGGTACGTGGAAATCTCTTGCTCTAGGCGTGTCTTCACGTCCACGAGAATCTTGTACTCATGGTTCTGGCGCTCCATGTCACATCGGAGCTCAGCCAACTGCTCCTCCACACCAGTGATCAGGACCTGGAGCTGAGCCAACTGGGTGCCATAGCGGGCTTCTGTCTCTGCCAAGGTGCCTTCCAGAGCGGCTTTCTGGGAATGGAGAGTAGAGGGGAAAGAATTCAGTGAGGGGGTCACTCATCTCTGGGCCTGCCCTTGTGGGTGTCTCCCTGGGAAGCCAGTGGCACGTACCATGCTGAGCTGGGACTGCAGCTCTATCTCCAGGCCCTGGACGGTGCGTCTTAGTTCCGTGATCTCCGACTTGCCGCTCTGCAACTGTTCCGTGTTCACGGCTACTTCTCGGTTCAGCTCTTCTGTCTGGAACAAGGGAAAACAATCTAGTTACTGCATGAATTATGTGTGTAAAGCTCTGCCCCCACCCCTAAGTGTCAGGAAAGTGCTTCTCTTCAGTCAGGCATTGTGCACCTTGGTGAAGAACCATTGCTCAGCCTCTTTACGGTTCTTCTCTGCCAAGCTCTCATACTGCTCTCTCATGTCTGCCAGGGTCTTGGTCAGGTCAACCCCAGGAGCGGCGTCCATCTCCACAGTGATCTCTCCACCCAGCTGGCTCCGGAGTATATTCATTTCCTGTGACAAGAGACACACGCTATGTTCATCTGCATCTTAACTATACAGACCCACTACAGCACATCTGCGGAGGTTTTCCCACTTGCACCCTGCATAGAGACCTAAAAAAAATCTTGTGGGGATTTCAATTGTTTCCGTTTGGCTAATAAAATCCCAAGCATCAGGTTGCTTCGCAACCTAGTAACCAACTACAGTTCTGTTCCTATAGCCGATGACTTGGCTCCAGTAGAAACTACCTGAATCGTAAGTGGTGGATGTAAGTTACCTGGTACCTACAGAATACATATTCAGATTCTCTTATTCTTTTCCTGCTCATATACCTTCCCATATCCCTTCACAACAACTGCAAATCTTGGAACTGTTCCTACTGATTGGCCTGTTTAGATTCCATTGTGCATTAGCTACAATTTCTAGGTCCCTGTTTTGTGCCTTGTTTCGTCCTCACCTCCTCATGATTTTTCTTGAGGTAAGCCAGCTCTTCCTTCAGGTTTTCAATCTGCATCTCCAGGTCAGCTCTGGCCAGGGTCAGTTCATCCAGGACTCTACGCAGGCCATTGATGTCAGCCTCAACACTCATGCGCAGGGCCAGCTCTGTCTCAAACCTTGAGGTGTAAAAAAGGTCAAAAACTCAGGCAGATCCAGCTGATACTGATTTTTCACTCCCTTTTCCTCCCCAAGTTTCATATATTTTTGAATGGCATTTTTGCTAACAGTTTCCATCAGTGTATCAAAAGTTTCTTCCAAATTTACGGATGCTAAACTGAAGGTCACCCTTGACACAAACTTCCCTTTTCCAGTCACCACATAACATAGGAACATGGGAAGCATCTTCAAATGCAATAAACAAGAGAAATCTTCAAGCATAATGGCCTTTTTACACATTTTCCCTTCTCATCAGAGCTCCAAGGAGCCCTGGACTTACTTGGTTCTGAAGTCATCGGCTGCCAGCCTGGCATTGTCAATCTGTAAGACAATGTTGGCATTGTCGATAGTGGCAGCAAGGATCTAGGGAAAAGAAGAGTGGATAAGTGGGATCGAAAAGGAAGTTTCAAAAATTGCGTGTTGCTGATTGAAGGATGCAAACAGAAATTAATATTTCGGAGAAGGGCCAGGAGCAACACTGACCTTCTGCTCCTATATGGTAGAATTTGCATAACTGTACTTTGGAGATATGAGACAAGCTGGTATGGACCAAATTCTCATTGGTACTAAGGGCCCTTTGCACTGCTTTAGTCATGTAAACAGGCCCCAAAGTGTGTGCAAATATAATGTACACCCACTTTAAGGCCTCTTTACATGGCCAGCATGGTTTAAAATGAGCTTAGTGTAACTGAGAATCGGGCACCCTATATCTGTCTCTCTAGATACTTATTTTGTACAGATCTCTGTCTCATCTGCATGCCTATCAGACTCTGGGTATTCGTTTTGGGAACTGTGAAGTGCTCATTTGAAAATAAGGTAGTGAGCAAGCAGTGTCTTATCCCATATAGTTTCTCCTTCAACTTCAGATATTTTAGCTGGATTTTAAATAGAGCTGGATAATTTAAAGACTAATAATGTTTGCAGCTGCATGCTAAGACATAGGTGCTCGGATCTCATGCTTCAGGACATATGACAGTAACTTACAGAGGTCAGGAAAGATTTCCCCCCACACCTACAGTGTTGTGTGTATTATGGAAAGGGCTGGCTTGCCTTCCTCTGAATCATCAGACATTGGTCATACAGGAAGCAGCATTTGAGACTCGACTGGCCACTGGTCAGATCTAATATGATAAAGCCTGTAGCAAATGGTTAGGCTGTTGGTGTGCCAAGACACTGAACGTCGTGCCGTTATTGTCTCATTGTTTCCTTGTAATCCCCCATTGGTCTGTCTGTATCCACCTGTAATCACTTGTTTTATACTTAGATTGTATGCTCTCTGGGGCACGAACTGTTCTGGGTTTGTATAGCACCTACGGACAGTGGAGTCCTGGTCAATGGCTGAGCAGGGAGTTGAACCATTAAACATTTGGGTTCAGTTCCAGTTCAGGTTCATTAATACTTCTTAACTGTTCGGTTCAGACACTAACTTCAAATGATGGCTCAGTAACCAATTCAACTACTTGAACATGTATGAACCAGTTCAAGTACATTTCCTGCAGATTAATGCCGTCACACACTCTTATGCTTGTACTGTAACTCCTAGCAAGAGAGAACAATGATAAATATTTCTTTCACTGTAAAAAAAATTTTAAACAAATTATTTGCACGCATTAGTACAACATCCTCCAGAACGCTGTCCGTCATATTTGATCACCGAAGTGACAAGATGAAATTCAGCCCAGAAAATGATCTTTCTATGCGGACTTCTGTAGCAAGAAGGAACAAGCACTCAGTAAGAAACAGGAGGAGACAGAGGGGGGTGGGAGGTGTTCTGGGAGTTGTAGTTTCCTTCCATGGACAGTCAGTACTTGGGCATAACAAACAGAACTTCCAGTCCCAGAATGTCTCTCTCCCACCTCCCTCTTGTGTCATCTCCTCTAATGGCTTCCTGGGAAGTGTGGTCCCTGCTTCTCTCTCCCTAGGGTGGGAGCACAGAGACAGACCCTTCCTCAGCTCCCCCAAAAGACCATTTCTCAGCACTTCATTCTTTAACCTGTTATTTTGAACCAGTTACTGGTTTGGGGACCTTGGGGTTCAGTTTGGCTTCAATACAACTAAGAGGTTTTCAATTCTGGTTCACTTAAAAAACCTCGCTGAAACAGTTTTCCGGTTCAGCATGGGTTTGACTCTCTGTGGCTAAGGCTCCTAGGCACAACAATAATACAAATAATAAGTAATAATACTAATTGATTCTCTTGCTCAAGGACTTTCCTTGCTGTCAGTCACACTCTCGTGCATGAGGAAGGGGCAGAAGCTGAGTGGAATTCTCTGAGCAGAAAATCTCACTGTGTCTGAGCTCCATTTAGTAACCTGTCCCGAAGCTCCAGGGAGTGGAAAACCATACCTGGGATTCTAATTTAAGCTAGCAAAGTGGAGCCAAAATGAAGAAAAGAAAATAGCATGGGAGCTTTATTAGCTTGAAGTCTGATTCTCCTGCCTCACTAAGAGTCTGTTTCTGTACACCTGATATTTTGCTGACATTCACTGCTGATGCTTTGTGAGGAGAAGATAAATGTTGCATTTGTGACTGCATCCTTACTCAGGAGACACTCCCCATGACTCCCAGTGACTACATTCAGTGAGGTTTGTCTGAGTAAGGATGTCACAGTCTAGCCCACTGAAAGGAACGTAAAATAAAATGAAAGCAAACAACACAAGTAACCAGTGAGTGGCGTGGACATTGGTGCTGCAGGGAAGGCATCCCTTGAGCTTTTTCATGAGCCCTTACTGTGCAAATGTTGAGACACAAAAATGAATTAGAATGAAAATGAAAGGACTGGTTCTGCTCTCACTGACCTGGGTGAAGTTACTCCCGACCTACACTGGTGTAAGAGAGAACAGAATCAGGCTCAAATTGTTCTAAATCCTCCTAGTTTTAAGCATATGGAAAATGTTAGGTCTTGTGTCAGCCATTCCAGAATTGCAAAGGTCCCACATCCTTGTTATCGTTTGATCTGGTCTCTTTATTAATCTCTAAATTCAGCCTAGTTATGGGCTAGAAGTGATTATTTTAATCATTATGCCCATTATCTTAGCATCTGTGTGTTGACAAAGTGTCCTACAATAGGTGAACAGTGCCAAACAGATAACAGGTCTCTACCCTGAGAGCTCACAGGCTTCCGCTGAGCTAAACATCTGGCAGACAAAGCACATATTTGGAGCTTAAGTAATATCCGGTACTTAGCCATTTGTGTAGAATCCTACCAGTATCATTGCTGCTGCAGCCCACTTCCTTCTAATGTTGCTGCAGCACCTAAGACGTGACATCTAATGACCATGAACCAGTAGCTTCTGCTGCTATTCTCTTGCCGCAAAGAGAGTAGTTTCCCTAGTAGATACCATTTGATAGGAAATGTGGTTTTGCTCCTTCTGAAGGAACATCATTAAATCCTGGGTGAGTGTAACAGCATGTCTTCACTAGCAACATTAAAGCTCTGCCGTGGCATCAGCACTGGGAGAGAGCTGAGGGGTGCGGCTCACAGCACTAGTGCACTGTCTACACTGGCACTTTACAGCGCTGAAACCTGCGGCACGCGGGGGGGGTGTGTGTGTGTGCGTGTGTGTGCTTTCACACCCTGAGTGAGAAAGTTACAGCAGTAAAGTGCCAGTGTAGACAAGCCCTAAATTGCTAAATCTCCTTCATTTGTGTCTAGGCAGGGGATTTCTATGAAGCCCTTATTATACCCGTTGCCTGTAATCAGTTAATCCCTCTGTATTCAGATTTTAGACACAAGGCAATCTGTAATAAAGAAAATCAGACAAGAGACATCAGACCTTTTTAACAATAGTGTCATACCTTGCTCCTCAGGTCTTCAATTGTCCTGTAATATGGGCTGTAGTCACGATCAGGACTGGGTCCCTGCTTCTTATACCACTCCTTGATCTTAATCTCCAGATCGGAATTGGCCTCCTCCAGAGCACGCACCTTGTCCAGGTAGGTAGCCAGGCGGTCATTCAGATTCTGCATAGTTTCCTTCTCACCCGCAGGGAGAATGCCATCACCACCACCAAAGCCACCTCCCAGGCCACCCCCATAGCCACCTCCAAAGCCACCACCAAGGCCAGCCGCATAGCCACCTCCAAAGCCACCACCAAGGCCAGCCGCATAGCCACCTCCAAGGCTACCTCCAAAGCTGCTACTGTAGCCCCCCCCATAGCCACCACCCAGGCTACTTCCTACTCCAGAGACATACCTAGAAGAGGAGACAGAAAAGCCACCAGATCCCCCATGGATACTTGGGGCTCCGTAGGCACCTCCAAGATGCACTGAGGAAACCCGTGAGGAGCCACCTCCTAATCCACCTAATCCACCTAACCCCTTTAGGGATGTAGACGAGGAATATTGCCTGACGCTGGTGGTCATGGTGAAAGGTAGTTGAGGTTCTAAAGCCCAAGACAGTCACCCAGCTCAGTTGTGAAAGAAGGAGAGTGCTGCTAACTTCCCTGACTCTGAGCTCCTTTTATACCCACAACAGGAGGCGTTGCCGCTGGTCCTTTTTTCTCTTTACATTCCCCAGGGTTTTCATCACCCTTAAAGTCTGAGCCAACTTCCAGAATCATCTTTTTTCTCCTTGACGTGTTCATGCTTTTGTCACATTCCACTAGAAACACTTCACCTCAAAATGAGCGTTTCTATGTTTCCTCTTGTTTCCAAATGTATAGTCGGGTGTGATTCAAAGTGGGAGGCTCATTGCTCCAGGCTACATTTTTCCATTGTTTTACACTGTTGAATGTGAGACAGAGCTGTTCAGACTCCTCCAGCGCATTTCTGTGAAGTAAATCTGTCTGTCTGTCTTTCTGTGTGTCTTTGGTGTTACAGGGTACTACTATTGCCAGGAAGTACTGCATGCTTAGGAAATCTGTTGTGATCATTGCTGTTTTAAGGAAGAACTTTAAATAAAACCTTTAACACTGCATTTCTCAAAAGCAGCCACTGTGGCCACCAGGGACTTTTCTTGCACCCACAGCCTCCTGGACGGTGATTTGGGGGGCAGAGGGCAAAGCAGAGTCCACTCCTCTGGGGCTGCCAGGAGGGGTTGTCCTTTGCCCCCCTTTGAAGCCACAAACACTGGGGGAGCAGACAGCCGGTGTGAGTTCTCCACCTTCCCGAGGCAGTGGGGCTCAGGCTTCTGGCTTCAGCCCTCGTGTGTCAAGTGGCAGGCTCCGGCCATGTGGCAGCAGGCTTTTGCCACGGGCTCTGACCACAAGGCTTTGGGCTCCAGGGTTTGGCTACTCAGCAGTGAGCTCCATCCTTCAGCTGCACCACTCCATCCCCTGTCTCACCACCCCACTCATCTCCCCTGCTGCCTCCCTACCCACTTCCCCATCCAACTCTTAATTTGTTCCCTGACTTGCCAAGGCTGAGTAGGTCTGCTGTGAAAAGTGATATCTATATATTTGTTCATATCATTTTTCACTGCCTCTCAGCTAGCTAACAAGTCTGCTGCTATGAAAAGTGATCTGAACAAACATACAAATATCACTTTTCACAGAAGCAGACTTACTAGCCAGCAAGTCTAAAAAATGCAGCCAAAAAAGCAAAAGAAACAACAACAAAAGATAAGAACATGCAAAGCACCTTATTTGTGTTTTTATTCTATTTAGATCCAGTAAAGAATAGAGACAACTGCATGTTATTTTTATTATTGAGCCTGCAAAAAAACCCTACATAAATAAATAACTATGATTTGGACATATACATATGCATATTTATTTGTTTTTCGTAAAGTTCATTAAATATTTTAGGAAAAATCATCTGACTGGCCACCAGCAAGAGTTGGTGGTCACACTCTGAGGCCACCAAATTGTTGTGAGAACCCCTACTCTAATGTATGTCTTTAATTTGTGAGCATGGTGTTGGTGAAAGATGCCTGGCAGACAGCTCTGAACCCGTCTTCTGTGTATCCACAGAACAGACACAATTGGCAGCAAACATGCAGGCTTCCTCCACAACGCTCCCTGCCAACGTATCTTCACCTCATCCTGGAAGATCTCCTGTAGAGGTGAGAGGGGACTTCAGCCCCCTAGCCAATTCAATACCTCACCTCTCTGCTGAGGCAACCACTAAGGGGCCCAGATAGTGCTGGATGCAGTCATTGATTTTGTGATGTCAACATCTGCCACTAAAAACTAGACTGCGATCCCCCAAGTCATTTTTAAAAAGCCAAGGTAGGACTATTAGATGGAAGAACTTTAGAAATTATGGCGCTCTCCAAGGAAGAGGACAATTCAATGTAAAGAAAGACCTGAATGGCCTGGGGACTGGTTATTGGGTTTAAGAATTGGGGATTAAGAATAATGCTCAGAATAACACAGTTCTGTATCATTAATCTAATGAACAAGTTAATCAGATGTTATCAGAGATTTCGCTTGTGACTCCTGTCTTGAGTGCATCCTTTGAGTGATATACACACCCAATGTAAACCCAACTGCTGAAGAGATGCTAACTGCCTGTGAAGAGCCATGGGGCTCATAAAATTGCAGGATTGTATTAAGGTTGAGCTCTGCTGTCTCAATTCTCAATACTAAACTCCCTACCAAACTGAAAACCCTCAGGCACAGATCTAAGTGGCACTATTTAATAATGTTCCAGGGTGTGGAGGAAAGCATATTTCTTCACGTGTTGTACCATGTGAACCCCTTTACTGTCTTCCTAGACAGGCCCTAACAATCCCCTTCCCCAAAGCTAGAAATTACGTTCTTTAGATCACCTGCCATGAAAGAAGAAAGAGACTATGTCCCACAAGCAACAGATGTATATTTCTGAGCAGGCTTGAATTGCTGAGCTCCGTACAGAGTGGATTTGATTTAAATCACTACTCAGGAAGGCTCTATTTAATCATGGTTTTCTACATAAAAGTGCATTTTTGTTGGTTGTTATAACCTTAATACATATTCTTCACAACTCAGAGATAGATGTTGGTTTCATTTTTAAAAGGTACAAACTATACATTTTTAAAGTAATTTATTGGGAAAAATTTTCAGATTAGTTTTACAGCTGTATCAGAAAATGAATGATTGTTTGGTTATTTCATTTAACAAATGTAGTTGAAACAGATATTTATGAAGTCATTGAGAAGTGAACTATCTCCAATTCAACAGGTTAATCATTAATATTTGGAGGACTTTCTTGCCATGCTGTATTAGAAGGAGAACATCACCAAACAGACATTTAAATTGTTTTATTTAACTAAAACAACAACGTTATGTATTCTGGATATTTTTCTTCAACAGCAAACATAATAGTTTAACAAAAAAGCATATGTCCCTCGCTTCTCACATTTGTCTCCAGACGTCTTTTCCTTGTCCAGATCTATTCTGCCCCCAACAATCTTATATTCATTGAACTTTTTGAAACTTTTCACTTTTAAAGAGAGGTAAGGGGTTGACCATGTGTACACAAATTTGCAGAGAGACAATAGAGTTGAGGTGTGTTATTTCTCACCTCTGTATATTATTGATTTATTTAAAAACATTTTTGCTGTTAACAAGCACGTTACCTCTGGAGACACAAATCCACAGTATGAGAACTGAAAAACTAAGCATCTCTGATGGTATCTTCTAGACTGAGCACTGAGTCCCATTGGGTAGATAGGAAAATTAACCTAAATAATCTAAACATAAACCTGTGGAATCCCATAGATTGGGTCCCTAATCCATGAGCTATTGGAACTCATTTACAAAACTTTTCTTAAACATTTCATGAATATATCGTCTCATACTATAGAATTAGAATTTATAAGCCCAATTCCATTGTGAGATATCTTTGAGCTATAATGTATCTTAATTAAAACTATCTTTAGATAGGTTTTTTCCTCAAAAAACATTTTATCAAAAAAATCTGATTTAAATAAAAAAATCTGATAAAAAAAACCATTTTAATCATTGATTTTTATCCACTCTGGCTCTGTCTCACCTGTGCTGGACACTTTACAGGAAAGGGGATGGAACTGATGAGTGAAAATAGGGGTGGGATGTGTCTGGGATATTTCCTACTATTACATTACAGCTAATTCTAGATACATCAGAGAAAATGATGGTACAAAAGCTTTCATGTGCTTATAATTTACTGAAGCAGCTTTGTAGAAGCATCAGGTGAGACAGGAGAAGTGAACCTGACATTTCAAGAGATCCCTTCTAGCCATAAAATCTATGACATCTATGGATACTCACAGCCACAGGTACAAAGTGGGTGTCAAATCCTACCATTGTAACGATGCAAAGCAAGGCCTGTAATTTTGATGTTCAGATTCTCTCCCCTACTTGATGCCAGAAACATGAAAAGTAAAAAAGAACCAGAAACTTCATTCATCATCCCAGCTGAATGTAGTGACAACACAGAAAATGTGTAAAGTAAACCATCCGGAATGGTATTACACTTAAATGACCACAAGGCCTGATTTGCTTGGCAGCTGCAGAGAGCAAGGATCACAAATGAAGCGATCCTACTAACCTTGTCACTGAAGTTTATAATAATTCTCCAATCTGTACTTTAGCTAAGGAGCACAGATCCAAAGAACATCAGAAACCTAGCAGAGGTAACGGGTTAACTGTGTTATTAAACCAAAGTGTGGTTTATAACCTCTCTCTTTCATGCCCAGATGCTCCTGGGGTAGGCGAGTCTGCTGCTAGAACAGAGCCGGTGTGGCTGAATGCTTTGCCAATCCTCCTGCAGCACAGGTGTAGAGGCTGTGTAAGAGCAGGCAGGGAACATGGTTCCCCCATCTGGATATCTCCAGCTCACAAATGGTACTTTTGGAATTCTATGTCCCGTGCAGCAGCTGTCGCCAGTGTACAAGCAGCTTGAGAAAGAGGAACCCATAACCATCTCACTGATGGCCCAGTAGATACACCAGAGAACTGAGCCTGAACTTCTCTAGTTATGTTTGAAATAATTTTAATTCTTTCTTCTAGTTCTTTAGTTATTTGATCTGTCCTTTCAACAAAAAGTCTTATAGCATTGTGGGTGTACCTGGCATTTACAAGAGAAAAACTCAAAGACAAGTTTCCTGCCTTCAGCTGAAGAACTGAGCAGACAGGAGTCCAAAGACACATGCTTTAGAAGAGGAATCTTGTCCATATATTTTCCTCCTGTAAAATGCCAGGCACATCACTGATGCTATATAAATGCACAAATGCATTCAGTAACAGGATCCTTATTTTACAGAGTAATTTTGCTGATCATAACCCTACATTCATGGCTCATGTTTATAATGTATCTGAATAGGGTCTGAGTGGAATGATGATGGAGTCATGTACGTTCTGGGATTCTGAACCAGAGAGAGAACAGAAAGGCTCCTTTCCCCCTTTCCAGGGAGAACCAGAGCTCTCTCTAGTGTGACAAAGCTCCAAGTCTGTCCTTGTGGGTCCTGCGCTTCCTGGCAGATTTAGGGGCCTCAGAAACTCATCTAGGCCCCAGAGTGACCTCCCTTTCTCAGTATAATTGGCAAGAGTCACCACCTAGTGAGTTACCTTCATCACAGGCCAGTATGGAAGATGGAAAAAGGGGGGAGCCCGGGCCCGCCCTCTACTCCGGACTCCAGCCCAGGGACCCTAATAGTATCAGCTAAGATGGCTGACCTTTTAGGCACAAAACACAATACAATTCCCTGGGCTACTTCCCCACAGCAGTCCCTGCTTCTTCAAACTCCACTTCACACTTACCTCAGGGCCTCCTTCCTTCAGTATGATATGTTGTCCAACACTCAGTCTCACCAACAGCATAACTTCCTTCCACAGCTCCTGACACCCACACCCACCTGACTAACTGGGAGGTTTTTATCTGGATTCAGCCAGTCCCTAATTGGCTTCAGGTGTCCCAATTAGGCTAGCTGTTTCTACTCCTTTCTAGAAGGTTCTTAATTGGCCCCAGGTGTCTTGATTGGTCTGGAGTAGCCTTTGTTTGGCTATCCAGGGAACAAGGACCTGCACATCCTAAGGCTGATATACCTGCCTTCCAGCACTCTCCTATATCCTTCTGGACTGACTCCGTCACACTAGCTATACGAGAGCTTTAGTCAGGTTAAATCAGGGCAAGGTCCCTAAAAACAGGGGCTTAAAATAGGAGGACCAGATTCTGCTAGCTTCACATATGTTCAGTAATATCTTACTCAGAATCATCCTGTTCATGTACAGCGGCACTACATATGGAGCGGTGCTACTTAAAGGGAGGAAGGGTGGCAGAACCTAGCCATGACTGAGGGTAGCTGTACACTGCAATCAGGTGGTATAATTGCAGCAGATGCAGACACATCTGAGCTAGCTTTAACCTCGCTAGTTCAGGCAGTGATGTACCAATGGCAATGATGTACCAATGGCAGTGATGTACCAATGGCAGCTTGGACAAGCATGCCTGAGGCCCTGGGTAATTCCTTGAGTGGCTGCCCACAGAACAGTCCATGTCGCTGTGGCTTCATGGCTCTGAGGACTTGAGCTAGCTCAGCTAAAGCATCGCAGGCATGTCTACATGTGCTGCAGATACACCCCTTATTGCAGTGCGGACATACCCTGATAGCTGAAATTGTCTCCCGGAAACTATCGGTCCTGCCAGTCAAGATGGAGTGTGTCAGTGTCCACTGCGTCAGGAATGGACGGTAATGACAAATGGGCACAGGGAACCAAACCTCAAACACAGCATGTAATAAATAACATTATCCTGAGCAGGTCACGCACCCCCAACAGGTATCTGAGGGGTCTGCCTTTTTCTGACCCTTTGGAAACATCTGGGCAATTGCCAAGAAAGTCGCATTAAATAAAACTGAACTTGTATTACTGATGAAGAGGTCAGCCAATGGTACCGTTAACACATCTGCAGCACACATTAGCTTTACCGCCAAGCGTTGTGACCTGTGGAACACAGCCAGCGCTGATAGAGAGGTTGGCAGCTGACAGTTGGCAGGGAGCTGGTATGATGGTGTCTGTGATTCATTTTCTTTGACTGTGCACCATGCACCTTGACTCAGACTCAATGAGTTGATGATGCCCCATCTCTTACCTTCCTCTGTGGAACAGCCACTTGTGTCCCTGAGCAGGACTGTGAAACAACCAAGTCAGAGACAGTGCCTGAGGAGTCTGTCTCAGGTTTCACATTTTGAGACCATTGCAATTTAGGGCAGAATATCTGACACTGTTTATACAGTTTAGTTGCAGAATTTCAGCCCAGTTGGATGTGATCAATAAAGCCACTAGTGCTTTGGCTTAATATTTAGTCCTGGTGTATGAATTCAAGTCACTCAGTCGTCTAGCGTATAATGCCTTGTAGTGACCATCTGAACAATTCCTTCTTCTAGCTGCCCATGAGTGCTGATGGAAGCTCTAGCAAAGAGCACCAATCTTCTCCTACCCCTAGCACCAATCTTCCCCTACCCCTACCCCTCTGATTCTTGACAATCTTCCCCTAGAGAACCTGTGTCGTCAGTCCCCTAGAACAACCGAGACGAGACTCTAGTTTGCATGAATGAGAAGATAAGCTTTATTTGATGTGTATGAAAAGCACAGAATAGCACTCAGACAAGGGAGAGGGAGACAGAGGCAGAATGAAAAGGGAAGGAACACACTAATGGAGCCCAGTCCTACACAGCCTCGGTGACAGTATTACATCTACAGCACATGGACTGGAGTCTTCTTTCCTTTTCTGTGACAATCTCTATATTGATGCATCCAAGGTGCTCAGGACTGGGGCCTGTGGAGTGGTGTGTAATCTTAGTGAGGGGAATGATGGACCTGCTCGCGGGAAGAAATCACCTTTCCATCTTGGACTTCCTCAACGATTGTACGGACTTGTCGGGTGGTCTTGGATACTACAAGGGAGAAAGAGATAGAAGAAATTGTCAGCTGTCCTAAGAATCTGATCATCCTTTGGAATTTTTATCCTAGCTAGTGTATCTGCAGAACTGAGTGTCATAAATGCATATCTTATATTCCATTTTACACAAATATTTGTCTGAATAATATCTTCAATATTTCAAAGGAATCATTCCAGGTCATTCCAGTTTTGCACCCACTAATGAATGAGATCCTATGGAAAGAAGCTTGCTAAGGATGTGATGCAGAAATGTGTGATCATTACTTCAGATAAGACAAATTCCTACCTTCTTTTGCTGCAGCGTACTGGGAGGCAATGCTACAAGAGGAGAAAAGAAAATTAGAAATATAGACACCAAAGGAGAGGGCGCTGTGAGATAACAAAGGTGCAGGCCTCTTATGGGGAGAAACAACTATTTTGACACAAATCTGATGAATTTCATTATTAGGTCAACTTGCAGGTCCCCAATGTCATCTCCTTGAAATTGTCTAGAGTTAAGGTGTGAGCAGAACATTTGATCTTGGAAGGATTTTCAGGGTGCGATGGGATTTAAACACATTATATTAGCCTCTCAACCCTCCTGTGAGGTTCATTAGTGTCATTAGCTACTTACCCAGAGTCATGCAATTGCTGAAGAAGCCAGGAACAGACCCTAAAATCCCTGAAAGCTAGAGTTTTCACATAGCTACTAGACAATGCTGCCTCTCCAAGATGAAAATGTTATGTTACACTCCATAATTCTCACACTAAATACCTCCCAGGACAGGGTTCTCACTGAGGATGGTAATGGGATAAACCATTGAGCCATCACTTATGGGTCTTCTTCACAACTACCTAGGAATCTGGATTATTTATTTAAAAATGATCATCTAGAGACACAGATTATTCAGCTGTTTAGCTGTGTCATTATTAGACGACCCTACCCCATGGCACTATATCTAATCAACTCCGTTTACGTACTGGGAGTCTTCGCCCTCCAGCAGGCGGCGGTACGTGGAAATCTCTTGCTCTAGGCGTGTCTTGACATCCACGAGAATCTTGTACTCGTGGTTCTGGCGCTCCATGTCGCATCGGAGCTCAGCCAACTGCTCCTCCACACCAGTGATCAGGACCTGGAGCTGAGCCAACTGGGTGCCATAGCGGGCTTCTGTCTCTGCCAAGGTGCCTTCCAGAGCGGCTTTCTGGGAATGGAGAGTAGGGGGGAAAGAATTCAGTGAGGGGGTCGCTCATCTCTGGGCCTGCCCTTGTGGGTGTCTCCCTGGGAAGCCAGTGGCACGTACCATGCTGAGCTGGGACTGCAGCTCTATCTCCAGGCCCTGGACGGTGCGTCTTAGTTCCGTGATCTCCGACTTGCCGCTCTGCAACTGTTCCGTGTTCACGGCTACTTCTCGGTTCAGCTCTTCTGTCTGGAACAAGGGAAAACAATCTAGTTACTGCATGAATTATGTGTGTAAAGCTCTGCCCCCACCCCTAAGTGTCAGGAAAGTGCTTCTCTTCAGTCAGGCATTGTGCACCTTGGTGAAAAACCATTGCTCGGCCTCTTTACGGTTCTTCTCTGCCAAGCTCTCATACTGCTCTCTCATGTCTGCCAGGGTCTTGGTCAGGTCAACCCCAGGAGCAGCGTCCATCTCCACAGTGATCTCTCCACCCAGCTGGCTCCGGAGTATATTCATTTCCTGTGACAAGAGACATGCTATGTTCATCTACATCTTAACTATACAGACCCACTACAGCGCATCTGCGGAGGTTTTCCCTCTTTGTGGCTTTTCAGACAAGAAACTATTTCTTATCGTGTGTTTATTCTGCACCATGGAACTGTGACCCCAACTGTCAACAAGTAAAATAATAAAAATAATTTCCTAAGAAATCTCCATTTGGGGAATCAGTTGCCTCTGTCCAGAGACTAAATCTCAAACAACAGGTGGAGCCGCAGCCTGGGAAGCAGGTTCCTGTTGCTGTAGATACTGGTCCGGAACCAGTGGAAGCTACTGAAATGATAAGTGGTGCATGGGTCTGACCTGAGGCCTACAGAGGACAGGCTACTTTCCAGGAAGAATGATACCTCACTTCTTTATCCCCAGATGCCCTCCCAACAACCCTAATGTTTGGAAATAGCCCTGCTGATTGGCCTGGTTTTCATTGTACCTTAGCTACAACTTAAAAATTCTCTGCTGTTTGCTTGGTTTCATCCTCACCTCTTCATGATTCTTCTTGAGGTAAGCCAGCTCCTCCTTCAGGTTTTCAATCTGCATCTCCAGGTCAGCTCTGGCCAGGGTCAGCTCATCCAGGACTCTGCGCAGGCCATTGATATCCGCCTCAACACTCATGCGCAGGGCCTGCTCCGTCTCAAACCTTCAAGCACAAAAAGGATGCTGACTATGGAATTGCCACCCTTTATTCTCCCCCTGCTTCTGTCATCCTTTCAACATCTTATAACCCTCTGTGCTGCGTGGATGGTTAGGTGAATGAAGGACACAGCGAGGGAGGTGTCCAATGGATGGAACGGCGCTGGTTGGTCAAGTCTCTGCTAAGACCAGTAACTTTACTTGGCAACTTTGGGGCATATTCCATATCGAGCATTGAGGTGAGTGCTTCTGTTTAGGTGTGTAACTCACCTCCCATTAAATTACTGGTAGCAACATTGCCCCAGACCTATGGGTTTTGAGTGATATGTAAATTAGATCAAGTCCTACATGCAAACTAAATAAAATAAGATAGGTTCTACTGGAAGCAAGACATTACCCAAGTTTTTAGTCCCTATTTGTTTTGCAAAATGCACATTTATTTTAAATGTCTTGTTTGCCAGTGATTTTTCCTCATTGTGTCAGTTGTCTCGTTGGAAATGAATAGGAAGCTCCCTCTTAGGGCTTGTCTTCACTAGCGCGGGGAGAGATTGATCTTATGGCGATCGATTTATCGTGTCTTGTCAGGATGCAATAAATGGATCGCCAGCACTGCCCCCATCGACTCCGTAACTCCAGCTTGCCAAAAGGCGCAAGCTGGAGTCAACGGGGGAGCGCGCCGCCGCCCACCGCCGCCATGAGGACGGCAGGTAAGTCGGCTGTAGATACACCGATTTCAGCTACGTTATTAACGTAGCTGAAATTGCATATCTACAGTCGATCCCCCGCCCTAGTGAGGACCAGCCTTTAGAGAAGAACGCTCCCCTTTTCCAGGCATGAGAGGAAGCTTGACGTGCACAAAAGGATCCCCATGCGGATCCCACTCCTGGGGGGAGCAGCACTTACTTGGTTCTGAAGTCATCGGCCGTCAGCCTAGCATTATCGATCTGCAAGAGGAGCCTGGCATTGTCGACAGTGGCAGCAAGGATCTGGGGGAAAGAGAGCAAAAGAGCAAGTGAGAAAGAAGCCTCAAAAGCTCTTCATGTTGTTGGCTGATTGTGGGATCCAAGCAGGGGTAAGTGTTAGGGATGGGCCAGGAGCAGCACTGAATTTCCTGTACAGAGGGATTTACCAAGTGGTACCATGGAGAAATGCAACAGGGCTGAGTTAGACTGAGCAGTGTCTGACTGCACTGTGGCCTCCCTTTCCTGCTTATCCCTCAGGATGAATTGCAAAAGGCAGCATGATAATATCTTGGTTTGTGCAAGGCCTGATAAGGGCACTCAGGCTCATCCTTCAGGGCATTTGCTGATCCCACATGCTTCAAAAAAGAACCAACCATCTTTCCCTTCCCCCCACCTACCACCATGTACTGTTGTGTGCAATTGTCATAGCAGGAATATTGGAGGGGAAGGGGAGACTAGCCATCCTTGGAAACATCGGGTATTGGTGACTGCCACAGGCAGTATGGGTGGATCCACAGTGTGCTCTTGAATAGGGTGACCAGACTGCAAACGTGAAAAATCAGGACAGGGGTGGGAGGTTATAGGAGCCTATCTAAGAAAAAGACCCAAAAATCGGGACTGTCTCTATAAAATCGGGACATCTGGTCACCCTACTCTTGAATGGCAAAGCCTGTGTCCATATGTTCAGTAATGGAGCTCATTCCCACTAACTCACTCCTATGACAAGGATCATTGCAGAAGCTGAGCAAAGTGTAGTGAGCAGATGCTCATTAGATCTGATTTTTGTGATACATCCTCAGATACAGATAATCCACCCCAAGGGAATAATGTTTCTAGTTTGCTCCTGTCCCTGCATGGCTGAGGCTTTCTGCTCCTGCTTGCCTCAGATTCCCTTGTGTTTACTAATGACGGTTTGTAAGTGAACAGTAATGACAGTAGGAGGGAAAAAATCAAACCTGGAGCTTTCCTCTCAAGATGTGAAGCCAGGAAACCAAATCAGAATGGAGAGCAATTGCCCCAAATGCTCCGGGTTTTGAGATTATGGAAAAAGTCAGGCCTTGCATTGATCATTCCTGGAAGAAGGCTGTGGAATTTATCAGTCCTTCCACCTTTTCCTTTTTGACCCTCTGCACTCAGCTTTTAGTACTAAGGAGCTAAAGCAATTGAGAGGATTTTGCAAATTCTTTGATTGTGTGCATATACAATAACACTAAGTATATCCTGCTTTGCATTACCTATAGATTAGTTTGTTTATAGAGTATTCAAGCTGTACTATGTTATTAACATAGGCCAATGTTGATAAGACTCTGCTGCTGCTTTACTGCCTCTTGTGTCCATTTCATACAGTTAAAAACTAAGAAATACACCGTTTGTTCTTTCTGGAGGAAGGTAATTAAACAATTGAAGCTGATAAATTACTAAAATCCCTTCTTGATATCTGGCACAGGTAACAATTGGATTGCTTTTATTGCCAGCTTTTAGTTACAGAATCATTATCCAGTGCCCCTGTGCCAGTTTAATGAAGAGCCTCAGACAAGACACATCAGATCTTTTTAACAATAGTGTCATACCTTGCTCCTCAGGTCTTCAATTGTCCTGTAATATGGGCTGTAGTCACGGTCAGGACCGGGTCCCTGCTTCTTATACCACTCCTTGATCTTAATCTCCAGATCGGAATTGGCCTCCTCCAGAGCACGCACCTTATCCAGGTAGGTAGCCAGGCGGTCATTCAGGTTCTGCATAGTTTCCTTCTCACCCGCAGGGAGAATGCCATCACCACCACCAAAGCCACCTCCCAGGCCACCCCCATAGCCACCTCCAAAGCCACCACAAAGGCCAGCCGCATAGCCACTTCCAAAGCCACCACCAAGGCCAGCCGCATAGCCACCTCCAAGGCTACCTCCAAAGCTGCTACTGTAGCCCCCGCCATAGCCACCACCCAGGCTACTTCCTACTCCAGAGACATACCTAGAAGAGGAGACAGAAAAGCCACCAGATCCCCCATGGATACTTGGGGCTCCGTAGGCACCTCCAAGATGCACTGAGGAAACCCGTGAGGAGCCACCTCCTAATCCACCTAATCCACCTAACCCCTTTAGGGATGTAGACGAGGAATATTGCCTGACGCTGGTGGTCATGGTGAAAGGTAGTTGAGGATCTAAAGCCCAAGACAGTCACCCAGCTCAGTTGTGAAAGAAGGAGAGTGCTGCTAACTTCCCTGACTCTGAGCTCCTTTTATACCCACAACAGGGGGCGTTGCCACTGGTCCTTTTTACTCTCTTGCATTCCCCAGGGTTTTCATCACCCTTAAAGTCTGAGCCAATTTCCAGAGTCATCATTTTTCTCCTTGACGTGTTCATGCTTTTGTCACATTCCACTAGAAACTGTTTAGCTCACTGAGGGTGGCTTTGTGTTTCCTTTTTATTCCGAAAGGCAGGGTGAGGTGTGATTCAAGATAACAGGCTCATTGCTCAAGGCCACGTTTTAACATACCTTTACACTGTTACGCAGGAAACACAGAGACATTCAGACTCCACCCAGCAGTTGGTGAATCCATCTTAAATGAAATGAAAATATTTACAAATCTGTTTGCGAAAGGTGCTGATGTGAGAGGTCTGTGGGAACAAATCCTTTGGACTGAATCCCAAGCCCACTGAAGTCAATTGAAGTGCTTTCAATCAGGCCCTTTATCCACAGGACAGGTACAGACCAAGCAGCTTCTCTGAGCCCTGCAGGGCAAAAATATTGTAGCTCCAGAAACTGTTCCCACTGGTAATTTCTATCTATGGATTGATGTTGGCTAGGCTCATAGAATGGATTGGAAAAACATCTAAGAACGCCAGTCCATTGCCTTTCTAAGGCAGAATCTAGTCTCCTGTTAGAGAATGTACTGTATATTCAATTGATACATTTGATTTTAGCTCCCCAGACACATTCCATGCTGTTCCTTTGGGAGCTGTGGGACCAGTTTTTCTTTGTATTTCTGTATGAACCTGTATTTCAGCTCATTTGCAATCACCAGAGAATATTGTCCAGGCAAATTTTGCAGGGGAACTGGAGGGTATTTCAGAGCATGTGATGGGTTAAAGGCAGTTTGTATTTGTACTGAGCACTGGACACTAGCCAGTAAGTGGGAACCAGCCAGTTTTGACAGAGCAGGGCAGGGCTGAAAACCTCTGTGCTGATGAAGCAACAAAGCCATCTGAAAAGAGAGGAGCCACTCCTGTGATATGTCATTAAGGGATTGAGAATGGTGAGTACAATAACAGTGTTGGGCAGGTATTAGTATGAGAGAGCAGCAGGAAAACCAGGCTGGGATTAGCAGCCCTGTTTCATTCTCTGCTCTGGTTTTACATTGCCAGGAGCCAGCTCTCACTTGCAGTGTGCAGAGGCAAATTGCTGAAGCCGGCCGCACTTTGCTCCCCCACTCTCGCCAGGCATGGGTTGTCTCTGCTTATGGGGTAGCAAAAGAGGGAGACTCATGGGGATCTTCTTGGGATTCAGGAAGCAGTTTGTGGTGCATCTCTTCTATTCTGACATCTGTCATTAAAATGAGGTCTTGGTGGTCGTTGGCTGAGGCCCAATCCAGTGCTCTGTCTGCTAGGCTGCACTGTCTCCACACTGATGTGCTGTAGATTTTCATTTCTGTGTGCACTGGTGATGTTTTCTCTAACCTCCAGATTCACTTATTTCATTCTCCCTTTGGTGAGTTCTAACAAGCAGTTGTTCCTCTTCCTGGTCTTGTTCCCTTTGGTGTGGGTGTCCACTCCCTGATGTTGTGTGCTGGGGATGTTGCCGTGATGGCATGCTCCCCATTCCAAAAGCCAGTGCTTCCTTATCGGTCTGAAATTGGCAGTGGAGGCTGCTTATGAATAGTCAATGTGCTAGAAGTGCCAGCCTCACCTTTCCATAGCCTCTGCATGAAAGCACTCTCTGGATTTGGCTGAAATTGCCATAAACCAGCCAAACTTTGCTATGTCCTTTCACTAACAAAATCTCTGAATTGGGTCTCTTTTTTGTACATGAGCTGCCGTGACATTTATCTTCATTTAACCCGTTACTGTATCTCTGCCGAGGAGGAGACCAACCAGTGGTATGGAATGGGTGATTGAACGTTTCTTCTTTCTGTCACCAGGCGGAATCCAGCCTGTGCTAATAGTGACTAAATTCATTATCTGACCTTACTGACCTCCAGTGGAATCCCTAAGGAACAGGTCTCCACATCAAACAAAGCACCCCCAAAGCCGGACACTGACACAGCAGGACAGCAAAGGACTGACTAAGACCTTAAGCCTGAGAATTCCCTCCACTCCTAGCTGGTCCCCCAGGCCAGTGATGATTCCCATTAGTAGGACAGTGCCAGGGCAGCTTTCTCTGCTGTAACTGTTTTGTAGAGGAACAAGGACTTCATACTCTGAGGCTGTCAGTCCTGCACCTCTTTCCAGCCATAAATTCACTTGAGATAAAGCAAATAATAATGCAGGAGATGCTATCTGAGTCTGTTCCAACAAGAAGCACACTGCAGAGGTTATTTCCTCCCTCCGATTAGATACAGATGAACAGCAAGAAAGTACATGACCGAGAAGAGCAATCATCTCTCCTGGGAAGGAAAATGAAATAATTGCTTAGAAGTTCTGGAACTCTGCAACTAATACCACAATTCAGTGTGAGAACGGGTTTGAATGGACCTGGGTAATTATGATCAAACAGTAAACTCTGCTTTAATCTAATGAAAAAGCTCATTAGAAAAAATTGGAGATTCCCCTTTAGGCCAGTTTCCTGGAGAGTGCTGCTCACAGTGATACATACAGCCAGTAGAAACCAAACAATGGAAAAGACGCCAATTGGTGTCTAGAGCTAAAGGGCAGAATCCTGAGCAAAGAGAGTAGCATTGAGAAAGAACTCAGGTATGGGCAGGAGTGGAAACACAAGAGCTTTGCTCCTTCACATCTCTGAGCCCAAAATCCTTGCAGAAATGCAGGTGTTGCTAGGCAGTAACATACCAAGGTGTGAGTACAGCATGTTGTTTTTGTTTCTGTCCGGTTTCCTGACTATTTACTGTCTGCCAAGGCTGCTCCTACCAGCCCTCTACTCAACAGCTGGAAAGAATGATCCCTTTATGTGTTTGCATGAAAGGAACCACTAAAATGACCTGTATACAAGAGAGGCGCATTTCTGAGTAGGCCTGTGTACAGTCCCCATGCCAGCCCGGCTGGAGCACTGACAGGAAGGAAGCTCTGCCCCTTCTGAGAGCCTCATTTAAAAGAGACAGAAGGAGAACTCTTTCCAAGTCTGGCCTTAAGCAAAAGCATGATACACAACTGCTTGGGGTCTGCACATTTTCATCCCCCCGTGTCCTCATAGTCCAACCCATCCCCTGCCAATAGGATTGGAGTGAAGGAGGGGACAAGCCATGGCATGATCCCGGTCAGCTGTAGAAGTAGAGGAGGCTGTGGAACCAAAGAAGAAGGTCCAATTCTGCCTCTGGGATCAGGAAGGAAAGCAATTTTAGGCCTGATTCTTTTTCCTGCCCCAAACAGGTTGGAGTCTTGCAAATTGTAAGGCCAGTCCTGACTCTGTTGTTATCCTCTAGGACCCAGAATATACATGCTGGCCTCAGTCTGAAGTCTAAGAGGTTCTCTTATCTTCATGCCACTTCAGACCTTAGGCTCTCAGCATGCTTCTTTTTTCTCATTTAATGAAATGTTATGGGACAGGTAGACACCCCTTCCTTCCAGCACCTGCGTTCCAGCACTTCTGTTTGCAGAACATCAAGACACAGCATCTGGGCTCCACCAAGAATCAACCTGCCATAGAGCACCAACCTGCACACAGTTTTCTTGCACCCTGGCTCTCTGGCAGGGAGGGGTGACGGACTGACTCTTGCTTGTCCATTTCCAGTTGCAACATGCACTGAAGAATTCCTCTCACTGCAGTGGGTGGGTGTGAAAGATTCCCAGTGATTCACAGTTGTGAGTTCAGTTAGTTCATACAATGAGTTATTCACCGAGTTCAGTGGCCTCCTCCAAAGGGAAGGAGAATGCACAGAACAGCAATTAATGAGGCTTTCCTTGGGAGACTGGAGACTTATCTGATGCCAAACAATCTCCAAATGACAACTCAAGCTGTTCCAATTCATGTGCTGCAATTCATTTAACCTCTTAGTCATGGAAATGCTGTTGCTGTCCAGTTACGGTGTAAGCTCTTCAAGGCAGGAAGTACAGAATGTCTCATTCTCTGCTTGTAAAGAGCAGTGCTCATTTACAGCACTAATTTTAATAATACAAATAATAAATCCACTTTAAACCATGACCAGCCTTGAGTACAGGAACCTACTCCAACTCACCCGTACCTGCTTTTGTGATATGGAGCCGAACCCACTGTGGGTCTAAGACTCCAAGAGTAACTCTGATTCCATAGTTATGAAATAAGAGGTCATCACCTGCTCCTGGCAGCACTTGGTCTTAAGGGGCTCTCTATTTCCATCATAGGCCATCGCAGGGACAGTTCTGCTTCTGGATTGGTGATGTAATAAGCAAAGCTGTGGAGGTTCTACTCTGATTGATGTGAGAATGGGATCTCCCAGCTTAGGCTGAGGACACAGTATGACGTTATTATACAGCACTGGTGATTGAAACATCAAAATGATCTAGTGGTAGAACAAAGCTGCTTTTATTTTATCAAGACAAAGAATCAGTTCTTTGCCTCAAAGGAGCCAAAATCCTGAAGTTGTAACATGTTTATTAAATTGAATAGAGTCTTGGAGATTTCCCACCTCATTTCTCAGAGCCAATCTTCCACATTTGGCAGAGAGCCCTCACCACTGAAATTCACCCTCACTGGAAACACAGCTGAGCCTGGGCCTGGCCACCCGGCTTAGCGCCACCTGACTCTCCACTCGTACAGGGGTTGGAATCCCCTGGGATCTGATCTGCTGGCTGGGTTTGCCCGCGTAATCTGACCCTTCCAAGGCTGCTTGGTGCTGCCCGAGCGTTGTAGTGCTGATCAGGGTGAGAATCTTATTTGCTTCTGTTCTAAACTGTGGGAAGTTTGCCCAGTTTCTACAATGACAGTAGGAACTGCCACTGTACCACCCAGGAGTCCAGCTAGCACAGACGCCTGTCTCTGACTGAAGCCAGCACCAGCTGCTCGTGAGGCAATAGGTCACTAAGGAATAATGTGCCCCCAGGGGAAGTTTCTCCCCAACACCCATCAGATAGAGACCGGCTCATGGCCTGAAACAGCTGGGTTCGTATCCCTTTCAGCATTCAGTGTTCTCTAATCCTTGGTACTGTAGCTCTGGGGTTTTTTGTTTGCCGTATAAATGTCCAGTCCTTTTCGAAATTCTACTAAGTTCTTGGCCTTGGGGATATCTCGTGGCACTGACTTCCACAGGCTAATTGTGCGTTGTGTATACTAAATGTCCATAGTACATAAATACACTACGTGGCACCTGGAGCTAGAGTCCAAATGCTGGAAATGGGACAGGAAAGAGATTTACCCACTGTACCCCAAACTCCCCCCTCCAACCTGCCACTAGCCTCTGCCAGCGTCTCTCCTTCTGCAGGTCTGAGCTGCTCCTGCTCTGTGTCACTGAGGGTATGGTTACACTTACAGGATTATAGCGCTATTGGTTACAGCGGTCCCCTTATACAGCAATATGTATAGCGCTATTGTGTGTCCACACTGAGACACGCCAGTGGTATAGCATGGCCACATTTGCGGCACTTCAGGCGACATTAACATCAGCACATTAGGGCTGGTATCCCACAGAGCACCTCTTCCCGATCTGGCGCAATGCCTTGTGGTAGAGGGGCGTCACTTGCGGGGCATTCTGCATCCTGTTCCAACTACCCATGATGCTTCGTGGCATATCCCAGCAATCCCTGGGTTTCTGTCCACCTCAGGCGCCATCTTTCAATGGTGCGCTTTCATCTTTCAGGAAGGCGCGCTCCGTCTTCCATTTTCGTGTGCCTCAATGAATCCACAACTGCTGAGGGATATGCTGACGACTGTCGCCAGCACATCTCTGTGTGCAGTGGAGTTAATCCTTGACATGCAGGATGACAGTGATGGGTCTGAAGACGAGATCGAAGCAGTGAATGCGTTTGACACGAAGCTTCTTGTCTCATTAACGGACATGCTCACGGCCATTCAACGCCGCTTCTGGGCACGGGAAACAAGCACTGAGTGGTGGGATCACATCGTCATGCAAGTCTGGGACGACAAGCAGTGGCTGCAAAACTTTCGCATGAGAAAAGCCACTTTCATGGCACTGTGTGCTGAACTCGCCCCTGCCCTGCGGTGCAAGGACACCAGATTGAGAGCTGCCCTCCCGGTGGAGAAGCACCGGGAAGCTGGAAGCTCTGGAAGCTGGCCACCCCAGACGCTCTGGAAGCTGGCCACCCCAGACAGCTACCGATCGGTGGCCAACCACTTTGGGGTGGGAAAGTCGACCGTTGGAGTTGTGCTGATGCAAGTGTGCAGGGCCATTAATCGTATCCTGCTACGAAAAATCATGACTCTGAGTAACGTGCATGACATTGTTGCTGGCTTTCAAGAAATGGGTTTCCCTAACTGTGGGGGGCGATAGATGGGACCCATATACCTATTCTGGCGCCCGACTACCTAGCAGACGAGTACATGAACCAAAAGGGGTACTTCTCCATGGTTCTCCAGGCGCTTGTGGATCACTGTGGGCATTTTACTGACATTAACGTGGGCTGGTCTGGAAAGGTGCATGACGCAAGCATCTTCTGCAACACCGGCCTGTTCATGAAGCTGCAAGCTGGGACTTTTTCCCCAGACCAGCGGGTCCCTGTGGGGGAAATTGAAATGCCCATAGTGATTCTTGGCAACCCCACTTACCCTTTAATGCCCTGGCTCATGAAATCCTATACAGGGAGCCTGGACAGCAGCCAGGAAAGGTTCAACTACAGGCTTAGCCGGTGTCGAATGACTGTGGAGTGTACTTTTGGGCGTCTCAAAGTGCACTGGCGCTGTCTTTATGGGAAGCTAGACTTGGCTGTGGGAAGTATCTCTGCGGTTATTTCCACATGCTGTGCCCTACATAATCTTTGTGAGCGGAAGGGCGAAGGCTTCACTCAGGCATGGTTCTTGGAGGTTCAGCGCCTGGAGGCCACATACACACAGCCAGAGAGCAGGGCTCTTAGAGCGGCCCAGTGTGAGGCTGTTAGGATGAGGGATGCTTTGAGGGAGCATTTTGAGGCTGAAAGCCAGTTCTAAAGTGAAGTGCAGAGGGAGGGAGTGTGCATTCTTTTAATAGGAACAGGGATTTGCTTTTCTGTAGCCTCTAATAATCTATGTACACTGAATAAAGAAACCCATTTATTAAGAAGACAATTCATTTATTCAACAGCTACTTCAGTTGCTGAAAGAAAAGATTTTGATGCATTTGAGGGGGAAGTGGGGGAAGGTGCAATTGGAGTGGGATGGGGTCAGTCATAGATTGGAATATGTCCGGATCTCTGAGTCTCCAGTGCCCTCAGAGTTGCCGTGTCCCCCGAACTCCATTTGCGGAGGGCAATAAGGCATGTTATTAGGGGCTGACTGCAGTGGATAAGGGTCCTGGGTTTGGGGGTTGTTCGGTGAAGACAGAGGGGTTGGAGGCAGCTGTGGGTGGTGATAACCAGATAGCTGATGATAGTGGCCTGGAGGATACAGAGGGCCCGAAGGGGAAGGGTTTGGGGGCATATGATAATGGGGCGGAGAGCGCAGTTCTTCTCCTCCTGAAGGGTGGCAATGCGCTGCATAGTCTGCAATTGAAGCTGCAGTAATGAGAGCAGCTTATCGGTGCTATCCCGCCGGTGAATCACGTTCTCCTGCTGCACCTTCTCCTTCAGCTTGCTCTCGTCCTCCCTCCACCTCTGTGCAATTCGATTCTCCATTACAGCCTGTTGCATTACTTGCTGTACTAGATCCTCTTTGCTCTTTCGTGGCCTCTTCCTCAGTCGCCTCAGCCTCTCAGCTGTTGATAACAGCGATGGCTCAGGGCTCAAGGTCGATGCTTCTAAAAGAAAAAGATACATGTAACAGTGGCTCCCTTGTAAACAGTAGACATGCCTATGATTCCCCCCCTTTCCCTGTTTGCCTGTCCCGCAGAGAGCACACAGACAACAACGGAGCCCCTGCCACGGTGAGTCCTCTCCAGAGGCAGGGGGAATGATTGTTTCCCTGCCGTGCCGTGCTGTGCTGTGGCGGGGGGGCGGAGGGGGAAGAGTGCCTGGAAATGGCGGGAGCCCTACTCTGAACACTGTCCCAACATTCTCCATAGGTGTTCGTCCTGGAAGATATCTCACTGCTGCGGGTGACTGAGGAAGAAAGGGAGGGGATTCTAATGAGATGCGGCTTCTGCCCAGGGCCATATGCAGCTTGCCTCTGTGCAGCAATGCTCCCCCCACCCATTGTAGCACAGTGGCGGGAACTAGTGACCGTGACTGGGACGGGGACCATGCTGGGTCTCCCGGGAAACCTGCGCAGGCGCGTTGCAAGCGCTCTTATTGAGACCTTTGAAGAGATTACTGATGACGATTACCGCAATGAGATAGACTACATCAATGCACTATTCCACATGTAGGCAAGCATGCAAGCATCCCTTTCCACCCCAAGCTGCCTGCCTTCCCAATAGAAAAGCAGCTTTACCTCTGCAATCCGCTGCTGAGCTGCCTTCTGCAACCGCCGGACGCTGCAGCTGGCTGCCCTCCTCCTGGCTTGAGAAGAGCTCCTGGCTGCATGCGTCCAGGGACTCCTCCGTGCCCTGGGTAGCTGCCGCCTCCTCCTCCTCTTCTTCATCCTCCTCCTCTTCGTCCTCCTCCTCACCCCCCCCCTTCACTGGTGGGCTGGGAAGTGTCCCTGGTGGTCGATGGAGTGACCATAGGATCACCACTAAGTATCACGTGCAGCTCCTTATAAAATCTGCAAGTCACCGGGGCTGCCCCGGACCGGCCGTTTGCCTCACAGGCTTTGCGATACGCATTCCTAAGCTCCTTTACTTTAACACGGCAGTGCAGAGTGTCCCACTCAGGGCCTCTTTCCACCAAGGCCTGTGATATCTGCCCATAGGTTTCAAAATTCCTGCGACTAGACCACAACTGAGACTGAACAGCCTCTTCCCCCCAACAGCTGATGAGGTCCAGCACCTCGCTATTGCTCCACGCTGGGGATCGCCTATTGCGAGGAGGCATGGCACGTGGACTCATGATCAATCAGAATGATCACCTGCAAGGATTTCCTGAGAGCATGTCACACTTGGCTGGAGCAAACAGGAAGGGGATTTTCAAATTTCCCTGGAACTTTAAAGGACGGGTCTGACGTGTGGTCACCTGAGGACAGGACAAAAGAGTTTGCAAGTGATGACCAGAGTGGCTCGAATGGGAATTATGGGATGGGCTGGAGGCCAATTAATGCGCAGTGGGTGTCCACATTCTCACTGTAGCGCTACAGCAGCTGCGCTACAACCCTTATTCCCCATGCGGAGGTGGATTACCAGGAGCGCTATAGCTCCGCAGTTATAGCGCTCTACGTGCCTTGCCAGTGTGGACGGGTAGGAAGTTACAGCGCTCCTGGGGGCTTTATAGTACTATAAAGTACCAGTGTAACCATGGCCTTAGCTGCACCCATGTCGCACTGCCCAAAGGAATCCCTGTAACTAGACTTTATTAGAGCCTCTCACATTACCACAATCATTTCGCCTCCCATTAATCTGTGTTTGGCAACCACTTTTATGACTCAAACTGACTGTCAAGACTCAAACTGCATGAGCCTCGCAGGCTCCAGAGGTTCCCAGCAGTTCTTTAAGCCATTCCCATTGCTGTGCCCACTGCAGTGTGGGAGCCCTCATCCCCGAGCTCCACCGGCTGGCTGCCCCCTGCACTGGGTGAGGGCCACACACAGAGAGATGCTCCGTTCACTGCCCCCATAAGCACTGGGGCTCAGATCCCTGCTCTTACATTTGGCAGTGCCCTGCAGGGCTCCTGACTGCAGTTCCCAGCCCCGCCTTGGAGCCCTAATGATTATTTATAAGACTTCAACAAGGGAAAACAAGCCACTCTGCCAGATAGGGCTGAGAAGGTGCAATTAGTGTTTCTGAGCCTGGCTCGCTCCCTGCCTGCAGCACAGCTGATACCGTTGATGACAGAGGTAACTGTGATTTGTACTTTGTCAGCAGCGTCTCTGCAATCAGCTCTGTTTTTTACTAGATAACTGTGTCTGGGCTCATCCCTGCAGGAAACAGCGAGCGCCTGAGTCAGAGAGTACTGTTACACTGGGCAAGTGATCTGTCTGGCCTGGTAGCCCATTGCTTAAATCAGAAGAGTCCAGTGGTCTGTCTACTCCAGTATCCTGCTGTCTGCCCAGCCAGAGTAGAGTAATGCTCTGCTAGCCCAGTGGGCTGTCTCCATCAGTAGCCAATGCCAGATACTTCAGAGGAAGCCATAACCCGCACCGCTAGTGTGTCCTCTATACCATGGGGGTGGAAGAGATACGTCCTGACCCAGAGGTCCAAGGCATGAACCTTAACAATCTTTGTGGTTTTATTCTACTTCCAATCCGTGCCGATGGTCCTCTTAGTCCAATGTGGCGTGGGCCAGACCTCCAGGGCGTAGCCGCGCAGCACTGCAAACACCCCACTCAAGGTACCCTGTCCCTCCATGGAATCTTCAGCCCCAGGTCAGGGCACCATGGACTGCGCATGGGGGGCGCTAGGCACTTACAAGTGGGATCCACAGAAGTTGGCAAGGTGAGCCAGGAACCACCTCAACTAGCCCGTGGGAAATGCCAGGGAGAGGGGTGTGGCCTAAGTTAGGCATGTAACTCCAGTGCCAGAGGGAGACAAGCCATGGTTGTGAACCTGCTCTTGGAGCCAGGCACCCCGCTGAATGCGCTAACCTCTGGGCTCTAGGGTACTCTGGGGAGGGATCCTCTCCCGCCAAAGCTGCTCCCTTTGTATGAAATGTGTAACTATTCACTGGAGCAGGGGCTGAAACTACCTGGGTCTCCCCTCCCACTAGTCCAGGGGTGGGCAAATGTTTTGGCCCAAGGGCCACATCTGGGTTGCAAAATTGTATGGAGGGCCAGGTAGGGAAGATTGTGCCTTCCCAAACAGCCTGGCCTTGCCCCCATCTGACTTCCTCCCACTTCCCGCCCCTTGACTGCCCCCCTCAGAGCCCCTGACCCATCCAACCTCCCGTTTCTTGTCCCCTGACTGCCCCCTCCAGAGACCCCATGCTCCTTACACCCCCCCAGGACCTCACCCTCTATCTAAGCCCCCTTTCTTGTCCCCTGACCGCCCCCTCCCGAGACCCACACACACTAACTGCCGCCCCAGGACCCCACCCAACCCCCCCTGCTCCCTGTCTCCTGACTGCCCCGACCCCTATCCACCTCTCCACCCCCTAAGAGACCCCCTGGCCTCCCATGCCCTATCCAACTCCCCATTCCCCAGAACCTCTGCCCCATCCAACCACCCACTACTCCCTGTCCCCTGACTGTTTCCCCGAGACTTCCTGCCCCTTATCCAATCCCCAGCCTCCTTACCATGCTGCTCAGAGCAGCGTGTCTGGCAGCCACACAGCCCGGACGGAGCTAGATCTGCTGCCCCGCAGGAGCGTGCAGCCCCCCCCCGCAGTGCACTGCCTGCGCACAGCATGGCTCCGCAGGAAGGAGGAATGCAGTGGAAGGGCTGGAGGTAGCCTCCCCAGCCGGGAGCTCAGGGGCCAGGCAGGACAGTTCTGCAGGCCATTGTTTGCCCACCCCTGCGCTAGTCCATAGAGTCATTCTCCTGCTCCCTCTGGCCCAAGGGATAACTGAGTATAGACCAAGTGGGAAAGTTTTGCCAGGAGACCAAGCTGGCCATCCTGGGGTAGAATTAGAGCACTCACCTGGGAGGTGGGAGACCTGCTGTCAAGGCCCAGCTCTGAACCCAGTAGAGGTGGGATTTGAACCTGGTTTCCCACAGCATGGCTGAGTGCACTAACCACTGGGCAAGTGGGAAAAAGGGAGACAGCACAACCATCCCCTCCTCAGCTGTATTCCATGAGGGGCTGGATCTGGTAAGCAGAAGCACCCCTACCAGATGAGACCCCACGGGTGAGATGAGGTGAGGTGGGGGGTGCGGGAATGCCTTTCTGGAGGATCCTGCCAGGACATAAACACTCAGGAGCAGCAGGACAGGGCAGTTGTGCACACATACCACAGTGGACACTGAGGTGCTAGGGGGTTGGGTGCCAACTGGGCACGGGGCTGAGGAGCTGTATTTTGGACTTAGGCACCTAAATCCCTTTGCAGATCTAGTTTTAAGTGTCTCTCCTGGGTTGGCTGGCCCTTTAAAGGGAGCTGGGCCCAGCCTCACCTGTGACTAATTAGCTGTCTCCTAGCTGAGACCCACCCCTTAAGGCTCAGCGGTTACACAGCACCATGCAGGGAGGCTGATGCAGGAGATGGGAGTGGGAGAGAGAGAAGAGTATGGCAGGGAGCAGGTTGGGGCCTGTGGCAGAGGGGAAGGGGAATATCCCTGGTGGAAGCCCTGTAGGAGGGGTAGAAGAGAGCTGTTCAGAGCAGGGTGTCTCTGGGTGGTGAGGAAAAGAGCACGACCTGTGGGGGCCTCAGACAGCCTGGAAATGGAAGCTGTAGGAAATGGGTGGCCCAAGCAGAAGACCCTGGCTTAGGGAGAAAGGGATGATTGATGTGAAACTTGTGTTACCAGTTCTCACGGGGAAGGAATAAAACTGAAGCCCCTAGAAAAAGGGCCTAAGCCAGCCTCTGGGTGTGACCTCCATCCTCCCTGGGCTGTGGGACAGGCCAGCAGCCTAGGGGGCTGATCCTGCAAGGTGCGTCACACCCGGTGAAGAGCTCAGCTCTCTGTGCTAGCCCAGGGCAGGGACTGCACAAAGCTGAGTGCTGCAGCACCACGAGGGCCAGATTGTGCTGACGTGGGGGAGCCGTGGATGCTCTCAGCCCCTCGGAAACCAGCCACTTTCCTGCCTGTGTGTGAATGTGGCAGCGAGCTCAGCTTCGGGGGGGCAGGGAGGAGCCTAGTGCCCTTTCTGGGCAATTTAAGAGCAGCACTGAGTGTATCTCTCCAGAGCCTGGGGCACAGGAGCATTGCGCCCTGGCCCCTGCACGGCTCGGGACATGAGTGGGGAGAGGGGCCCTAGCTGTTCAGTGACTGGCAGCACACTGAGAAGGATCCGCTGATGAAGTGCCTGTGGCATAGTCTGTATCTAGAGAGGCCACACACCCGCAGCCCAAGGGAACAGGGAGTTGGCTGTGTTCAATGTTGAACACGATAGATATGGCAGCCCATTAGAATACACCTCCCCCAGGCACCGCACACCCTCCTCCCCACCCCACCCCGTGGTGTGCACAGGGCTGGGCTGGTGTGAGATTCCCCAGGGATGAGGAGCTCCGGTTCCTTCAATCCCTGTCTTCCCCTCCTCCCGCCCGGAATCCGCTGGCGCCCACCACCATGACCCTGTGGAAACCTCACGTTCCTGCTAGTGCCTCCCTGGGCGGGGGCTGGCCCCTGGGCTGCCCTGGGTCTTGAAGGGCCCTCTGTGAAGTGAGACTTGTGGGGCCCCATCTTGGCACTGCACGCGGCTGAGTCTGCCATCCTCCCTGATCCACCGGGGGAGGCTGGGATAGCGCTTTGGGTGGCCAGTCATGTGTGTGTGTCACGTCACTCTGCATGTGCAAAGCAAACACCCCTGCTGTCCAGTCAGCCCAGACAGTCTCTTCTCTCAGTACTTTCTGGTCGTCTTCAAGAGTCTTTAGACTCCCTGTGTGTCCATTTCTCTGAGGCCTCTGGGAGAGACGCCTTCCCCCTCCCCAGCATAACATGGAAGGGAATTGAGCCAGCTCCGAAGAGTGCACGTTCTGGGAAACCAGGTAGGGGAGGGACCAGCTTCTGGCAGTGGAGGGACAAGGCTTGGAGTCTGAAGAAGAGCTCTATGCCACTCAAAAGCTTATTTCTCCCTCTAACAGCTCAGTAAAAGATAGTCCCTGCCCCCACCTTGTCTCTCTCCTCTCCTGCGAGGAACACGGCTACCATTCTGCTCTCAGGGGAGGCAATCTGTCTTCTGGAGCGAGTCTTGTTGGGACCTGTTGTTGGAGGCCAAATGTCTGGGGAGCCATGGCTGTGCCTGAATTCTGTGGGAGTAAATATGGTGTAATTTGACATCGACTGCTTGGCTGCCAGTGCTCTCAAGGCTCAGAGACGTGAAGGCTGGCCTGGCACGGTGCACCCCGCAAGGAACACTGCACCTTGGCAATTGACTGGTGTGGGTGACTCAGTAAGGGCGCTCTGCCCCCCGATCAGTATTGATCTAGTGTCCCAGGCAGCAGAGGCGCTGTGCTGCGCTGCAGGAGAAGGCCTCAGTGATGGATAGGGGGCACTATCTCCTCTGAGACATACTGAACCACCGGTCCACTGTCCAACCTTTACATGGGGGGACCAGAATTCAGAGCTGAGGGCAGGAGGAAACGCTAGCAGGAGGAGGAGGCAGAGTGGGAAATACCATGGTAGTGGCTTCTGTATCAGAACTTCAGGTGCTGAGAATCAGTGTTTCTTCAGTGGGCTGTTTGTTAGAGAACGCTGTGCTGGTGAGAGCCCCTGGGCTGAGAGCCCTGCAGAATGGAGGGGTACAGTAAGTAGCAGAACCACCTGGGATGGTCCCATAGGTGGGATGGCCACCCCGATGTATGGGCTGTATAGGTCAGCCAGTCATGTGGGTCTAATAGCCATATAGGCCTATTGGCCATATGGGTGGATGGCCACTTGGGTGGGATGGCCATATCCGACCACGTAGTAGCTAATTTCTCCCAACTGCCCTTTTCCTTCAGACTTGAAGAAAGGTTTCCTATCCCTAACCTGGTTATTCCTTATCTTCTGTCTACCTTCCCTCCCCCCATCCACCCTGGGGTCAGACATTGCATGGGCTCCCAGTTTAGGATTAATTACTATCTGGGTTTTGCTTCAAGTTTCAATTTCAAATCAATCAAAAAACTCAAAGAGAACCTGCTGATTTGTCTGTTTTCTGGTCGGTCCCAGGCGGGAACTCCAGGCTTTCTGCTGTTTCCGTGGTAAACCTTAAACCAGCTCCTGTTGTGCCCAGAACTCAACAGCTGCTGTTGAAGGTTAGCGGCTAAGAGAAGGGGGCCACAGACCAGGTGACATGTCAGTGACTGCGGGGAGAGGGAAGTTCTGGGTCAGTTCACAGAGCTGAGTAGCTTCATCTGTGAGCTGTAAGAGTCAAGCCAACCCAGTGGCTTTGCTGCAGGAGTTCCAGGATCACAGGGACGCTCGCGGGGTCTTAAGGCAGACTGAGAGCCTGGTGGCAGATACTGACTGGCTCCCGAGGGAGAGGCTAGCGCTGAGAGCCAGCAAGGCTGAAACAGAGTGAGGTCTGGTCTACACTTGAACAGTTTGCCAGCATGTTGGTGAGGAATGTGACAAAAACCCCACCCCTAACCAACGCAGTTCTAATGTAGATTCAAAAAAAGTCCATTTGCTGGTGTAGCTTTATTTCAGTTGTGGGGCTGGTATAAGCTAGGCCAGTACCTGTGTAAGCTATCTGTGCTGGAGGGTTTGCAGGTACAGCTAGCCAGCCTGCCCTGTCTAGCGCACAAAGAATTCCTGGGAAGGGGTTTTATCCCCTCCAGTGAGAGCCGACCCCTGTGGAGCCATTGTCAGGGACGTGCTCCAGAGACACCCGCCCTCTAGGCTCCTGCACACCAACCACCATCACTCGGAACTACAGGCTGGTTTCCAGGCCCCAGACGATGCTCCGAAGGGGATAAGCCCCCACTCGCTCACGGGCAGGAGCATAAGAGCAACAGTCGGAATTAAGGCGCTTTCACAGAGTGCGGTTAATTATTATCACTTTGTGCATTTACGCTGCTTTCCAGCCAGGGATTACCGGGTAGTGCAACAGATCCCCGTGCTCCCCTCAGTGTCAGAGAGGCATTCTGGCGGCCTCACTGAATGCCCTGGAACAAGTCACCCACTCCTTTTCAAATGTTTAGCAGGAGTGCCCTCAACTGGTGATTCTTGGTAGTGCTGGTCAGCGTTAGGGATTTCACATCCCTTTTGTACACCGTGCACCAGCAACGGACTCTGAAGATAGTTCAGGGGCAGTTCCTGACACTGCCAGGTTCCCTGTGCAGGGAAGTAATTGCATCTCTTCCAGTGTGCAGTCAGTATGGGGCGGTACCCCCAGTGGCTGTAGGCAGCAGTTTATCTTCCTGCCCCGCCAGTGCATCATATTTCAAAGGGGGACATACAACGGGGGACATATTCCAGAGGGGACGTAATTGAGAGACTGGCAGTAGCAGCTCGTTTGGCATCCTGCAACACTACATCAACCACTCTTCCTAGCTGTGACACCAGTGGGCTTGACCCACTAGTGACCAGCTGTCCTGCTAATGAGTGTTGGGTACATGATCCGCTTCTCTAGGCAGTAGTGTATAAAACCGATTTAAAATGATTATGTAGTATTGGTATTGCAGAGTGCCTACGGCTCTCGTTGTGCTAGGCCAGTGATTCTCAAACTTCTGTGCTAGTGACCTCTTTCACACAGCAAGTCTCTGAGTGTGACCCTCCTTATACATTTAAAACCCTTTTTTATATCTTTAACACCATTATAAATGCTGGAAGCAAAGCAGGGGTTGGGGTAGAGGCTGACAGCTCGCCACCCTGCACATAATAACCTCACAACCTAGGTTGTGGCCTAGGGGCCTAACTCCCAGTTTGAGAGCCCCTGTGCTAGGCGCTGTACAAACATAACACAGAGATGGCCCCTAAACACCTTACAGTCTAAGTAGAAGGCAAGAGGCAATAAACTGGCAGGGCAGGAAGCAGTGAGATGGGAACTGGTTACCGGGGGAAGGAATGGTCCCAGATGACAGCAGGGACCCTGAAGTCTAATTAACCCCATTATAAACTGGATTTTATACACATGCTGCATGTGGCTGTGCTTGTACAGAGATTTTTTTCTAATACAGGCACCCAGGCCGGCCAGCCTTTCCGCCCCAGAGACTTGCCCTTCTGGCCCCGTGTCTCCCCACATCGCCTGGTACAAATAACGTAGCGGCCTAGAATTGATGGCACAGGTAGCCTGGTGGGGCGCGGCTGCGTCTCAGAGGTGCCTAGGGTGACCAGATGTCCCCATTTTATAGGGACAGTCCCAATTTGTGGGTCTTTTTCTTATAGATGCTCCTATTACCCCCCACCCACTGTCCCGATTGTTCACATTTTCTGTCTGGTCCCCCTAGAGGTGCCGCTGTCACGCATGGCTCTGGGCCAGCAGCTGCTCAGTCCCCACTTCCTTCTTTGCCAACTTGTGGGTTCCTCTCCTTTCTGTGGGGCATGGGAGAGCGTAGTACTGACTCCTGCCTATAGGTGGCACCAAACTGCTGCTTAACCCTCCAGCTCAGCGGTGCTGGGATTCCGGTGGGCGAAGGCTGGTGGCACCGCTCTGAGCATGGAGCTGCCCCCTCAGTACCCCTGTGACTCCCGCGCTCCCAAACCGCCCCTGGCCGCCGGGCAGGAGCCGTGGACAGCTCACAAGCGTCCCACCACCTCTCTGGGAGGGGCTGTGCAGGCAGAGGGCAGGCTCGGAAGGCGGAAGCGGGATGGGGGTGGTTTCAGGGGCCCGTGCGGGGCTCCAGGCCTGGGGCGCGTCAGAGCACGCATTGGGGCGGAATGTCTGTGAGGACACAGAGAGAGGCCCCTGGGATCTTGAGGACGTTCTGTCCCCGCAGCTGGTTCTCGGGCTCCCTGGTGTCATCAGAGGAGCTTCCGCTTCTCACTAATCCTGTGTCCTGGCCTCGGGCACGGCCGCTCCCACGGAGAATCCTCTTCTGGGCTGGCCTCGCCCTTGGTCGGGGGAGGGGGGTAATTCCATGGGGCCCTGCCCACTGGTACCCTCTCTACACTCCAAGTTACCAGGACCATCAGGGACTGCACTGCAGTTCCCCTAGAGGCCAGGGCTCTGTTGTGCGCAGCACCTAACAAAGAGCTGGTCCCAGGTGCAGTAACAGCTTCAGAGACCCCGCAGGGTGAAGCAGCGATGGCCGGGAAGTGGCTTACATCTGTGTCCCTCCTGCTCACTGCTTCTGTGCTTTCCATAAGCCTCCCCCACAACCCTGTGGTGGACACTCCCCCCGCCTCTGCCCCATGGATCTCCCATCTCCCAGCCCCAGTCACTGTCTGCAGCACTGGGAACGCCTCGATATCTCTATTGCTCCAAGAGTGGACTTGTGCTCTCGCCTGCCTTTGCCCCCATTGGGACGGGTGCATCAGCAACCAGGGCTCTTTGGGCTCTGTAGGCCTGTAAAAGGAGTGGCTCCTGGCCAGGGGCAAAACCCTTGCTTGCAGTGGTTCTCTGCCTGTGTCTGAGAAGCAACAGGAAGGAAGGCAAGTGTGATCCCATCCCGTTCCGAGGCGGTGGGAGAAGAGGAGAGCCAGTGAAGCTGAGCGGAGCGGGAGGGCGGAGGGATCGGTGAGGGGCAACGGGAGCACAGCAGGTGGTTCTGGGTTTGGTTCTGGTTCGGGAGCCATTCAGCCTCCAGAGCTCTCACGTAGGCGCCTCTCACCCATGCTAACCTCCCTCTGAGGTCAGGCAGCAGATCAGGACTGAGCGACGGGTTAGAGGTTCTCCCTGGTTCGTCCCGGATCCGTTTCCATCTGCCATGCCCCAAGCAGCTCCCACCCAGCATTTCCCAGGCTCCCCAGCTTGGATTCTGCAGGCCTCGGAGCTCGCCTGGCAGAGGCAGCTGTTGGAAACCCCTGACCCAGACAAAACGAGGCCTGGCTCTCCGTGACTCGGGTGCATTCCTGAAGCAGGCCAAGACCTGTGCGTTTCAGGGGCTGTTTATCTCAGTGCTCTCGCCTCAGGCTGGGGCGGCCTCCGCTCCCTGCTGAGACATGTGAGACGGCAATTACAGGCTCATTAAGACTTCAAAGGTTTTACATTCCTTCCCAACCCGCCCCAAAGTGCCACTCCCTGGGGATCAGGCCCCTCCAAGGCACAGTGCCAGTCTGGGCCCTGGCAGCGTTAGCCACGTCGCTCCCTATATCCAGGTGACACCCCTGGGCTCTCTTCCGCCTCTTCTCTGAGACTTGGCTTGGTGACACCCCATTCACACTTGGGAACCTGACAGCTTTGAAGCCTAGTTCAGGGACAAACAAACCTCCAGCAGGTTCCTTCAGAGCAGCCCCTGCAGCAAGGCCCCCTTCTCCTCTGCCTCGGCCAAGAGCTAGTCTGGTGAAGAAGGGATGCTCGGTCTGCTTGGCCCAGCCGCTTCTACTGACAACAAGCCTGTAGTTAGCCCCAGCTGTGGTGGTGCTTTCTGGCATGTGGACCCACCCCCTGGGGACTGGACTGAGACCACCTTAAGCCCATTCACACAAGCCTCTGGATAACCGTCAGGGAGCTCAGGTGTTCCTGCCCCACGTAGCTCTGGCCAGGTTGAGAGCATTCTCCATATGTTCTGGTTTGGCCTGAGCTAACGATGCCTCGAGAACAGTCTTCCTCGCTCAGTTCTCTTGTGCTGGTTAGGGCTCCCCCGTGCTGCGGGGAATCAGGGCGTCCTTACACATGCTCCTATGAAGGAAAAACCGACTGATTTCCACTGAAATGTGATTTAATCCTACCTCCATCTCCTTTTGGGGCTGCATAGCAACTAGAGTCAGGTACATCCAGTCCTGTTGTTGTCTTCAGTGGTGTGGTCCTGGACAGGTGCTGGTATAACCATTAGTGTCTGATTAGAATTGCTCATGCTCCCCTTCCTGTTTGACCCCACAGCGATGTCATAGTGATATCATGTGATGTCACCGCCGTGGAAACAATTGTGTCATCCCCATTTCAGCAGCACTAGGCCCCAGAAGCTCAAAATGGGGAATAAGGCACCAAAATAAATAGCCTGATTCCCAAGGGGCGCAGCAGCCAGCAGCTCCCTGGGAAGCCGGGACACCTCTGGCACTCAGCATGTTGGAAATCAGGCCACTTATTTTAAGGGTGGGATTTTCAAAAGTGCTCAAGTGACTTAGGAGCATCATTGGCTTGCAGTGGGACTCGAGCTTCTAGATCACTTGGCTGCTTTTGAAAATCCCACCCTTAAATCCCGACAGAGGCACGTAAATAAGTGGCCTGATTTTCAGCACCCACTTTTGAACATGGTGGTTTAGCAGCAGGCTCAGAAAGGGGCAGAGGCAGCAGGGAAGTGCAGAGAAACAGGCCAGGGGATGAAATCTGATTCCTCTGGGAGCACCAAGAGACTCAAACCTCAGCAAGTACATTTAATTCATGACCACGACCCCCAAGAAGGGCCTGTTACTGGCTGTACGTCTCCCCTGCCAGGCCGCTGCCGAGCCCCAGTGCCGGCTTGTGACAGCTTCTCAGTGACTCAGACCGGCAGGAGCCTGTGAACTTGGCAGCTGCTCCCGGAAAATCCCCACTTTGCATTGTTCCCAGCCCAGGGTGTGGAGCGCTGCTGCGAAACTGCAGCCCCACCTCTCCTGCAGAGACTTGCCAGGGTGCGGGGATACTCGCTCTCCAGGGCCCAGGCACAAAACACTGACCAGGCAGGAGCCGCTGCCCCCCAGGCCTGTGCAGGAGCCTGGCGTTGGGGAGCGACTCTAGACCCTCAGTCTGGCTTCTTCTCTTGGGTATTTAATCTAATTTGGAAGTCCACCAGACGCCGGGGAATGGTGCTGTATCGTGTGACCGGCCCTGCAGGCCCCCTCAGGCAGCCACAGGGCAAACTTCCCACTCATGCAGAGCGCCCCCCCGGGGACGGGAGGGGCCATTCGGTCCAAGGCTCCTCTTCTGAGACTGCCAACAAAGGGCACCGAGTAGTATCAAGTGTGGGCCAGGGATCCATGCAGTAGGGACTGAAACCCGCCAAGTCATTTCACACAGTCCAGCAAAGAGCATCGGCCACCCTCAGCCCCCGCTGGATTCTTGCTGGTGGCCTAGAGGGGATCCCATTCCCAGCCCCTGGGGAGGTGTGTGTGGCTGGCCTGTGTGGACAGAGGATTCACACACAAGGAACTTGGATTAATGAGAGCTGCTGCCACTGAGAAAGATCCCGTTTGGTCCCCAGCTGGGTCTGTGACGTCTGCTTTTCACACCCTGCCTCCCATTTGACCCCGCCATGGGCATCGGGCTCCAACTCCAGACGTCTAACTAACCATCCGTGCGGCGATATCAGAGCAGAGGTGCTGGAACTTGGGGGGCTGCCGCACCCCCTGCCTTGAAGTGGTTTCCGTCATATCCAGGGTTTACTTAGTTCAGTGGCTCTCAGCTCCCCCACTGGACACACTGTTCCAGCCCCCCCGTGTCAGAGCTGCAGAAAATCTCTTGGGTACCGCGCATGCCTGAGTGCTGCCCTGTCTACAGCCTGGCGCATACTCAGCGTTAGCAAGACAGGGCACTGGCAGAGCTAGCCACTCCCCAGAGACAGCTGGGAAGGCATGAAGTCCTTTTCTCCAACCCCCTGTAATACCCCAGTTCTGACATCCTGCTCCACTGTGAAGATCTCTTCCTGATCCCTGCCAGGGCACTAACGCCTCAGAGCACGTGGACTGGGTATCACTGCAGGTGTTTGTGTGTTCCAGGGGTTAATTTATCACCATGTATTTACACGTGTCCTTTTAAACTAGGGGACCTTTGAGTTTCCCGGAGCATTATAGGATGCAGCGTGGAATCCCTTGGACTCCTTGTTTGACTTCATCCACCCCTGACTTTTATCCTGTGATTTTGTGTTGGCCTTTGCTAATTTCAGATTCTCGGAGGAGCCCCTAGCAGGGCACTAACAGGTCCTGAGAACAGTGCGCCCAGTTTTACAGCCCGGTGTCACCCAGGTGAACTTGGAACCGGGGAGGGGGGGAGTTTAGGAGGGGGGCACAGGGAAGATCTGGCATGAAAAGGAGGCAGACTTCAGACTGACAAAATGAGGGTCCTTGCTCTGTGCTGTCATCCCTTCCGTGACCTAATCCACACCGCACCGCCCTAGGGCACATGGCTGCTCTGCACGGCCAAGCCACCACTGAGGGGCAGGACAGGGGCCTTGCAGTGGGGCCATGTGTCAAGTTGGGATCCTGCAGCACAGGCCATGGGGAGAGCAGGGTGGGGTCCTGTAGTACAGGCCAACCATGCACTGGGGCGGCGGGTCCTGCAGCCACAGGCCAGGCTCTGGGGACAGCTCCAACCTCAAACCCAAAGAAGCCCTTCCTCCATCTGCTTCCTCTTCCTCGGGCTGTGTCCCTTACTCTGCTCGAATCCTTTCCAGACAGCTGGACAGGGTGGAGGTGCTGCTATGGTTGCAGCCCACAGTCAGGTCAGATACCCCAGGGCTGAGACTTGGATTTGAATCCCTTTGGTTTGCAGCACCCAGTGGTCCTTGCAGCTCAGCCGGTGCCCTTCGTAGGGCACAGAGAAAGGCCTGCCATGGCAGCCGGGTCAGGGGACTGGCCCAGCGCCTCCCCAGGGTGAAGAGCTGCTGCGTCAGGACCTTAGTCCAAGTTGAGGCTGGTTCAAAAGCATCCACCAGCAATTTGTTTCCTTATAAGGTAAAAACTCAGCTTCTCTCTGGGAGTTCGCCCCAGGCAGCCGGGTCCAATCATGCAGGTTATGCAGACACGCCCGGCTTGGCAAGGCCTGAGCGAGCAGGCTGGCCCTGGGCGTAAGGAGTGCCACAGAGGGAAGCTCTCCAGGGCGTTGCCCGCGTCTCCTGCCAGCTAATCAGTGACTAGCACTGGCGTGAGCAGGTGCAAAACAGCAGAGACAAAGGAAAACAGAAGCATCAGCTAAAAGAGGAGTCTCCCTGCAGGTGGAATTTATACCCTCATCCCTTCACCACTGGCCTTCCTTGAAATCATCTGACCCAAGCACCAGGCCTGGAGCTCCATGTTGGGAGCAGCAATGAGCAGAGAGTCCAAGTGGGCAGCAACCATCACCTGAGGGTCTGTTCCTCGCCTTGGGGGGCAATCCCAGAACCAAGGAGAGTCCCAAAGGAGTTTGGTTCTGCTCAGGAGTGAATCTGGGGCAAATTCTACGGGGGATTTGGCAAGCGACAGCTTATAAAACAAAGACCAGAATTCAAACAGAATCTGTCTCAGATCAAAGGGGAAATGAGAGGCCTCAAAGCAGCAGCTAAAGATTTCGGAAGGCGAGAATGTTCTCGCCCCAAGTACTCAGCCCAACAGCACCTAGCTTTCGTGAGGAAGAAGGCAGCTCATAAGCAATGGGACGCCATTGGGGAAACACCCAGGAGTCCCCTGCTTCACTGACGCTCCTGCAGATGGGATCCAGGCTGGAGAGCTTACGGGAACAGGCTTTCTCATAGGAGGATGGTGCCTTGGCCTTCAGGCTGGACCCAGGGTGCTGAAGAAGAACTTTGCAGGCGTTAGCCAAGCTTCCCTCTCCAAAGATGTGGGCGCTGGTTTGGGCCAGGCCTTCCCGTATTCAACCAAACTGACCCTTCCCAAATCAGCAGCATCTCCAGAGTCCCCCACTGCTGAGGGGAGCCTGAGCCATGAGCTGCGGACTCCAGAGCAAAGACAGGTCCCTAGTGTCAGATGTGCCCATAGGAGGGGAAGAGACAGACAACACTCTGGGCCTCACCAGTCACTGCACAAAGGCAGACACACCCTGTGGGCCTCTTGCCCATTGCTGTGAGCCCCCCTGGATGATGGCAAGAGAGACTCCTCTTGTCCCAGGCTTATAAAAACCCTGGACACCTTTGCAGTTGGTCATCTGAGTAGTGTGCTCATAGCAGCGTTTGTATTAGGGGAAAGCAGCACATAACATCCTCACAAAGAGGCAGTGAGCGTGAGTGACTAGGACACTCGCCTGGTAGCCAAGACTCCTGGGTTCTGCTCCCAGCTCTGTCACTGACCTGCTCTGTGACCTCACACTAGTCACTTCCCCTGTTTCTCCTCCCCACTTTGTCTGTTTAGATTGTGACTGTCACTTGCTATATGTCTGTACAGCGCCTGGCACACGGGGCCCAGTCTTGGTTCAGGATCTCTTGGTGTTACTGTGATACATGGAATGGTTATAGAGACTGGCCAGCCTGGAGAGCTGCATCTCACTGAATAAATCTCAGTAAATCAAAGCAACTTTTGACCTAATCCTTTGCCGCTGGGAGCTGGGATCTCTTAGAAGGTTCAGCTACTACCAGACGCGCTGACAGTGACTGCTGGACTTTCCCATTGCCTGGTGCAAGAAGGACGAAATGCATCCGATCTGGGGTGTCAGGAACAGAGAGACACAAGTGTTTGCGAGTCTTCTGCCAGCCAGCTCTCCACCTGGACATGCAGCCAAGGACGAGGGGTTGGTGGGATCATGTCTGGGGCCCTCAGTGGAGCCTTTGCTCACTGGCAGCATTGTTTGGTTTTGCAGCCCCGGTGGGTTGAACAAGTCTGGCTGATTGTGTCAGCTTCTGGCAGTGAGGAGAAGGCTGGATACACATGTTCGGCCTGCGATGGAGCCTGGCTGTTGGGGAGGGACGTGCCATGGTCTCTTCTTTCCAGAAACCAAAATCAGAGACATTTGGTTCATTCTGAGACAGTTTAATCCTCCAAACAAAGGCTTCCCTGTCACTGCTCCTCTGTGTGCCCGTCACGGTGCCCAGTCTGCGTCACCTGCAGGGATAAAAAGACAAAGGACGCGCTCCTGCGTTCACAGGCCATCCAGTGCCCCTGGGCAGACGGGCTGAGAACAGGCTCCGATGCACTTGCTCCGGACGGCAGGAAATCCCCAACCCTGCCGCCAGTGGGCTAAGAAGCGGGGGTTTGTGTGGGGAGCAGCAGAGAGCATGGCCAGCTGTACTGCTCTGGCACCGGGCATGGCTCCCAGACATTCTCAGCGACTCCCCCAGAGCCATGGGCACACAGCACAGACCTCCCCAGCGCTCCCCACAAAGCCTCTACTGCAGGCGTCCCAGCATGCATCTTGCTGCTGAGGTCACATGACTCTGTCCCGGGGCAGGAAGATGGTGCCGTATATTTGCACAGTTTAGCAAATGTTAAAAATTAAACTGCTCATCTGAACGTTTATCACAAGCCCCAACGGGCCATGCCCCTGGCTGCCCATGGTGGGACCCTGGCAGCCCAGTTCATGGTGGGGTGCCCCAACAATGTACAATTCCATGGGCTGATCCAGAAGGCAAGGGCAGGCTGAAAGCTCTTCTGTGCTGAATGCTCTGGGCTCGACTGCCTGAGCAGACCCCCAGTCAGGGCCTTTCAATCAAGCACTTTCCGGTCCTTGACTGCACCGGGAGGTTGGTATAAAGCAGCAGCCATTTAAAAGAACGGATCCTGCTTTGCTATGAAAGGCAACTCAGGGATCGAACTTGAGCAAAGCCAACTCCCCAGGCCAATCTGTCACCACAGGGACCCCTCGCTGAAGTCACTGGGGGACCCAAGGAGTGACTCTGGCCCCTTGTATCCCAACCAGTGAACCCCACCCCCATCTCAGCATGGCTCCATTGGGTGGAGAAGGTGACCTCTCTGCTCAGTGCTGTGCAGATGGAAATCTCTCTGTGGTTTGGGTGTTGGCCCCTTTCAGGACGGGTGGGGTGTTTGTGCACCATGGGAAGCTTTGCTCCAGTTCCAGGTACACAGGAGGGAGTTACTGGAGCGTAGCCAGTGTTTGGCCCTAAGGGGCAGGCTGGGTGTGTGGGCAGGTAGCAACCCGGTGCCTAGCTGTGGGGCAGGGATGGGGCTGGGAGAATGCAGGGGCTGGGCTGGAGCCAGCAGACCGCAGCACATTGAGACATGCGCTCCTCCCTTTGATTGTTTTGTCTAGTAAGTGAAACTTGAATCTGGAGAAGGAGGAAACCAGCCAAGAATTGAGGCCCAGAGCAGGACTGGGCAGCAGAGCCAGGGTCTTTCCAAAGTCCCCATCGCCTGTGGTGAGAATAGGGTACAAGGCACATCCCTGATTCCCCTCTCACTCCCCGGCATTGCAAAGGGGCAGCGTTGTCCCTGATTGATACCCGTGTCAATGAGCGGGAGACTTGGGCTCGATGTTTCCTTAGCATTGTTCACACGTGCGTCTCCCAGCTGATTATGGTCCATAGAGACCCTGCAGAGACTCTCTGGGCTATCAAGTATGAATGACCACAGCAGATCTCAATGACCAGGGACCACCCCAGACCTGGGCACCGCTCACACCACAATTCCAGAAGCCCCGAGAAGGGCGGGATGGCCTGTCTGGAGTGGGGTTTGCAGAGAGGGAGAGCCAGTAACATGGAGCTGCACAGGAGAGAACATCCCTGACGGGAGCCAGGACGGGCTAACAACGGGGAGGCCAGTGGTAAATGGAGGACAGCGATCCATGCAGGGCAGGGCCATGGAGGGTTTTAAACCCTGGAGGGTTATTTTGGCCTGGCCCTAAAATGAGGGAGGAGCCAGTGCCACTGTCTTGTCAAACGGGCCTTAGAAATCCCCCAGCCAGAGACCCAGCCACGGAAATGCCTTTGACGCTGGTCCCAGTGCAGGGGCTCAGTGCCAGGCTCATTCCCCTGGAGTTTGGTTCCCTCGCCGGCACTGCAGGCCCAGCCGGGAATCAGGAATTTCTCCATGCAGGTCTCAGTCCAGCAATTCCAGGTGGCACCAAAGCCCCAGGTGAATCCCAGGAGCGAGAGCCAAGAGCAACCCCAGGGGGAGCGGCCCAGAGGGACAGGCTCCAACATCTGGAAACCACCCTCAGGGGCAGAAATGGAAGTGCTGCTGTGGAGCATCCTGTGCCCCTGGAATGACACCCCCAGGGGCGGGGGATACAGGGCAGGAGGCCGCCCGTGCCTCCGGAATGACACCCCCATGGGTGGGAGATACAGGGCAGGGAGCCGCCCG
>ML677404.1:1728125-1754222 GCA_007922305.1 Dermatemys mawii | reverse complement strand
GGAATGACACCCCCATGGGTGGGAGATACAGGGCAGGGAGCCGCCCGTGCCCCTGGAATGACACCCCCATGGGTGGGAGATACAGGGCAGGGAGCCGCCCGTGCCCCCGGAGTGGGGAGTCAGTCGACTACACGGGCCAGGGGGTTTTGCCCTCTCAGCTCTTACATCCTGCGCTGTAATCCTGCCTCGAGTCACAGTGAATTTGTTGGGTCTCATCCTTCTCCTGAACTGTCATTCCCACGCTGCCCAGGAGAGAACTGCTCAGACAGCTCGATGGGTCAGGGCTGAGGGGCATTGGCCGAGCGGTGAAGGGGCCCAGACCTGGCATAGCAGAGGGGTGCAGGTCAGTCCATTGCCAGCACTGAGGGAGGGCCGGGTGCTGGATTGCAGAGGAGGCTGCAGGTCAGGACTGAGGGACATTGGCCGAGCGGTGAAGGGGCCCAGGCCTGGGATAGCCGAGGGGCTGCTGGCCTGGCTTGGGGTATGTTGGTGGGGTCAGCACTGGGATTGCAGCTGGTGCTGCACTGAGCCTTGAGGTGCCTTGCGGAGGGAGCTGTGTGATCGCACTGCCCAGCGCGCTCCTTCTGTCGCTTGCACAGATCCACAGTGTCCCTCACAAAACAAACCCAAAGGCCCCCTGGCAGCAGGGAACGGAGACATTTCTGACTCCAGCCAGCCGTCAGCTCCCCGCTCTGGGTTCAGATGCATTAAGCGGAGCTCAGATTTGAAAGTCTAGTCGGGACCTCAGAGACGAGGGATGGTTCTTTCATGATGTGATCAACTCTGCCTTTTCTCTCTTCTTTAGAGAGAAATGAGGGTTGAGACAGAAAACACAGGGTCTCACAGCTCCCCTTTTCTTGGCTGCTGACACTGGTGCCTTTCCAGACAGCTGTGATCATAGCTGGAGCATCTGGGACTAGTTCCAGCAAAGCAGGACCTGTCTAGCAACAATGGGCTCCTTGGCATGTGGAAACAGATCATTATGTGGGAGAGCAGCCCAGCGGCTGATGCCAGGTGAGTTCCTGTGCGTGTAATTACTGGCTCCCTGGGCAGGGCTTGAGTCAAGAGCAGACTAGTCATTAAATCTTGTGCAGAGGGTGGTGGGAGGGTTTCTTTGATCTGTCTGTCCAGCTGGCTGTACCATAAAGACCAAATGCAAAAATCAGGGCTCTCCCCAGATTGTCCTTTAGTTCCTTCCTACCTCCTCACCCTGTTGTTGTCAAGTCAAACGCCTGAGTAAATCATGCCTTGTAGCCCACCAAATGCAGCCTCTGGCGGGACCCCTGAGTCCTCCACTGAGACTGCTCTGCTGCTGCTGGCCTGAGCGAGGCCCCACCTAGCTGTAGTAGCCAGGCGTTATTCCCCTGATGCTCTGCATAGCGGCTGGTTTTAGACAACAAGGCCGGCCATGCAGAGCAATGTACTACAGAGGTGAGCAAGCCAATCTGGAGAAGAACTAGGGTGACCAGATGTTCTGATTTTATGGGGACAGTTCCAGTTTTTGGGTCTTTTTCTTATGTAGGTTCCTATTACCCCCCACCCCCTGTCCTGATTTTTCACATTTGCTGTCTGGTCCCCTTAAGAAGAACCAACCTGAGCTCCGGCCCGGCCTTTGCCGAGGTTCTAACGTTTGGAAACGTTTCCTCCCATTCGTTTGTCATTTCGGTGGCTGCCTTTGCACTCCAGAGCGTTCGGGTCCCGAGGCCCCGGGCTCTGGGTCCGAGCGGCTTCTGTCCCTGGCTGCTAACGGCCTGGGGACAGAGGAGCTGGCAGTTAGCCGCACTCACCTACCCCCAGCTGCCCCTGGGGGTGGCCTGGATCCTGGGCACAGATACGCTGGAAAGCTCAGCTCTTTATCGGCACAGACATTCTCCATGGTTGTCTGCATGGCTGACCCTGGCCCAGGAAGTTCTGCCTGCCGTCCGATCTCATACAGCCAGGACAGAGCCCACACACTGACTCCGCCCTCTCCCCCCCAGCCCTGGCCACGTCCCACTGCCACTGCCAAATCCACCAAGTCTCCCCAGAAAGCTCCACTCCTGCTGTGGTACAGCTTCGATTCTGGCCCTGGCCCACCAGGAGGCTCTCAGGGTTCAGACCCAGGGTGGAGGGCTGATCGCACCTGATAACCCTCTGTGGGATCCTATGGAGGCCCCAGCTGACGCTCATGTAACACCAACAGAGCCCAGTCATTGGCGGGCGGAATCGAACCGGGGGGCAGGGAGCTTTGTGCACGAGCCAAAGCCACATGGCTCCTAGCTAAGGCTGTAGACAGACTCATTAACACTCTCCAAGGGCTCTCGGTGGCACTAGCTGGGACAGAACCACACCCAAGAGGTGTGTGGCTACACTCGCCCTTGGCCTGTGAACCTTCCAGCAGCACAGGGCCCCAGTGGGCACACACCGATGGGGGGATGGGAACGTCATGGGGTGATTGGCTAATGCCTGGCCCAAAGCTCTGTGCAGGGGCCACTCGCCAGCTCTGCTCTAGAGCACCTGGCAAGCCTGGCAAGGGCAGGAGACGACACAGTCTCCCTCCCCTGGGGATTCCAGTAGCCTCGCCCGCACCCCCTCCCCCCTCGCTGAGGCCGGGCTCCCCAGGAATCACCAGTGTTAATTCTGACAACACACACCCACTCTGGCCTCCCAGCCCTTAGCATGTGAGACAAAGACACCAGCCCATGGTGGGCTCCATGCAGACTCAAACACACCCTCCTGGGACTTCGGTGCCATTCTGGAGACACAGAACCCAGCGCCACAGGCTAGCTATGGGGAAGATGATCAGTAAATGCCAGGGAGCAGGGAAATCACCTCTGCTCTCATTTACATTATAGGGGCCTGTTGTGCTGGGCATGGCACAGATGCATCGAGAGCCAGTCTCTGCCCCCTAAGCGCTTGCAGTCCAAAGAGAGGGAGGGCAGGTGATTGTCCACGAAATAGGGGTGGGTCTCCCCACTAGACCAGGCTGGCCTCATAATCTCAGCAATGCCCAGGGCTTCCCAGAGCCCCAGCTACTGTGTGCCTCAGTACGCCAGGGCTTCCCAGAGCCCCAGCTACTGTGTGCCTCAGTGTGCCACGTGGGAGAGGCACTGCCTGCCTGTGTCCCAGGGATGGAGAAGGTGGGTCGGTGGCTGAACCAGAATCCAGTTGATTAGAACATGTATGCTGCCATCTCGTGGATAGAATCAGAGGGGGAGCCGTGTTAGTCTGGATTGGCAGAGTCCTGTGGCACCTTAAAGACTAACAAACGTATTGGAGCATGAGCTTTTGTGGACTAATACCCACTTCGTCGGATGCATCTTGTGGATCAAAGAGAATTGCATGCTCCAGAGCACAGAGAAAGTCGGGGATTTGGCAAACCCTTATAGGGCCAGCCCTTGCTAATGGAGAGGCGGGGAAAGGACTGAATTCTTTGGCCGTTCACTGCTCTGCTGTCCAGACTCCTTGGTGCCATTCCTTGCTAGGCAGCCTGTCTCAGAGACATGCCGGGGAAATCACAGGGATGCTGGTTCAGCCAATGCCCCATTCGGATCGTCCAGCTAGAGATCCCGTCCTTCGAACTGACCTTCCTCTTGGAGCCCAGCCCAGCTGCAGAGATTCGGGCCAGCTCCAGTGTGATTAACATCCCAGGGGGACCCTGTAGCTCTGCAGCCCCCACGAGACATTTCACCTGCACTGAGACCCTTTCATCCCACACAGCCCCCAGGGGCTTCCCAGACTCCCAGCCTCAGAAAGGCCTTGTACAGACCGGGGATGTTGCCCGGCAGCTCTGCTCCACCCAGGCATCGGGGCGGGGGGACAGCAGCCACCAGGAAGCGACAGTCAAACCAGGGGTTCCCGTCCTGCGCTCTGGTTGGCGCTGAACGTGCAGCAGACGTGGTGACCGGTGCTGCACGTTCTGACCCAAAGCGCCCGTGTGCTCCCTGCTTTCACTGTCACTGCCCTAGCAACAACCAGAGGGGGATGAGGCCGGCCGGGAGAGGGGGGAGGGAGGAGAAAAGAGGTGATGGTCGGATGGGGTGCTTGGAGCTGGGACTCTTCCATGTAGCACACGCGGGTCGCTGTGCCCAAGGGTTGGTCTGTGCTGACACCCAGTGGCCATGCCTGGGACACAAAGCCAATGGATTTGGTGTAACGGCTTTTAGCCCAAGCAAAAACGTGTGAATCAACCCCCTGGGCAGGATCCAGGGTGTAAAACTGCTGGGCCAAAGGCATCCCATCACCACCCCCACAAACTGCACAGGCGCCAAGGGGGTCCTGGGGTGGGTGAATGAGCATCGGATCCATGACATAGAGGGATGGAAAAGCTCCGTTTGGCCCCTGCCAACACAGGGTTCTCCCCTACAGTCTAGGTCCCAGGCCTGGAGGCGCTGGCCAGGACGGCAGGGTCAAATGTGTGCTCCCTTGTTACTGTTTGCAGACCAGGAGCAGGTCCTTGTACTCTGAATGCCCCCTCCCCTTGCAGACAGGAAGGAGCGGGGCGGAAGGGGGTTAAAACTGACCCATCCGTCAGGGACTGAGACTTGTTCAGCGGGAGCGCCCCATGGCCACGCTGTGACCTCCCGCCTGAGGTCACAGGCTCCCTCCCAGCCTGCTCTGCCGGATCTCAGAACTGTGGGGGACCAGGGCCCATGTGCCTCTGAAACTGCCCAGCGCCACCTTCCCCCAGAGGGCAAGGGCAGGGACCGCACCCCAGAGCTGCGGCGAAGCCACTCCAGGCCCAGAGATGCCAGCGAGGGACCCAGATTCTCTCTCTGGGGCTGAGATCAAAGCCCCATGGTCCAGGGCATGATGCAGGAACTGGTCCTTACTGCCCCCTAGTGTCTGCAGGCAGGACTGAGGTTCTCTCTCTCCTGGAGTTCTGGGACTCTGGGATCCTGCCATACCCAGAAGGGAGGGATCTCTTCTCGGGGCAGGGGCAGTTGTACCAGGTTCAAGGAGGCTAATCAGCACCAGCTGCCATCTGACTGCAGCTCCAGGGGGGCACCAGTGCCTCTGAAGGCACTAGCAGCTAAAGGGGGCCTGTCCCCCTGCATTAACTCCCTCCACCCTCCAGGTGCAAAGCACCAGTCAGTGCTTCTGGTCTGCTATGGATCTGAGCCCACCGAGTGGAGGGGGACCTGGGGGGGCAGTGCATGTGGTGGTGCAGTGGAGGGGAGTTGGGGGAGCAAAGCATGAGGTGGGGCTGTGGAGGCGGGGCTGGTGTGGCTGTGCGGGGGGCAGTGCACGCACCTTGGATTGGAATCCTGGCTTTACTCACACATGGCATGAGTTTTCTGGGTCTGTCTCAGGCCCCACCCCAGAAAGCCCCACACAACAGCCCCATCCTGAGCCCACGCTGCACCATTCGCTTTATTGGAACCCAGAGCCACAGAAGCCCAAGCAGGAACTAGAGGGGCAGGGATCCCCCTTTCTTCCCCAGTCCCAGCCTGCCTCAGAGGGGATGTTCCACCTCCTCGGTGCGGGAAGACACCACCCTGTCATTCAGCAGCTCCTCGATCACGGTCTTCACCCTCCTGGAGGTGGGGGAGCTGGTGACAGCCTCTGGGAGAAGGAAAACAGGAGAGTGGGGCTGGGCTGCGGGGGGAGATTCAGAGCATCCACCTGCACACACGGTGCCAGGCACCCCGTGAGCGCCCAGCCACAGTGGGGAGAACCCAGCCCCACCACGGCGGCTGCAGGGACGTGCCATGCTGTGACCCCTGCCCGCCATGGCGTCATCAGCCTCCGAGTCTGTTGCCGGTTCCCGTCTGGCCCAGGTCAGCATTGACTGAACAGTGTCACCGCCCCACCCGGCCGTTTGGGCCACGGCTTGGCCCTGCCCTCAGCTCGCCCCAGTGCCAGCACCGGCACCGGCCTCCGCCAGCAGGCCCTGCAGAGCGGCTGAGACTGAGTGGGCCCCACAGCCCATGCACCGGGCGCCCTGCTGCCCTGGAGGTCACACGGGGGCTAAGGAGAGGCCAGGGCTGGGCTGCACCTGCTCTGTGATACCCAGACGCTCCATCCTCGAGAGCCAGCTCCCCCCACACCCCAGGCCAGCACCAAACTCCATAGTTAACAGGCAGAATAAAGGGGGGGGGGTGATCCCCGGGAGGGCACAGCCCCTCAGATGCTGACCGGGAGTGAGGCTGGCTCCATTCTCCCTCCTCCGCTCACCTGGGGGGGGCTGTCTCACAGGGGACTTGGCGCCAGATCTGCAGAGAGAGAGGACAGGCACCCAGCTGAGCCCAAAGCCACCAAAGCCCCTCCTGGGCTCAGCTGCTCTCTCCAGGCATCTGATCGGGGCAGCCCCTGCCCCTGCCCCTGCAGCCCCCATGTCCCTCGGGATTCTCCCAAAATGCTGCAGCAAAGGGAAGGTCCAGGCACCTGCTGGCGCTTGCCAGCATTGCTCAGACACCAGGGATCCTATCTCGTGGCTGCTGATGAAACAGGGACCAGAAGGGAGGGGGGAGAGTCTGCCACAGGCCTGTCCCCAGCACTGAGGCAGCGTGGTCTAGTGATCTGGGCCTGGCCCTTCTCTGGGGTTCCCCTGCCCACTCCCCACCCTTCATGATTCTTCGGTTCCTCCTCCAGCTCCAGGCTGCCATTGTGCTCATCCGTGGCCACTAGGGGCCGCTCTAAGAGAGGCATTTTGCCAAGTTCACCCTTGTTCGTAACATGACGGGGCGGGGAGGTCGGTATCACTAGACCCATTTTAAAGCTGAGGAGGCTGAGGCACAGAGGGGGAAGGGGTTTGCCACCCTGAGGGCCCTGGAGCTAAGAGCTGCATATCCCTGACCTGACAGCGTCACCCTCCAGGAGGCGCTGGTAGGTGGCAATTTCCGTCTCCAGCCTGGTCTTCAGATCCAGCAGCTGCTGGTGCTCGTCAGCCTGGCGCTGGGTGTCTGTTCTCAGCTGCACCAGCTCGGCCTCCCTCCTCACGACGCGCCCCCGGACCTGCGCCAGCTCGCCCCCAAAGCCAGCCTGGGTCTCAGCCAGCGTGGCCTCCAGAGCCTCCTTCTGAAAGCAGAGGCGGGATGAGCCCAGGCGCGGCCGCCGGCCCCTGGCCAGTAACAGTGCGGGGGAGGGGGAGAGCAGTTTTAGGATATTTTGGCACCGTTCTACAGCCGTTCTGACCCCAGCTTTGAGGGTGAGAGGCCCAAGTACCCACCACGCTGCAGAGAGTCTGCAGCTCGATCTCCAGGCCCTGGACCATGCGCCTGAGCTCCGTGATCTTCGTCCTGGCACCCTGGAGGGCTTCTGCGCTGGTGGCCACCTCCCGAGCGACCGTCTCACACTGCGCAGAAGAGAAGAGCCTCAGGGGCCTGGCAGGGGACATCTTCTGGCTCAAGGGACATTTTCCAGCCTCTCTGGGATGGGCCGGAGAGAGACTCCTGGGCCAGGGAGATGTGTAACCCTGGCGTCGATGCAGCCACCCACCACTAAGCCTCCTGCGAGGTGCAGGAACGTGACCATGTGCCACAGCTGAGCGGTAGCAGAGCAAACCCGCCCCAGGGACGGCACAGACCATCATGTTGCTGAGAGGCCCCTACCTGCTCCTTGTGCCAGGCCACAGCCTCTCTGCGGTTCCTTTCAATGACCTCCTCGTACTGGTCCCGGATCTCTGCCAGCGTTTTCACCAGGTCGACACCAGGAGCAGAATCCACCTCCACACTGACTGAGCCGCCCAGGCGACCTTGGAGAGCAGCCACTTCCTGCAGGATGAAACGGGACTTAGCCGAGGGAAGGGAAAGGGAGTTTCGTTATGTTCGTCCAGGTCATGGATGGCAGGACTGGCAGACCAAGCTGGGTACATGAGAGGCCCAGGGCTGGACCAGAAGAAGAGACTGTGGGTGGGGATTGAGGTGCATCTGCCCAGCTGGGTGTTGGAAGAGACCAGGATGGGGCTAACAGGGATTATGGGTCAGGATTTGCCCAGCTGGGTGTTGGAGGAGGCCAGGACGGGGCTAACAGGGGCTGTGGGTCAGGATCGAGGTGCGTTTTGCCAGCTGGGTAAGAGGAGTGAGGGGAATTGTTGCTGAATCACACACAGCTCATCAGCCTCCCTTCCATGGGCTTTAAAGCCCCCAGATAACTAGGCCCCTGAGTGATCCTGTCTGGCCCTTGCAGATCCCGTTGGGGCTTTGCAGTGAGCCCACCTCCCCGTGGGTCTTCTGGAGTTGAGCCAGGTCCTGCTGCAGGTTTTCCAGCTCGTCCTGCAGGCCGACTCTGCTCAGGGTCAGCTCGTCCCGGACCTTGTGCAAGCCGGCAACGTCCCTCTCCCCGCCCAGCCGGGCGGCCAGTTCCGACTCAAACCTTTACGGAGAAACACGAGAGGCTGCGTCTCAGCAACCCAGGCGCTGCAAGGTGGGTCCTGGACCCCTATTGGGACCCGCTGGCTGAGCATGGAAACCCGGCCAGGTTTGTCCCAGGAGCGCTAACAATCCGCTGGCCCCGCAGGGGCGTCTGCAGCCAGGGAGACATTCACCTCAGCTGGGTTTTCAAAGCGGCTATCGTGATCGTGAACCCTTTGAGGCGGGGAGCAGAGTGTACAGCTCCCAGCACCATGCAGCGTCCGCCCATAGTCAGGCCTCTGGACACTAGCACACAACAAATCATCAGAAACATACGACTGCCACCTTTCGAATTGCTGGTAACCAGACCCCCAGGCCCCACCCCCTGCCCCTCTTCTTCCCTTGTGGCCACACCCCTGCTCTGTCCCTTCCCCAAGGCCCTGCCCCGACTCCATCTATTCCCTGGAGGCTCCACCCCCTTCTCCACCTTTTCCCCCAAGGTCCCACCCCCCTCTCTTGCTCCTCCCCTCCCTCATGTCATCACTTACTGGATCATCTCAAAGAGCCTGCCTGCAGGTAGGGGGCAGCCCTGGCAGAGCAGGGGCTAGTGTGGGTTAATAATCTGGCCCCTCTCCCTGCCCCGTGGTAACCAGGCTTTTGATCCAGGTGCCATTTAGGGTTGCCAAGGTCCCCTTTTCGACCAGACTTCTGGGTCAAACACTGGGAACCTGGCAACCCTGAATGGTACCTGAACACAGAAGCCAAAATGTGGGCAGGTAATAACCCTAACTAAACAACATTCACCAGCGCACCTCTTTCACACCCGCAAACGCCTGTCGCACACCTTGAAAGGACGTGCTTGCAAAGTTCACTTGGATCATTTCAGAGCCTGCTTTGAAAATATGGTCCTTAAAGAAAAAGGCCGAGGAGGAGGAAAAGGAAGAAGAGGAGGAGGAAGAAGAGGAAGAAGAGGAGAAGGAGGAAGAGGAGGAAGGGCGTCCCATGAGATCCCTTACTTCACTCTGAAGTCATCAGCCGCTAGCGTGGCATTATCAATCTGCAGAATGAGCTGGGCATTGCTCGTTGATGCAGCCTGGATCTGCAGAGGAGAGAACGGTGCTGCTATTACTTTATGGGGTGACAGCCAGGTCGGTCAGTTACTGGTCAGTTGGCTGTTGGCTACCCCCTGGCTGTTATCTGTGCCATACTCCAGCTTTCAGGTGTATAAACTCTCCAGGTCGGGTTGTCAGCTCCAGCAGATCCCAGAACAGTGGCTCTTAAAATCCCATTGCAGTTGAAGTGGAAATATGAGCATGATGGGAATCGGAATGAGGAGAAGTTACCATCTGCCATCACCACCCCTCCCCCCACAGCTGTCAGGGAAGAATTCAGACAATCTGGATGCTGCTGCTTTCCAGAGCTGGGCTGCATTAATTTTTCATGCTAGTACAAGATGTTGGTCCTTATTTCAGTAGAGAAATAGTGAATGCTGTTGACCGTTGACTTACCATTATTAGAGTTCAGAGTCAACACCCCTCTGAGCTGAACAGGAACAGTTCACACCACTCAGAGCTATTGGCCAAGGCCAAACATGGCTCTGGCTGGTGTCTGCCCCAGCCACACCAGGGTCACTATGCGGAGATTAGCTTCCTAATGATAAGGGTTTGTGTGCTTTAAAGAAAGGCTCCCCAAGCCTCCGCAGGGCAGCCCCTGAAATTCAGTCCCTGTAACAACATGGGGAAGTTCCTGGAGGCAAGGGGGGAAACGGAGCCATGAGTCAATGCCAGGTCTCCCCCCTTAGAGGAAGGACTCGGAGGCCCAGTACCTGTGATTTGAGCTCTGCAATGGTGCTGAAGTAGCCACTTAGGTCCTGGCCTCCCAGCAGCGCCCTCTTTGCATAGACTTCCCGGATCTGCTGCTCCAGCTGCCCGTTGGCTTCCTCAAGGGATCGCACCTGGCAGGGGATGGAAGGCAGGTGAAGACCCAAGTGGCTCCTCACCTGTCAGGGCCTGGGGTTCTGGGCTATTCCCTGCGATGGAGTCTGGTAACAAAGTCCAACCCACCTCACTGCCTCAGGGGGAGGACGATGCCATCACAGCCCTGGGGGAACGGCCCTGGGGGAGCTGGGCTGCAAAATGCCCTGCTTACAGCAGATTTATCTGCACATTGGGGGGCTGGGTTTCAAAGTGGCCTCAGGCCAGGCTCGAAGTAAAGCTCTAGGAGCTTAGAGACTATGGTGATGGGCAGCCGATTGAGAGAGGTTGCTGCACCCACGTGACTTGGACACTCTCCAAAACTCAGCTCTGCACTGGCAGCTGGCATTTGGCTGCCACTGGCCACTGGTCCATGTGTCGGCTGCCCTGTGTTTGTACAGCCCCCGCCCCCGTCCTCAGCTGGCCCCTAGTTACTACGGGATTAACAGGGAGAATTCACGAGCACTTGGGATGTTCCCTTACCTGGAGCTTTGCTGCCCCCTACTGCACCGTGCTAAGTCCCATCAGTCCCCTAGTGTTAGTGGGAGGTGTGGGGCTGCCTTCCAGCCCCAGTCCGTGTGGGGCTCACTCACCGTCTCCAGGTAGGCAGCCAGGCGGTCGTTCAGGTTCTGCATGGTGTCCTTCTCATTCATGCTGAGGAGACCCGTTTCCCCGACTCCCCCTCCCAGCCCAAGCCCAACTATACTGGCACTGCCAGAAACCAGGTGGCTGCCCGTGCTCCCAGCCCCTCCATAGACACTGAGCCCTCCCGGAATGCCCCCCTGCAGCCCCCCCACGCTGACCCAGCTCAGCCTGGGCCCCAGAGTAACCCCAGAGCGGGAGAAACTGGCCATGATCCGGCTGAAGGCACCTCGCAGCCCAAATCCCTCCCTCTGCAGAGCGACGAGGAGTCCAGCTGCACCGAGTCCCCAGGGAGTTCCCTTATATAGGGAGTGGAGGGGCTGAGCCAATGCCCCTGACCTCTCCCCTATTGCCCGGCGTTCACACGGCCACCCCAGTCTGCTGGCTTGTTTGCTTCTTTTTTACGCCAAACATGCTTTACAGCGAGAGGGTGGAGGTCAGGGCCTGGAGTCCAATCTGTGAGCCCCAGGCTGTGCTGCTGGCTGGCCCCGGGTGCTTACAGAGCATGCTCCAGTCCCCTCAGCGTGCTAAGGGAAGTGGGCACAAAATGCCTTCATGCACCCCAAAGGCCACCAGCGTTATGGGTGCCAGGAAAAGCACCCCTGAGACACGCTGCCGGCTGCGTGCCGCGTGGCGTCATCTGCCTGGACCCACGGATCGCACAAACCCCGCCCCAGCCCCCGCTGAGCGCTCTCGGGAGGTGCCCACGGCCCCACTGCAGCCCGGCCCCCCTCAGCAGCCAGCACCTGGCCCCTCTCTGGCAGCAACGCAGGCTGGAGATCAGGATGGTTCATGTGGCCCTGCTAGCTGTGATCCCGCTATTGCACGCACATTACTAGTGCTGTGCGCTCAGAATGCCCCCGCGCTCCCACGCTCATGTCCATGCATGCAGGGGGTCGGGTGGCCAGCCCATTGCAAAAGACCCGTTTAAAAAGGTGCCCTTGACTAAAGAGGAGACGCTATTGCATGTCTGGTGTGCTCCACCCCTGGAATAGCAAATACAGTCATCAGACAGGGACTCCACGTGGACACGATGCTTCGGGTAAGGCCCAGCTCTGCTTCTAGAGCTTTGGGGACCTTCCAGGAGCACAGCTGCTTTGCCAGGAATTCCCTGCCCCATCTAACAGCTCCCGGCCCTCAGCACTTGTTTGGGAATCGCTACCTCGTGGGTACGGGGCCAGCACCTCAGGCACCTGGCTTGTGTGGGCTGCCATGCGCCGTTCCAGCTCAAGACCCAATGGCCTGAAGTGCAGCCAATGAGAATTAGGGCCCCAGGATCAGTTAAAACTCTAATAACAAATCAACGTGTTCGTCTCTGAGGTGCCACAAGGACTCCTCATTCTCTGTGGATACAGACTAACACGGGTCCTGCTCTGAAACCTAAAACTCCAATGCGGCTTCTGTTCTAGTTCTAGGCTGCGCAGACGCTTACAGAGGAGCTGCGCACCTTGCAGAGTGCAGGACATGCGACCCCCCCACCAACACTGGTTCGTTATCATTATCAAATAAGTGTTGTCTGTGAAGAATCTGGCCAGTGCAGCCCCGAGTGTGGGAGAGAGGCAGCGAGGGAAGAAAAGCTGGTTCGTGAGAATGTTTGAGCCTGGAGGCCGTGTCTGAGCTGTGGAAGAGAAACAACAGGAAGCCGAAAACTGGCTTAGCCACCTGAGTGCTGCTAATTATTCCAGGTTTACCCAGGTAACAATAACCCCTAGCTTGTCTCTAGCCCAGTTCATCCCTAGATCTCAAAGCACTTTACAGAGGCCAGTATTATTGTTCCCATTTTACAGATGGGGAAACTGAAGCACAGATAGGGGAAGTGACTTGCCCAACGTCACCCAGCAGGCCAGGGGCCAAGAACCCAGGGCTCCTGAGTCCCTCTCCAGGGCTCTAACCACTTGCTGTGGTACTGACGGTACCAGCTTTGTTTAGGTAGGTCGGGTCTCAGCCCACAGCAGGTGTGGTGCAGAGCCAGCAGAGAAAGAGTTAACCTAGCACTAGTTTAGTTGCCCCCAGCCAGTGTCCATGCTGCACTCCTGGGGCAGTAGATGTGGGTCTAACATGGTGAGCCAGTGGGGCTGGTGCCTGAGGAATTGTTTCTGGTCTCAGCTCCGGGCCGGTATTTTCTGGTTCTGGTTCCAGCTGGGCACTGAGAGTCGCTCACGCTGCCGGCCCTGGTGTGTACGGACAGCGGGAGGCCTGCGGTGCTGCAGGCACCGAAACCAGCCAAGCTGGCCGTCCCAGCAGAGCCCTTGGCAGACAGTAGCAGCTGAAAAGAGCCAGGTGGCTGGACGTTCCCAGAAGGGGAAATTTTATTCTAGGGATAATAAATTCCTCAATTCTAAAGCCCAAGGCGACCCCTGTGATTTTCCCCCTCCCATGTAACACAGGCCATGGGTCTGCCCTGCCTTCATTCCGTTCCAGCGAGGGCAGATCTTCTAGAAAAACAGCCACTCTGGACGTAAAAATGGCCAGTGAGGAAGAATCCCCCTCCCCCGCCCTTGGGATACTGTTCCAGGGGATACTGACCCTCCCTGCTAAAAATCTCCACCTGGTTTCCTGACAGAATTTCTTTAACTTCAGCTCCCAGCCCTTGGCTCAGGTTAGACCTTCGTCCGCTGGACTGAAGAGCTCGGGATCAACTCGCCCCTTAACCTGCCCTTTGTTGAGCTAACGAGGCCGGGCGCCTGGAGTTGTTTTTCAGCCCTTTGCTCATTCTCGTGGCTCTTCTCTGACCCTCCTCCGGTTTGTCAACATCCTTGCGAAAGACCAGCTCTCCAGGGTCTTAGCAGCAGTAATTCCCTGGGACTGCAATGACTCCAAACTGCACTGCCCAGGCACTTGGCTAGTTCAGCTAAAGGTATCAGGAATCTCCCCTACTTTGTCACATACACGTGAACCAATGTCCCTCTCCCTTCCTTCCGTACACTGAAGAGTTTCAAGGGGGTTCGAATGGGAGTGCTCCTTTGACTTCTTTTCCTCCATATGTGTTTGCAGAATACCAGGCTGGGCTGGCCAGGCTGATATTCTGTGTACACACCTCAAATGGGGATCATGCCCCCCGCGCTAGGTGCTGTACACATACACGAGAACATATGGTTCCTGTTTCCAAAGGGCTTGCAATCTGAGGGCTTCTCTACACTTCAAATGCTGCCTGCAGCGGCGCAGCTGCCCCAGGGTCAGTGTAGTTCTCCAGGGGCGGAGGAAATCCACCTCCGGAGAGGCAGTAGCTCGGATGACGAGGAATTCTTCTGTTATCCTAGCCCAGTCTGCACAGGGACTTAGGCTGGCTTAAGTACATCATTCAGGGGGTGGATGTTTCACACTCGGAGCGACCTAGTTATGCCGACCTAATTTTCTAGTGTGTCGACCAGGCCTAAGTGTGTGATGAGGGTACACGGGTAGATACAACAGCAGGTGTTGGAGCAAAGGGAAGAGTATGGTGCCCCTAGCCTCTGTTTGCCAGAAGCTGGGAATGGGCAACAGGGGATGGATCTTTTGACGATTCCTGTTCTGTTCATTCCCTCTGGGGCACCTGGCATTGGCCACGGTTTGAAGCCAGGACACTGGGCTGGATGGACTTTTGGACCCATGGACCCAATCTGCCTGTTTTAAGAGTGAGCCTGTAAAGAACAGCATGATACACAGTGTCACAGCTCACCAGCTGTGTTGTGTAGGCATCCCAGCGTCATGTTCCAAGCGAGTGCTGCTGGACTGTGCACGCTAGTTTGTTATTGTAGGGTTGTTGCCGGACGCAGGGCTGTGAATGCGGAGTTGTTTCCAATGCTTTTCAACAAGCAGATGGAAAGTTTCTCTTTGGAGATATTTTCTGCACCACACTCCTTAGAGAGCCGTGTGTCTCTGTTCTCTCTAACAGGAACTTTGCAGATCAAGTCAGTCTTCCTACCTGTTGAGGAGTTTGTTTCCTTGCTAGTTGGCGCCCTGTAGTGGCCATTTGTATCATTCACAGCTCTGTCTGGCTATGGCGTCCCCAGTCCAACTCATCACGTCCGTGATATGGCTAAGCGAAAAGAAGGTGTTACTGATTATACCCTGCTGTGGGCTTGGGCTATGCTGAACGGCAACCTTAAAACAAAGCTGTCGGGTTCCACATTGCCAAGTTCCCAAGCACAGAGATTTTCAACCACAGAGAACGAGACTTAGTCCTACATGTAGCTAGGGGTGGTAATTTGCGAAGTATTATGTGTAAACAGATCCTGCACCAATTTAATTCACAGTTTTGAATCCACATGCACCGAATCCACATGCATTTGAATCCACATGCATTGAATCCACATGCATCATGAAGTTTGGATGGCAGAATTGATCTCCCAAGAGATGCCACCTTGTGGACATGCCAGGACAAACACTTCCCACAGAGGAATGTTCTCAGTTTGACAGATATCTACAGGAAGTGCTTGTGATCATTCTCGAGGTGCTGCTCTTCCTTGGGAGTCAGGACGGCAGCGCTGCTGGAGGGACACATAAGACGGGATGTAAAACTCAGGCCCTGGCCAATTACGGTCATTAAAAGATTTGATTCCGTGGCACCTTTCACAACAGTTGGAGCGTTGGATGTTCCCCAGCTTTGGGAATTACCACCCCTGCCAGCCTAAATTCTCCCTGTAGCGTCAGTGGTTCTTCCCTTTCCATCTTGAACACCGTTGTACAGTTTTGCTGTCACAGTGCAGGAGTCACCTCTGAAGTGGCTGCATTTCAATCAGACATGAATGATCCCACTGTTAACACTGTATTTTGGGACCTATCTAGCTGAGAGACACTATATACATGTATAATTATGTCTCTGTCATCTAGAGACTGCAAAAGGGATGCTGCCCAATATAGCTGGTCCATTATGAAGGGAAAGTATGAACAGAAAAGCAGGCACATTATTATTAGACAAAAGAACCATCTGTTTATTCCGGATGCCGGTCCAGCAAACTCAGAGCAGGGTCTCCCAGGAAGCCCCCCAACAGAAACAAACCCAGGGGGCAGATCCCTTAGAAATCCCAGCCTCTAACACACTGAGGTGTGTCCACCTCTCTGTGTGATAAAACAAACAGGTAGCTTTTAATCCATGTAGCTGTGGAACTCCTCTAGGCTGGACATGTGCTGATGCTAGTTGGATAAGTGGGTCAAACTAGATGGCCACCATGGTCTCTTTTGACCTTAAAATCCATGATTTATAAATAAATAGGATTACCAAGGATGATGCAATCTCTAAAGAACGTCATTGCTCACAGGTTCCACAAGGGGGCAGCACAGCCACCGACTCCAGTAGCAAAAGACTCGAAAAACAGCAACATCTGTTGCTGAGGGCTCCAGAGCTGTGTGCGGGGCTGAGGAACCGCAGCTCAGCAAACCCCGGTGCAATAAATACAATGCAAGAGACCCAAACGTCTCCCGGAAGGCTGGGGGGCGGGGTAGGGAGCATCAGTCAGTTTCCTCAGGTGTAACTGCTCCCCAGAGGCGGGTGGATTATTTCTGTGGATCTGGGAGGTGGGGGATTTGTGTCATTTATTTATTTGAATTTTTAGTGTATTTTTTTAAAAAATAAAACACCAGGAGCTGGGTGTGAAATTCAATTGCAAAGAAGAATATCCCACAATTAAACTCCAATCCAGTTTTACTCCATATGGTGCCTGCACCGTGGGGAGACCCTTCCCAACCAGTCTAGGAACGGGGTGTATGGCTACCATGGGACAACGGAAAAGCTATACATCATCTTTTGATAACTAGCTAGTACAGACTGCTGAGATCCAGCTCCTTAGCCTCTGGATTAGAAGGACCTGGAAACAGGATTAGATGCTTCTATTTTTGAATTGCGTTCAGCAACAACAGGCCTATCCACACAAGATTTGGGGGAAGGATTTGATCTGAGACAACTAATTCCTGCTGACAAGTGATCGGAGCTTAGCAGATTCTTACGAGCCCAAGGTGATAGATTCACCCCAACAGCCCTTCTGTCATTTCCAAGGGCCACAGGCAGAGGGTGCTGGATTAATTGATGGAATGACCAACCTAGCATAAGCCTCTGCTGGTCATAAGATCCTGCCCAATGAGTTGTTTTCAGCAATGCCAAGCTGCAGTTTGGAGGACAGTCATCTATTTACGCAGACTGTAATCACAGTTTAGAAGGAGCTGCTGCTGGTCTCACAGCTTGAGCGGACCGGACGTGTTGTCCAGGGGGTCATGACTTATTGGAACGATGCTCAGAAAGCTGCTGCTTTGTGATATTAGTAGTCAGTTTCCCCATCACTCACACTGCTACCTCTGGAGTGGAATGGGGCAGCTGTTCTGTGCCAGCAACGCTACACAACAGTTTAGGACGGAAAGTGGAATCACACTAGAAACTGAAGCGACGAACCCCTTGGGAATGGAGGTTATTCGTAGCTCTGAACAAAACGTTCTGGCTGCTCTTTCAAATCGTTACAGTTGAACATTGACTTAATTCAGCTTTGAAACTTTACACTGCAGAAGCAAAATGCTACATTTGACCATCTTAATTTAAATGAAACAAGCACAGAAATCTTGTCAAATCTTCCTTTTTAAAACTTTCCCTTTATTTTTTAGTCATTTACATTTAACACAGTACTGTCCTGCCACGTAGGTCCCAGGATATTAGAGAAACGAGGTGGGTGAGGTAATATCGTTTATTGGACCGACATCTGTTGCTGAAAGATCTATGCTTTCGAGCTTACAGAAGTCTTTCTCTTTCACAAACAGAATCTGGTCCAATAGACGATATTACCTCACCCACCTTGTTTCTCTATCTGCTTTTGGGAGCCACAAAATTATCAGTGATGATAACAATAAACAGCTCCCACAAAATCCTAGTTTTATCCACGACCTTCAACCCCTCCAAACGCTCTGCCAGGTAGGCTGGAACATTTCGACTGTGCTGATCTCTGGTGCAGATGGACATGCAGCGCAGCATGTCCTGGGCAGACAAGGGGGACACCACATGCTTCCAGTGTGGGGCTGTTGTGTGCAGACACGCCAAACCCATGAAAAAAAAAACAGAAATGGGGCTTGGTTTTGACTTATGACTTGCTTGTTGGCTAGTTTTTGGCTGGCAGCTTGTTGCTTCTTTTTTTTGATTGGCTCCCAGCAAGCGGGGGGAGGGGAGGAAGAGTCGGGGGTGCACAGCAGGCCCCCCACCCCAATCCGAGACAGCACGACGGGGGGCTCATCACAGAGTGTTGGGGTTCTCAGGGATTGGCTTGTTTTGAAATGGGATTTGCTTGATTTTTGGCTTATTGTGAAAGTCAGGGTGGTTATTTGCTGCGTGAACGTTGGCAACTGTGGTTCTGTCCTCTGGGGTGGAGCTGGGGTGCCAGGGCCTGTTGACCTGGTGGAGCTGGGGTGTCAGGCTGGGGCCCGTGGAGCTGGTGGAGATGGGGTGCCCGGAGCTTGGGGGCACAATGTCGCTTGGGGCTGGGGCAATTCCCAGAGCTGCTGGGGGCAGCTGCGGTGGGGGTAGGGGCACTAAGGGGGGGGACTGTAGGAAACTGGCAATTTCATCACAGGACATCATCATTAATTCCTGGTGACTCCAGGCCCATCTTGGCAGGTTGGCAGCCCCCCGTGCTGGGGGCCCGGGGGGGCTCAGAGGGGTATGGGGGGGATAATGGGGTGGGGGAAGGGCTGAGGGGCGTTGGGAGGGAGGATGGAGGGGGTGGGGGAAGGGCTGAGGGGCGTTGAGGGGGGAGGATGGAGGGGGTGGGGGAAGGGCTGGGCTCAGGAAGGGAGACAAGGCCCGGCCCAGTGCTTAGGAATTAAGGCCCAGCTCCCCTCCCCCATCCCGCGGCCCTGTCCCCAGTCTAAGGCCACTCCCGTCCAATTGCGCATGCCCCACACCACGCTCCAGCGGTTCCCCTCCCCAATGCGCACGCGCCAACCCCCTCCCAGGGCCCCAGTGCGCACGCGCCCGGCCCCACCCCTGCCAATCAGGCCGCGGCTCCCCCACCGTGCGAGGTGACGTATCCCGCCCCAAGCCAATCGCAGCCCTCGCTTCCCGTGCGCGCTGGCGTCACAAGGGGCGGCTATATAAGCGGGCGGCGCCAGTCCCGCCCCTCTGACACGGTCTCGAGCCGCCGCAGCGAGAGCATCACCCTCCCGAGAGAGACCCGCTCGAGCCGCCGCCGCCCGCCCCGCCCGGCCGCCGCCCGCCCGCTCCCGCCGCCGCCTCCACCGAGGGAAGGGAAGCGTATCGTATGTCCGCTATCCAGAACCTCCACTCCTTCGGTGAGGGGGGGCCGGGGGGGAGGGGCCGGGCCCCGGATGCGCGCGGGAGGGCGGGGCGCTCTCAGGCCCCTCCCCTTTTGCGGCGGTGGGGGGAGGGAGGGCGACGCCTCTCGGTGGCGCAGTTGCTATCCCCCCGCGTCGCTGCGTCAGCGGGAGGGGCGGGCTCTGCCGTGACCGACGCAGCCGCCACCCAATAGCGCGCGCGCGCTCTTTCGCTTGGGGCGGGGCAGGAGTGGCGCGATCCGGGGGGCGGGGCCGGCGCCCCTGTGACGCGCCTGCGACGTCACGGCCCCCGGGGTCTCACGCGCGCGCTCTCGCGCAGACCCCTTTGCTGATGCAAGTAAGGGTGATGAGCTGCTCCCTGGCGGCACTGAGGACTACATCCATATAAGGATCCAGCAGCGCAACGGCCGCAAGACCCTCACCACTGTCCAGGGCATCGCGGATGACTACGATAAAAAGAAACTGGTGAAGGCCTTCAAGAAGGTGGGGCCTGACCCACGGGGGGGAGGGGGGTGTTTTACCGGGGGGGAGGGGCGGCTGACCCACGGGGGGAGGGGGGTGTCTTACTCCGCCCCCATGGGGATCAGGGTGGTATTGGCCTGTAGAGCGGCTGTTAAACCGAAGTCTGAACTCTGGAGCTGCTGGTTACGAAGCTTTGATTTAAGAAAGAGTTCGAGGAATGGAACCAAGCCCATATTCTTCCTGCCTTTCCGTATGGAAAGATGACTTTGTATAGGAGTGTGCCTGCCTCCCTGCATTATGGGGCAGGCTGATGTCTGACCGCACTGCATTTTTGGCAAAATGTGATTTTTTTTTTCTACTTGTAGAAATTTGCTTGCAATGGTACTGTGATTGAACACCCTGAATATGGAGAAGTGATTCAGCTGCAAGGTGACCAGCGCAAGAACATATGCCAGTTCCTCATAGAGGTAAGACATCCCCTTCTAGAATTTGTGCTCCAGAGCTCAACAGAATGTTTACTATTACTTGATCAGCCTTAGTGTAATTTCTTTATAATTGAAGAGATGCCACTGTGGGTTTAATGAGCTGTTAGTGTTGGATCTTTTACTTCCTCATACCATAAGAATCAGAAGAGGAGGTGGAGAGTTACTCAGGAGATAAATTGTCTGTTTCTTAAATCCTGTATTGCTTACACTGATCTTGCTTTTCTAGGCACTCAGTCTAGTTCTTGAAGTTGTAGTTTTGTGCTTCCTTGGTGACAGGCGAGTTGGAAATTTTAATGTGTCCTGCTGAGCCAGTATTTGAATATTGTTCTGTAAGGCATGGTCATGTGTCTTTTTTTTTCTTTGCAGATTGGTCTGGCTAAAGACGACCAGCTGAAGGTCCATGGGTTTTAAGTGCCTGTGGGTCTCTGATGCTTTAAGTGAGAGGACTGCCTTGCGATGAGTAAAATCCCATTCTGTCCCTTGTCATAAGTTTAAAGCCAGCTGGATTGTGTAATGTAATCTGAAGTCCGCTGTTTAGTCTGGACTAGTAGTGTAACTCAGCGATGTAATAAACTGGCAAGAGCCATGCTGTCTCGTCTTGCTGTCCCTCATTTAAGCCGAGGTAAATCAGGCAGTGTCCAGCCTGAAGCTATACATAACCAGAAGTTTGTGTTAAGTCCAGGGACTCAACATGTCTGTCCAGAGACTGTCTGCATATCTCTTCAGTCCAGCTTCCTTTCCATTTAAATGGACTTGAATACTTGAGGGGCCTGTGGTGTCCTAAATGGCATGAAGCACCAAACATGTGCTGTGACACTGAATGGGGAAATAGCATCCTATAGGCAGGGCTTGCTTTTGGAGGGGTCGAGGTCTGGGCGCAAGCTGACTGACCAAGAAGAGTAACTGAAGAAATCTGCCTATGGTGATACCTGGAAGAATGGCTTCTCCAAGGCTGAGTGTCTTGACCTTAGGCCAAGTCAGCTGTTGAGATCGTTAAACCCAAAGATATGGGGGTAGAGTGCTCAAAGGAAACACTTCCTTGGGTTAAACTTTTGACAAGGGGTCAATTTTGGATCATTGTAGATGGAGCTCTAGAGCTTACATGTTACTAGTAATTGCTGCCAGATGCCCTGTGAAGCAACAGATTCTTTGTTCCAGTTTTAACATTGTATGTAATGTATTTAAACCCTTATTTAAATAAAAATGGTTTTCAAAAACATCTGGTGGATTCAATTTCCTGACTGAGCCAAAAGGTCTTTAGTTGCTGATGTTCTACATTTGGTGCCCTGTGTACCTTGTGTGCTAGTCAAGCTAATGGGCTGAGGGTGGAAAATTACCTTTGTGAGATGTGACTTACCAAAGTCCAGGTGGCTTCCTTTGTTGCATCAACTCCCATAGCCCCCCACAGACAAACAACCTCCCATTGCTAGAACTGGCGGTAACAGGCTTAACACTGCAGACAAGGTGGCTTCTTTAACTGCACCCAGCTTCTGTTCACCTTGTACTAGGGGTGACAGTATCTTTCCCAGACCTGAAGGAAGATTCTTTAGGTGCAAAACCACCTTTCACCCACAGAAGTTGACCCAGTAAAGGATTCTCATCCACCTTCTTGTCCTGAGAGCAAGAGTTAGAGCAACATTGCAGACTCACCCTGAGTCAGACAAGAGCCTTGAAGCAGTTCCCCTAGTGAGTTGGGGAGGTGGTGCCTAAATGCAAAGCAAACAGCAAGGTCTTAGCTGTACTGAGCCTTAGCCAGGCTGTTCCTGTGATCTTGCACTGTACTAGCACAAGTGGCCTCTGCAGACAGGCAGCCTAGAAATAGGGGTGTAGTGTAGCACATGCATTTGGATGAAACTAATGCATTGGCCCAATGGTCACTGACCTGCAGTACAAGTGCTGCCTTTCTGTTTCTATAGATTGGTGTTTGTACAGCATCTTTATGCTGATTTAGCATAAAGCAGTTACAAACAAAGCGAAGAGTGAGTCTGCCTGTTTTGGCCTCCCTCCCTTGTTAGAGGAGCAAATCACACCCACTGTTAGTGAGGCAGCAGCTTGTTTGGAAGAGTCACTTAAAAGATGTTTCCACCCACATGAGTACCCTAAAGTTTCCTCCTCTTGCACAGGCAATGCCTTAGGACTTCACACCATTCCTGGCTTCTGACCATCTGATCCCTCTGCAACCTTTTTGTAGAGTGCTCTAGTTATGTGGTGGTTCTTGGTTGATAAATAGCATTACAAAGCGATCTCTGCCATGGAAGCCATTGATAGTCCCCAGCCATTGCTGTGCAAAATGTTGACAGCCCTTCCCTGTGAGTTGCTCAGATGGGATTCCTATGAAAAGTTAGTGAGCCCTGCTGTGGCCACTGCCTCAGCCCAATGATACCATTGAGGGGGAGTTCCCTCTCTCCCCCTGCCCCCATCATGTTACCTCACAATACTTTAGCTGAAGGTCAGTATATGCAGCTGCCTTTCTAAGTAAAAATGTGGCAGCCATGTCTGTAGTGTTGAACTGCAAGTGTGGACAGGCCTGAATAGTTAATAGGCTGACAATGTAGTGTGATGTGCGGTGTAAGTAGCTGGGTTCTTCCCTTTCCCAGACCTGAAGAGCTGTGTGGCTTGACAGCTCTCACCAGCAGAAGTCAGTCCAATAAAAACTCCCCAACTTTAGGTTGTAAGCAACAAAAATCTTGGTGGCTTGTGGATGTGTCAAATACAGACATGCTCAGGAATGTGGTTTAGAGCTTAGCTGGAGCACAATGGGTATCTGAGGGAGAGGCCCCTCTCTTCAGAGTGGGGAAAGAAGTGTTCTGGGGTTAGATATGTCTACAGAGCACAAAAGCTACAGAGGATTTACTGTACTGGATCAGAATGCTGCAGGCTCCTGGCTTGGCCTGGCCTCCACTAAGGAGGGGTGTAACCCTAAATGCGGGGGAGAGAGATGGAGGTTGTGTTGGAGGTGGGGCAGAGTCAGCTCTGCTTGCGTGGAAAAGGTATGATCTAAGGCGGGGCTGGGAGCTGTCTGCTTTTTGCCTGGTTCTGTTAAATTACAGCCATGTCTGACTGGCTTCCCCAAAACAGCCCTTTGATGTCAGACCTATTTTCCAGTGGGGCGCTTTGCCTGCTGTACAAACCTCTCCTGAGAGACGTGCTCCCCACCCTAAAGGTGAGGTTTTCGTGTGAGTAATGTGTGGCTGCCAGACATGAGCATCATGCAAATGGCTCACTGTTACTAATAGTCTCTTCCAGGGAAAAACCATTGGGCTAGGGCCCTGGTTAACACTGCTTTCTGATCTCTAAAGAAAGCACAGAAGGTCTTTTCACTGTTTAGAAATTCAGGTCTTTCATGAGGTGGAGAGAAGTGATTTTTAAGCTGGACTGTTTAAAACTGCCTCAGATCCTGACCTCATTTAAATCAATGGGAGACTTGCCATTCATCCTCCCCCAACCGCCCCGCACCAGGATTTCAATCTCTTTTAACCACTAATGAATTCATGGCAAGAAAAAAGTTGTCTGAAATTTGATGGCTTTCAGTTACTGAGCAAACTCCCAATGAAAGTCCGGGTGCCTTCTGAGAGAGTTGCCAGCAAACCAGAGGATGGCTGACGCGATATTTTAAAGTTAACCAGTCAAGAAGGAAATCTCTTTCCAGACCTTCGGCTGGTCATAAATATACCAGCCTCTGCATCAGCCCAATTTTCATTATTTCCAACAAGCCCCGCACGATGCCTTTGCAGGTTTTAGGGCTTTGCTAGCCGTGCCAGCTGAAACGGACTTCTTTTTCCTAGCGAACTCTACTGAGTGCTCTGGGATGCTCTAGCTACAATACCTCTGGTAATGCTGGTGGAACCTGTTACCTGATTTTACATCCCAGCCTGTCGCTATGAGACCCTGATTCTGGTGCCTGGCTGCCCTGCTGCAAAACTCAGATACATCAGTTCGGACTTAGCTACATGGGAAAGGTGGTCCAGTTATACCAGCATAATTATACATGGGTCTATCTCCCAGGTGGATGCTCTTATTCCTGTAGAAGGGGCTTTTTGGGGTTCCAACTAAACCTCATTCCCAAGTGCCATTGTTTCCCCTTTAGACAAGGCCTTGGTCATTGGCTGCAGTATTGCTATTCGAGCAGTAGATGGAGCCACTTAAACACTAGAAGAGATGAATTGTGGGACTTGATTTTTCATGTCCATTCTCAACCCCTAGACCTGGGTCTGTGCGCTGTCAACCTGCCTGGGGAGAGGGGCTGGGCTGGCTGCCTTTGCCACCAAGGGCCTCTGGGAACTCAGCAAAGGGGGACAGTGCAGGTGGCCAAATATTTCCTTATCTGCAGCTGAACCCAGGGGAGATACGTGGCACGTGCTTGTGGGTCATTCCTCAGATGCATCCAGTATCCCAGGGACTTTCCAGTGACAATTGACAGAGTGGGTGACAGCAGCACTTGACTCAGATCAGCGGAAAGGCTCATTTAGCCCAGAGCGGCAGCATTAGGGGCTGCTAATTGCAGAACAATTTGTTTGTGTTGCCTGTAGGAAGTGCTCCAGGGAGCCGGCCATCGATTGGGGCCAAGCATTAGCACTTGACACTTTCCGGACCACTCAGATCCTGTTTGTCCTGGGAGCCAAAGAAGAAGGATTTTGTTTCAAGAATGTTTGCTCTACTCGGAGCCTGTTTTGAATGTGGCCGACTCCAGAGGAGTTAGGGGGCAGGGTGTGAACTTCCCAGAATGCACCTACACCAAGGGCGGTGTCCTTGGCCGTTAGCTACCCAGTGATACCGGTGTTAGCTTGGCACGTTAGAGGACTTTTCTTCCTGATCTTAGCTATGGGTCAGCTCATGTGTTAATGCACAGGCAGGGCCAGAGGCTGGGAGCCATCTTCCGTTCCCAGGGCTTGGGCTCCCCATGGAAAAGAGGCTTCATCTCCCTGTGCTGCTCTGTGAGGATAATGACACTGCCCCACCTCAGAGGGGCCAGGTGACGTCTCTCATCTTTTCCCGAGCCCTTTTCACAGCCCCTGGCTTTGGCTGCACCCAGCTGTGTGCCTAGCACAGCAGCTGAATCTGGCTCCAGTCTTTAGTTTAAATGAGCTCCAAATCCAGCTTGTTAACTGGCCCGGTTAATGTCATGCCTCACAAACACATGAAAATGGGGAAAGTGCCCTGAGAAGTGGTAACATACCAGTGCTGGGAGCAGAGCAGAGAGGGGCACCAGGGCAAACGAACGCCCCATTCAGAATATTGCCTGGAGCTTTTCTCCCTGATCCCGCCCAGTTAACACCCGAGCCCAGGTGCCCCAGACCCGTTCGGCATCAGCCTGGCGTTTTCACTGCCACTGTGTGGGCCCGTCTCCAGAGAGGGAAAGTCTGACGGGATGTGACAGACCCTGGAGGGACGTGAGCCTGAGGGTGTGGGGCAGGCAAGGAGTCAACAGAGGAATGTCAAGAAACAGGCTCAAGGTAGCAACAGGGAAAACCTGCCGCCCCTCTGGGTGCGCAACACCTCCTACAGCAGGAGACCAACCTCGTGTCACACACGAGGGATCCGCTGCCATTGCCACCTGCACGCGAGATCTAACAGCCGCTCTGCACCTTACATCACACTCAATCCCAAGCTCTTAGCTGCCGAGCTCAGCATCGTAAGAACAGCCAGACTGGATCAGACCTGTGGGCCACAGCCCAGTGTCCTGGCTGCAGACCGGGGTCAATGCCAGGTGCCCCAGAGGGACTGAACAGAGCTGGGCAATGGGCAGGTGAGCTGGGCCCTGTTCAGCCCCATAGCCCCAAGGTCACTGGTGGAGTCGGAAGTAGGCCTAGTTTGCCTGGGTCCCCACCCGCTGCCCAGTGTCAAACCCGGGTTCGCCTGGGTCCCCACCTGCTGCCCTGTGTCAAACCCAGCTGCTGAAAGCCCCTGGGAGCAGCGAGCGCGCGTCACACCAGGGTGGCCGTACGGTCTGTGTGCCATTCCTGGTGGGGAGCCGTGGGGGGGGGGGGGGGGGGGGGGGGGGGGGGGGGGGGGGGG
>ML677404.1:1702987-1725427 GCA_007922305.1 Dermatemys mawii | reverse complement strand
CTCGTGCAGCTGGACGTCTTTGCTCCAGATGCCCCGCTGGGGTCGCCTTTCGCTCCCCCCCCCCCCCCCCCCGCCGCCCCAGCTATTGAGGTCGCTGGCTGCACCAATTGGGCGAGTCCCTCATTCTCCAGCTGGTTCAAGGCAGGTGCGAAATCCTGTGATGGTGCAAAAGGAGGTGCTGAGTCCCACCATCCCCAGCCCATGCCAGGGGCTGGCACCTGGCCCATGCCTGGCACGGCTGCAAACGGCACAGGCAGCGCTGGGCCAGGCCTGGCAGCTTGTTCCCCAGGGACCAGGGCGGGCAGGGCCCTGCAGGGCCCCTCTAGTGGGCTGGGGCTCCCAGCTCCTCCCCGTGGCTGGCCCTTCAGCCTTCTGTGACAGCCTCCAAAAGCCATGTGCTCCCTTTACCCAGGGGCTGCCCTGACCAGCCCCCCGCCCCCCCCCCCCCCCGCATCCGGCTTGGCGTGAGCAGGTCGGCTGTGGGCTCCAGCCCCCCCCAAACGCCCGCCTTGTGTTAATGTGTGGGCTGGGCTGGGGGGACACAGACCTACTGGGATGCCCCCTGACACCATGGCCTTGAGGCTTGCTCTGAAAACTCCTGGCAGTGATTTGTGATTTGCGGAGAGACTGCCCTGACTGTGAACCTGCCTGGAAAAGGGGTTGAGGTGGGGGGGGAGGGGGCACTCAGCACACGCTTCCCAGCAGGACCCTTAGGGCTTAGTCACAAAGTGCAGGCTATGGGGTGAGGGAGCCTTGTGTGGGCCCAAAAGGCCAGCGCCCCGGCCCCCCCCGCAACCTGCAGGCATCCTGCCCTGTGTCTTGAAGCAACTGCTGAGGTATCACCCAGGCTGGTGAGCACCAGGAAACCCCTCAAGCTCTGCGGGAGGCTGCTGCTGTCCCAGCCCCTCCTCGTCTCCTCCTTTGCAGCCATGAAGGGGGCACTGTGCCTGCTGCTCGCCGTCCTCGCCACCCCCAGCCTCTCCAGGCCGGACCCCCGCCAGCTGGGCCGCGCGCCAGGCCCCGAGGAGCTGCTGCGGAGGAGCAGCGGGACGGCGCCTGGCCCTGCCCGGAGAGACTTGCTCGGGGCCCTGTCTCAGGACCAGAAGCACCTTATGGCCCAATTCCTGCCCCACATCTACGCAGGTAGGAGCTGCAGCGGGGCCAGGCCTGCCCCTTGAAGCCCTTTTGTAATTGCGTGGCCGACCCCCGGCTCCTTCCCTGGTGATTAAACCCACATGCCTGGCTCGTGCCTTCCATCCCACACCCACGCAGGGGCCCCCGGAGCCTCCCCTCATGGGCAGCCACCTCTGGGGTGGGACACGGCTGCTGGCCACACACCCCAGGACATGGGAGATTCCACCCAACTGGACTGGTGTTTGGAGGGGGAGGGGGGGGGGCCGTGCCCTCGCTGCCCTGTCCGCTGGTCACCAAACAGGGGAGGGGGCTAAACAGCCGCCCGGGTTGCCCCCCGCTGGGCCCTTGGTGCTGGGTGGGAGGTAGCACCAGCTGGCACTGGGCCAGGGAGGGGCTAATCAGTGTCTCCGCTGCCTCTCCCGGCAGAGCTGGCAAACCGGGAGGGCTACTGGCACGAGGACGAAGCCCTGCGCCCGCTGCACGACCGCGACTATCCCGGCTGGATGGACTTCGGGCGCAGGAGCCTGTCCGACTCCGACGAGACCCCCTAGAGGAGCAGCGGCCGGCGGGGCTTGGCTCCGCCCTGCCTGAGGGTGGGCGGGGCATGTTGCAGACTCCACCCTCTGGGACATATTTTTAAGCCTGTCCCACTGGACCTTGTCTTCAAAGCCCTTTGCTGCTGCATACCAGTAAAATCTGCTCCACATAACCCCTGTGGTGTCTCTTCTCTCCAGTCGCCCTGCGGCCGTGCCCAGAGCCGGGCCAGACAGGGCCCAGCAGGACACCTGGGTTCTGTCCCCTGCCGTGTCCCCTCCCAGGGCCTTACCCCACCCCCAGGTCACTGGGGCTGGACAAGCAGCTCTGGGGCTGTAAAAGGCTAGGGCAGTGTCCCCATACAGTGCAGGCAGCCCCCGGCGGGGCCCTACCAGAGCCCCAGGGCCCTCGCAGAAGCTGACGTCTAGGCCTTCATCCCCCTGCGGGGTGCCCCAGAGGGGTTGCTCTCCCTCAGAGCCACCCGCAGTTCATGGGGGCACTGGAACCTCGCCCTGGCTTCCACCCCCTAGACTCCCAGCACTGGCTAGCTCCTAGGAGGGGATGGGCAGCTCTCCCCACAGGAGTGGGGTGTAGCAAGCAGGCAAGGGCTTAGCTAGCCCTGGGCCACAGGCCTTAAACCCAGGGCAGGGAGCTGCAAGTGCCCTGGGCACTCCCCCACCCCCTTGGCAGAGTCCAGCAGCCCCAACTGAGGCCACTGCCTGGTAATTTATGTTAATTTATTCATTTGAAGGCAGCAATGCCTTCCTTCCCCCCCCCCCCCCACACTTTAATAATAAAGATGATAAAGGGCAGGATGCGGGGGAGGTAAGAGCTGCAACCTGAGACTCAAGACGCACACACCCCACCCCACCCTCAGGCTCCAGTCCCCTCCATGGCCACAGGGGGGCAGCCTGCCAAGGGCACAGGTGACAGGGTGGAAGGTGTGAAAAGGGGGGCAGGAAGTCAAGGGGCAGCAGGGGTTCCAGCAGGGGGGGGTCCATACTGCAGCTCCTTGGCCAGCCTGGGACAGCAAGGCTGTCACCCCACCCCCACCCCTGCCCCATCCCTTTCTTTGCCCACTAGCCCTGTATGTTCAGGATTTACTAGTCAAGGCCTGAGACAGGAGAAGGGCCTCTGAAGAGCAGAACGTCAGTCCTGTGACTCCAGCGCTGGCCCCGGAGGATGCCACAGCTCAGCTGCTGGGCCAGTCCTGGCAGGCTCCCTGCAGCCACTCAGAACACCTTTGAGCTCAGGCCCCAACAGCTGCAGTACATGGGCAAAACTACCCATCTTCTCCCCCCAACCCCAGCAAGCAGGTCCCTGCAGTGTTCACCTGGGATCGTGTCTACACACCTGGCTCCAGCAAGGGGCTGGAGTGAAACGAGAGAGCAGCCTTTGAAAGGTCACAGCCAGGCCTCTGCCCCTGCCAACCCACCTCCCCAGCGCTTCGCTGAGCCCCCACGAGCCATGCCACAGTCCCCCCAGCCGGATCTTGTTCTGGCCAGGCCCCTCAGACACAGAAACCCGGCACTGGAGGAGTCGGGCCCCCCACGTCCCCCCCCTGCTCCGCTGGCACCACAAACACCAGGCTGGAGCTGATTCTGATCCCTTTGGGTTTATTTCACCAGAAAGACACGGGGGGGAAGCGGTCAGTGGAGGGGGATAAAACCAGTTGGGGCAGAGACCTATTGGGAGCAGCAGATGTGCATGCAACACCCCCCCGCCACTGGCATGCAGGCCCCACCCCCTTCTGGGAGGGGGTGGAGCCTTCACTCAGTAGCTTGATGTATTGAAACAAGACAAAACAGTTGTAAAACGCAGATTTTTAAAGCCGATCGGACACTGGTCCAGGGCCGTGGCTGCTGGGGGAGGGGACATGGCCCAGCCCTGCCTGGCCAGGGGTCCCACCCGCGCCCTGGGTCCCACCCTCAAGGAGCAGGCACTGTGCAAAGGTCCCTGGCCAGAGCTGCTGCCCCTCAGCCCCAGAGCTTCCAGATCTCATCCTGTGACCCTGCCACCACCCGCCTTACCCCCGATGCTCCCAGGAGGAGCAGTGAGGCCAAGCTGCTAGTGTCCTGCAGAGGGAGCGGGGGAAGGATAGGACCCTGGAGCATTTGGAGATAGAGGGGCAGCACTAACTACACCAAAGCCCCCCCAACAGCCCCCCACCCCCAGCCTGCACTGAGCTCTCTCGCCCCAGGCAGGGCAGCCATGCCAGTGCTGGGGGAAAGGCCCCGGCTCCAAGCTCCTGCTCGGAAGAGACCACAGCCCAAAGCCAAGGGACCCCAGCCTCACCCCCTTGGCGCAGGGCATGTGGGAGACCTACTGCACCTGGGTAGGGGCTGCCACCTCCCCTACTCCCAGCTCACCCCCACCATCACCTGTGCACCCCTCCCCCATACTGGGGCCCCACTAACAGGGGCTGGAAATAAATTAAGACGACAGCAGACTTCTCCACTGAGAGCGGCTCCCGCCAGCAGCCCAGACGTGGACGGATCATCGCTGGCTCCTGGCCGGCTGGAAAGGGCTCTGGGGAGGCCCAGGCGGGAGCCGTGTCCCTGAGCAGCAGAGTCCCAAGAACCAGCTCATGGCTGCGGGGTGGGGACCGGCCTCCCGGCGGGCTGTCTGCCCTCCCCGGCGCCCCGGAACGAGGCTTCTCCTCTCGCCACCACTTTGTCCAGCCTCAGTCTCCTCAGCTTCTCCACCAGGTTCCAGCTGAAGATGTTGCTCTTGTCCTGGGATCCGCTAGGCCCAGGGGCGCCCCCGTCATCCAGCCCGGGAGCCCTCGGGAAGGGCTGAGCCAAGCTTGAGCTGCCCACAGGCCTTCCCCCCAGGCTGTGCCCCTGCTCCCTCAAGGGGGAGAGCCAGGAGGGGGGCTCTGGCCCCCGGAGCCCAGCCAGGGTGGTGCCAGCGCGCACGGCAGCCGAGATGCCGTACTCCCGCAGCAGCGTGACGAGTCCAAGAGGTGCAGCCAGCGGCCTGGGGCCAGGCTCCGGCGCCTGGGGCCCTGCGGCCTTCACCCTCTCAAAGGGCCCACAAGAGGGCAGGACTGTATTGTAAAGACTGGGGAGAGAGGGAGAACAGCTGGTCAGTACAAGGAGGAGGCAGCCCCACAGGCAGATCCTGGCCTAGGAAAGAGGAGCTCGCTCTGGGGTGCTCTCCCCCCACCACCCCAGTGCCCCAACCTCTGGCACTTCCCAGCCCCTCTCCCTGGCACTGCGCTTTGGGCCAAGCTCCAGACTCCTGGGTTCAACTCCTGGCTCAGTGCCTGATTCCCTCTGGGACCCAGACTGTCCAGAGACCATGGGCTCCCTGCCCAGCACCGTGGGAACAGTGCCAAGCCCCACTGAGCCCCACGGCCCTGCAGCCCTTGCCAACGCCCACTGCCAGCACTGAAGGGATTTGCCCCTGGTGAGAACAGGCAGCGCAAATGGGTCTGTTTGGAGAGGCTAGGAGCTCCTCTTTCCAGTCACCAGTCCCATGAGCTCGTTTGCTTAACGAATCCTTGACCGTTAACCTGCAGCAGCCAACACCCGCCCCCCCTTAGCCAAGTCACAAGGTGCTGAGAGCCCACAGTGAGTTGGGGATCCCCCGGCCCAGGGTCGGGGCAGCCCCTCCCGCCCGGTGCCGGCCGCGTTAGTCGCTTTAGCCTAGAGAGAAAAGGGCGGGTGAGTTAATTGCACATCCTGTGTCCCAGGCAGCTACTGGTTAGTGTGTTAGTGGGGACTCCCCAGGCGCAGAGGCTGGACCCAGGCTGCTCCCCCAACATGCAGGAGGGGCACGACCCACACACATGGAGCATGGCACCCCCAGGGCCCCGGCATGTTGGGAATCTCAGCCCCGGGGGGGGGGCTGGCTCCTGATGTCCAATGACTCATTCATGTCACAGTCAGTGCCAGGTCTCTGCAGATCCAGCTCCTAGAGCAGCATCTGGGCTGCACAGAACCTGCTTCACCTCCCGGGAGGTGACAGCTCCCCTTCACACTGGCTCCAGCGCTGGGCCCAGCTCAGCAGGAGCAGCCACCCGCTGGCTCTGAGGAGCAGAGATTCTTAGCACGGAACCCGCCCCACAGGGACGCCCAGGTTTGCCAGTTCCCAGCTGCACCCGGGAATCGAGCCAGGCACGAACCCCCCCCCACAGCCATGCAATGGAGCACGTAGGGAGCAGCAGCCTGGCCCAGCCTCTGCAGTCCAGTCCAGTCCAGCGGGAACCCCACGCACACCTCACAGCCTGCTGGGGGCAGACTTGGGGGACGGCGGAGTCCTGACCCAGAGCAGGGGCCAGCTGGCGAGAGCCCCATTAGTCCCCTCCCAGCAGCTGCTCACCCGGCCTTCCCCCTGCTGTCAGCCCCTGGGATCCTGCCCAGGCCGGCGGCAGGGGGCACTCCAGTGTGCACGGCCCCCGCGCTCGGTGTCTGCGGGGCTCCCGCGCCCAGCTCTGCCAGCGGGATACGGGGACCCTTACGTTAGCACCTGGTGTCTCAGAGCATCAGGAGGTGCCTGCCCCAGGAGTGTTGCTGCCTAGAACCAGGAGCCAATAAAGCAGCCCAAGGGGGGCATGGGGAGAAAAGGAGACAGGTTAGAGAGGGGACGATTGGTTTGCAGGGAGACGATGGGGACGGGAGGGCGGGGCCCTGGCCGCCTTACCTGGGCGTCACCGTGGTGATCTCCTTGTTGGGGTGTAGGTTGCGGCAGGTGGTGATGGTGAATGTAGATGGAGTCTGGGGGAGGTTGTTAATGGAGGAGAGGAACACTGGCATGGACAGGAGACACGGGGTTAATGGATGGGTGGGGGATGGACAGATAGACAGACCTGGGCACAAGAGAGAAAACCCAGGGGGCCCAGGGCTTGGCCTGCAGCCTGGCATGGGTGGCCAAAGAGGCAGAAATGGGTGGGTGCAGGGAGAGCCGGGCTGGCTCTCAGGGTCATGGGCTCGGTAGGGCTCCTGGGGTGAATATCTGCCCCCAAGGCAGATGTTTCCGCTTGGCCCTTTCCCTGAGTGGACCAAAGGCCTCTCGGTACATGCCAGGCTGAACGAGAGCAGCTCCCTGGGGCCAGAGCGCCTCCCGGGGACTGCGGGGGAGAGTCTCGTGGGCCCTGGCATGGCTGCCCAGCGAGAGACAGCCACTCCTGGAGCGTCCACATACAGATGACTGAGACAAGATGGGATGTGCAGACAGACACTGAAAGGTGACTGGGGTGGGGGGACGGGGCAAGTCCTGGAAGCACGTGGATGATTTGGAGTAAAGGACACGTGGAGAGTCCTGCTAGCCGGGCAGGGCCAGGCCGGTACCGGCCTGCTTCTGGCTCAGGGTCCCATCAGGGCAGGCTCACCCCTGCCACCCCCCCAACACACACACCCCTACACCGGCCCCCGCTCACCACTGGAGCAGCCCTTGGCTTTGGAAGGCGTTGAGGCGGCGAGGGCCGGGAAGGCACTCAGGTCCACATCGTCCTCCTCCAGGTCATTCAGGTTGTAGACCTCCTCCAGGTCCACGTCCAGCTGCCGGAAGTCTTTGGTGAGCACGCCAGGCCGGGGGTCCAGGATCCCACCCAGGTTGGGCTTGGCCAGCTGCTGCCAGTGGTGGAGAGTCACCGAGCCTGGGGAGAGAGACACCCGCCCTCAGCCCCGTCCCGTGCCACCAGGGGCCCCAGGGCCCAGGGCTGCCGACAGGAGTCACCGCGGCTCTAGCCCTCCCCAAGTCACCTCCTGCAGGGGGGCAGGGATGTCCCAGGTTTGCAACACAAGAGGCCGCAGCTTTGCCCAGCCCAGCCCCTGGAGAGCTGCAGCGTTCACGGAGCCGACACGGGGGAGAATTGGGTGAGCTGAGCTGGGAGCAGGGAGTGAAAGTGTCCCAGTAACCGAGGCTGCTGAATGGTGACAGGAAAAGGCCAAAGGGGAGACAGGCAGACCGGCCTGCGGACTAAGGTGACCATGTCCCGATTTCAAAGGGACAGTCCCAATTCGTGGGTCTTTTTCTTAGATAGGAGCCTATTAACCTCCCACCCCCATCCCGATTTTTCACACATGCTGTCTGGTCGCCCGACTCCGGCCAGACCTCAAAGCCTGCGTTGAAGCTGCGCTCGGTGAAAACAGAAGATGGTGAAACCAGAAATGAAGAACCCTAAATCAGGGTGCTGGGTATTAGTGTGGGACAAATAAGGAGACAGTCTGTTCCCCACTCCCCGATGCTCTTTTAGGGCCTCAAAGACAGACAAGGGCACAGGGAGGCTCCTCACGCAAGCTTCACCATTACAGCTGCTCCCCCACACCACCCCCACCAGTGACCACGGGCTACCTGCAGCCTCATGCTGAGAGACCCTGAGCAGACATCGCCACCTCTCCGGGCTCCAGCTGAATCCCAAACCTCCTGGGATGAAAGAGCCCCAGCTCCTTGCCCTGACTTCCACCCGCTGGCCAGGTGTTCCCCACCGAGACGCTGTCACATGAGGGGGTGTCCTGCTTGAACTCCCCAGTAACACTGGACACCCCACTGACCCTTCCACCTCACAGGCTTTGACCCCTTTGCCTTCTTGGGTAGTGGGGGGATTTTATGTTTGTATTTTGTAGACCTTAGAATGAAGGATAAATACTAATGTAGCCTGTGTTAAATGTATTGGTGCAGGATTTGAGCATGTCCTGTCAGCCACCCTTTGACAGCACAAAGAAATGGCCTAAGGGGCTGTGGGTAAAGAGGCATCAGCCGGAATCTGTGTCTGGGCTGATTTTAAGTCAGTAACAGATGTTTTAGGGTCACCACTTTGTTGTAGGTTTAGCATTTTAAAAAAAGTCAAAGAATGCCATGACTGTTCTCTTGCATTGCAACGGGAGGTTCCTGTTCAAGTGTTGTGTGGAAATCTCTCCTGTTGTGCGTGTGAATGAGGAGTGTGTGTTAGAAGAGAAGTGTAAAGGCCTCACCGGACCAAGTGTACTAGGGAAACACCAAGACAAACGTAAGATTCACCATGGGGTGAATTGCAACACGCCCCTATTGAAATGTCAGGAGGACGACAAATTAACGACTCTAAAACGAAAACAGGCCCCTACCAATGGGGGACAAAAGAGCTGTGAGCCCAACCTGCATGGGGTAACTCCCTACAAAAATTAATACAAAACAAAATACAAAACATGCTGCAATTGTTTGACGAGTGCTTAACAGGGCAAAACTCAATAGTCCAAATTACAAAAATCACTCACTACGTCAACAGGGAGCCTTGGCATCAAACTTTGGGTTTGTCCTGCTCAGACCTCCCCAGAGCCTTGTGACGCAACTGACAGAACCCTACCTCCCCGTCATCAACCTCGCCGGGCACTAGATGGATCTGGATTCTAAACTGGTAACTAGTGTGTGCGCGTGGGGTGTGGGTATCGCCTTTTCCTGTGACAAAGATCCTATGTGCTCCTCATAAGTGAACACTCGTCTGTCCCTTCGCAGGCTGCAGGCTCCGGACCTCATTTGAGGCTGTTTAATGCTGTCCAGTGACTGGCTTATGCAACATCGCTGGCCGAGTTAGTCCATCTCAATTAACACAACTCCCAAGGCTGACGCAGGCAGCTCCTCCAAGCTGCTCCCCTTGGGCCTGAGCCCAAACGCTGTGCCCCAGGCCGGCTTGCTCCTTTCACTCACCTTCCAGGGGCTTGACGATCTGCAGCTTGTCTGGCAGGTAGGAGAGGGAGCCAAAGGAGAAGCCGGAACCCCCGGTGTGCTCTGAGCTGCCCGAGTAGTTGGTGCCGGTGGACAGGACGCTGTCATTGGGCGTGAGGAAGCCGCTGGAGCTCTCCACGTCCCTGGCCAGCTGGTTCAGCTTCTGCTCGCGCTCCGTGTCGAAGAAGGAGCGCTCCGAGGCGTGGCTGTCCTGGCGGGCGGACAGACGCTGCAGTGCAGCCTCCAGGTCCTGCCTGCCAGGGGTGCCCGGGGTGCCCCGCAGCTTCTCCTCAGCCCTGCTGCGAGGAAGCAGGAGAAAGTTAGGACGGGCCCTGGAAGCTCAGCCCTTCAGGGGCACCAATGCTGGGCACCACCTCAGTGCAAGGGGCTCTGTGCCAGGGCCGTGCCCCAGGGCGTGAAGCTGGCTCAGATGACTAGTGCACAGCAACCTATGGGACAGACCCTTCCACTCCATTAGCCCCTCACTGGGTTGGGTCCTGGCACCACAGCCAATGGGGCCCCACCAGCATCAATCTCACCCCACGCCAGCTACACCCTACGGCCGGACCCAGCCACGCTGCTCCCATCCCCCGGCCGGGGTCCTGCTCCTGATCTCTCACCCCAGTATAAACAACCAGGAGACCCTACATAAACTTCCCAGGAGAGCCTCTCTCCGTCAGCGAGGGGCTGGGTGTGTCAGCGTCTCTCCCCAGCACAGACCTTTCGCGGGGGGAAGCCCTGACTGACCCCCACCCACCTGTGCAGGGCACCCGCCGCGTGGGAGGGAGGGGCACTCACGGGGGGTTCTCCAGGTTCTCCAGTGCCAGGCTGGCGCTGTCCGACCCGTAGTAGCTGGTGCGGGGGGTGCTGACCCGGCTGCACCCGGCCGAGGGGAGGGCCGAGGATGGCTTGGAACCGGGCAGGTTCTGGGGTGACTCCGCACGCGACTTGGCTTTGACTGCCTGGTTCACGACCTTCACCGTCTCGAAGACCCGCATGTAGCTCCTGAGGGGACAGCGCCAGTCAGCGGGCTGCCCCTCCCCTCCCCCCGCCCGTCAGTGGCTCCCCCGCCCCTCCCCTCCCGCCAGACAGCACCCATCAGCTGGCTCCCCTCTCCCGGGGGTCTGTCTGCCCCTGCCCCCCCCCAACCAGACCGCATCATCGAGGGGTTTGGCCACCCCATCCTCATCTGCACCCAGGGGACACCCCCTCAGCCATCACATGGGTCCACTCAGGGCCCCCACCCTTGGACAGGGCAGATTCAGTGGGTCCCAGGAGCCGCAGCCAGCCGGCTCCCCCGGCCCCAGCCCCACAGTGAGGGGCAGACTCACTTGTACTCCGAGGAGGACGAGCTGTCGGCTCCTTTCTTCGTGATCCCTTTGATCTCCGCGGCCAGCGAGTCCTGCGGGCAGAGAGCACGCGTTGTCCCCGCGGGCCAGTGGCCAGGGAGCCTGGAGCCAGGCACCCCGTGGGCACCAGGCCGGTGCCCGGAGCTCGGCACGAATGTGATCAACATGCCACATCCCGCGAGTCCCTCGTTCTTCCTGCCACGCCGAGCCAGCTTCCCACGGGGGCTGGTGCTACGGGCCTGGGCAGTCTATCCCTGCATGTGGCACACTGCCCGGCTCACGGGTCAGCGGCAGCGCCCAGGATGGGAGTCTCCCCTGGTGGGGCAGCCCGGTGCCCGTACTCACCAGAGGCAGCAGGCTGTAGCGGGGGAGGCTGCTGGTGGGGAGGTTCCGGGTGCGCAGGGCTTTGATCTCCTCCTGGGCCTCGTGCAGCATACCCTCGCACTCGGCGTATTTCTCCTGCTGGTCCTGCAGCTGCGCGGGCAGAGGATGGAGGGTCAGGGCGGGGCCCGGGAAGCAGGGCCGGGCACCTTCCCCCTGCCCTCAGCACAGGCACCGCGCCCACATCCCACGCTCTGAACCTCCCGCCCCAGTGCTAAGGGCGGCCCAGCAGAGGGCGAGTCTGGGCCCGCAGGCGCCAGGGATCAGGCCGGTGGATGGAGCAGCGGTGGCTGAGCGCCAGGGCCCAGCACCAGGGGCCCAGCGCTGCCCTCCCCTGGGACTCACCTCAGTGCGCAGCTTCTGCTGAGTCTCTTTCGTCGCGGCCAGATGCTGTTGCAGCTCTTCCACCTCCGCGCCATACTGGGGGAGACAAGGCAGGTCAGGGCTGCGGGCACCCACGGCTCTCGGCACCCACCCACCGCCCGGGAGGGCCCTGGCAGCCAGCCGGACGCAGGGTGTGCCCCGGCCCCAGCACTCACCGTGCGGCACTTCTGCTGCAGGTCCACGACCTGGGCCAGGAGCTGGCTGATCTCCTCCTGCTGCCGGGCCGTGTCCTCGGTCTTGCGGGCCAGCTCCTCGGAGAGCGAGGCCACCTGCCGGCTGGCTTCGGCTGGAGGGAGGGGGCGGGAGATCAGCTGCTGCACAGAGAACCGGGCCCATGAGGGGCACCCACCCAGCCCAGCCCTGCCCCATGGCGACTGGCCCCCTCCCCACAGAGCCCCCCCGCCCCGCAGCCGGGCCAGGGCACGCGCCGACGTACAGAACTGTTCCACGCAATCCAGCATCAGCTGCTGCTCCTGGTCCTCGTACTGGCAGGTTTCCGAGGCGATGCTGGTGGCCTGGGGGAGAGGGAGGCAGCGTTAACCACGCGGTGACCACACACCCCGCGACCGCCCCCCCACTCTGCAGGACTTTCAGTCGGGAACAGTCCCCTGCCAGTGCCAGGGTGTGAGCAAAGGGGTCCCCAGCTGCCAGCCAGGGGCGGCTGGGACTGGGGCTGCCTCGGGGCCAAGAACCCCCAAACCCGCCAGTCACCGGCTGCCTGTTCCTACAAGTCACAGCTACCTGCCATGGCCCCCTGTCCCGGCACAGAGCGCCCCACCCCCACCTTGCACGCCCTACCCGCCCAGCCTGGCATGGAGCGCCCAACCCCCACCAGCCTGGTACAGAGCGCCCCACCCCCACCCTGAGCACCCCACCAGCCCAGCACAGAGCACCCCACCCCCAGCTCTCACCTCCAAGCGCAGCTTCTGGTTTTCCTCCTCCAGGCCCCGGAGCTTCTGCTGCAGGGAGTCGTACTGGAGACACTGCTGCAGGGACAGCGAGGACTCGTTCCGCCGCAGCCTGCAGGGCAGAGGGGCCGTGAGCAGCCGCAGCCCCTCTGCCACCGGGGCAGGGAGGCAGCCACCCAGACCCCCCTGCCCCCCAGCATTGTCCCTGGGCAAGGAGGCACCCCGTGCACCTCCATAACCCCGCCCCTGGGAGGTGCAGCTTCCCCTGCGCCTCTTGGACAGGGGCGCCTGGAGATGGGCCAGGCCCCCGTCACCAGGCGGGAGGAAAAGGGAGCCAAGGCCCCTCCTGCACCCACCTCCCTGCGGTGCCCTCGGAGGGCAGCTCCAGGACCGGAGACTTCAGCCCTCGGTCACCGAGCCCGGGAGTCCAGCTCTGGCCCGGGCAGGACGCGGCTCTGCGGAGCGAGTGTCTGGCAGTGAGTGAGCCAAGGGTGGAGTCTCCCCGGCCCCCTGCAGGGGGGCACATCCCCCTCCCCCCGGGTCACTCACGGCGTGGCGGTGGCCGTGGCCGGTTCGCTCTCCTCCACGGTGTTGGTGTAGAGATGGAGCAGGTCATCCCGCATGGAGACTTCGTGCCGGAGCTGGGCTACCTGGGGGGAGACGAGGGGGGAAACTGAGCACAACCGGGGGGCGAGGCCAGCTGGGCAGAGTCCCTGGGGGGGCTCCCACTCTGGTGCGGGGAGCAGCTGGGCCAGGTCACCAGCCTGACCTCCGCCCGGGGTGGTACCAATACGGGTCACAGACACTGAGGATGGGACAGGGCCCAGGGCCTCTTGCCCTTGTGGGGGCAGGGCTCGGACGGGCTCGTGGGGCCCAACGGTCAGGGGCTGGAGCTCCATGGGTGCAGGTGCCAGGGCTCTGCTTCCCACCTGAGCCGGGAAGGCGGGGAGGCGCTTTACCTCCTCCTTGGCCAACTCCAGCTGCTCCTCCAGGAGCTCATTCCGCTCCGTCAGGCTCCGGTTCTGTTTCAGCAGGGACTGCCCGATCCGGGCTGCCAGCTCCAGGTCCCGCTCCTTCTGCGGGGCAGGAGACAGACTGCGGTTAACCGGGCCAGGCCAGCAGGAGCCCCATCCCGGCCCCTCTCCACCTTCCCCTGCCCCCTTACGCACTTCCTCCCTTCCCACCCATCTCTGAGCCCTTCCTGCCCACAGATCAGTCTCCAGCCCACCTTCCCAGAACTGTGGCCCCATGCCCAGGGGCCTCATCCCAAGCCAGGAGCCTTTCATGGCATTGCTGACACAGCAGGGCTTTGCCACCACCTCTGGGGAGGAGCAGAGACCTCAGGCAAGGAGGGGGAAGCAGCGCCGCCTACCTCCTCCAGCAGGTTGGTCACCGCATCAAGATCATGGTAGGTCTTTGTGATCCTGCCGACCCGCTCGGAACAGAGGACTGTGAAAGAGCCAGAAAGAAAGAGGGTTGGTTCCCCGCCCCATCACATCAGCTCCACCAGCCCTCTTCATCCAAGGATCAACAAGCCTCCTAGCTCTCCTGGAACCGGTCGCTTCACCTGCCACTGAAATGCAGCCACCTCTGGGGTGAAGCCATCAGCTAACCAGCCACTGCAAACTACAGCTTCAGGATAGGACATAGGACTGCTGGAGGAGGTAGGTGGAGCAGGAGTGTCCAGTGAGGCCAGGAGTTGAGCCCTGGGTGCATTCGGGAACAAGGAAAGGGAAGCCAGAGCTCCCCGACAGCAACTAGAAGCAGGGGGTGTTCAGTGGAGCCGACAGGGAAGGGTGGTGCAGTGGTTAGGGCACTGATTGGTGGACCCAGATTCGAGTCCTTGCTCTGCCACAGACACTTAACCTCTCTGTTCCTCAGTTCCCCATCTGTACAATGGGGATAACGGCCCAGTGCCCTGCCTGCCAGAATACATGTAACAAACACTGTGCTGTGCTCAAAGAGCACAGGGACAGGGGCCAGGCACGGGCCTTAGACAGAGGGCACATTTGTAACTGAAGAGAGGGATCATGTTATTTGCTTGATGCGTAGTTTGCCTGTGGAACTCACTGCTACAAGGCAGCATCGAGGCCAAGAGCTTGGCAAGGAACAGACGTTAGATGTGGCTACTGGGAACCTCCAGGGCAGGTTTAGACCTAGATCCTTGAACAAGGACCTAACCCCTCACACCCTGAGGCCGCTGACTGTGGGAGCAAGGAGATGGGTCCCTGCAGGCGGGTAGCTGAGCAAAGGGGTCATGGCAGGAGCCACTAACAAGGCCTCAGCAGAGCCCAAAGTTAAACAGAACCTCCGCCCCCCACCCCTTAACGTTCTCCCCCTGCACACACGTCGCTGGTGACACTTAGTCGATCCCCCTCCACCACACACAACCCGGATGCTGCGCTCAGTCCTTTTCTATCAGCCACGCTGTCCCCTAGCCCCGTGCTGGGTATCGGGCCCTCTGTGGGACTTGGGTCAGATTGAGCTCAGCGGGGATGGAGGGAATGGAAAAATCCAGGCTGCGGAGACGGGATTGGAAGTGACATCCCGGCACATGGCCAGGCCGGAAACTGCTCGGCTCCACCAGCCTCTATTTATCCCACTGCCAGGCTCCCCAGGGCACATCCCATCCAATCCCTCTCTCGCCTCTCCCCCGGAGATCAGTCGCCCTCACTTCTCCCCGGAGCTGGGGGCAGGGGCAGCCAGGAGACATCCCCTGGATTCTGACCCGGCTCAGCTCACTCATGCAATGAGCGTTGGCAGGTCCCAGCCCACAGCCCAGCTCCCCCACCCCAGAGGGCCCCTGCAGTTACAGGACACTAGTTGATCTGTGCCAGCCCCATGGGCTCTCACCCAGCCAGCTCTGCCTGGCAACCCAGGAACTCCAGGCTGGACTCCCACTGTCTGGCCTCCAGAGGCTCTTGGCTCTTGAGGGGGCACCAGGCTCACAGAGGGGCTGGAGCAGAGGCCAAAGGGTAACTGAGGCAGGGAGCAGGCCCCACAGCCTCCCCTCAGCCCCATGGGGCACAGACCCGTTCCCCAGCAAGTGCCTCCCTCCACCCTGCTCCAGTCTCGGCCATTGTGGGGGTCTCCCAGCCCTCGCACAGAGTCCCTGGGGGCTGGGTCAGGATTGTCCCTGAGCTGGGCATGGAGAAACAGAGGCACCGAACAGGGAATTGGACTCACCCAAGGGAACAGAGTCAGTGGCCAGGAGTTGAACCTCAGTGTCCTGGCTCCCAGTCCCCAGCTGTCCCGGCCCCCAGTCCCCAGCTGTCCCGGCCCAGAGAGCCACCTCTCCCTAGCCTGCTGCACCACCAAACAGCCCCACTAGACACCCCCTCGGCTACACCCTGCTGGGTCTCGGCACGAGCCAGCCGGGGCCGATCTGCCCCTTTCTGGCCCACACTTGCTGACCCTGGCACCTGCTGCCCGGAGCCCCCAGCCCGGCTCCCTCCTGCATCGACCCCCACAAGGTGCCAGCCAAGGGCCAGCCCTGCCAGCCGCCCAGGCCCAGGCAGACATGGGCAGGTTGCCTAGGCAACAGCCAGCTGCCTGCCATGCTGACATTAAGTGGAGCCAACATGACCTTGGGCGCAGGGGGAGACGCCCCAGGGAGGCGGGGAGCAGAGGGGGCCTGCACCGTGGCCGGGGACTCTGAGTCAACAGCTCCGGCTCTGCTGACTGTGCCAGGAAAACCTGCGGGGCCACTATCTGAGGGAGGAGCTAGAAAAACAACAGGAGGAGGAGACCCACCAACGGGCCTGGGGCCTAGTGGGGCGCTGGAAGCCAGGACTCCTGGGTTCTGTCCTCGGCTCTGCAAGGGTGTGGGGTCCAGTGGTCGGAGTAGGGGTGCTGAAAGCCAGGACTCTCAGGTTCCATTTGCAACATTATCATTGACTTGCCAAGGAGGCCGTGGGGACAAAGCATCCTATCTCTGCCTCAGTTTCCCCACCTGTGGAGCAGGGACTCTCTGCCTGGGAGGGGTGAGGGGATCAGAGCACGACCTCCCCACCCAGAACACTAAGCCCAGCTGACACAGGCCCCGGGGTGCCTCTCAAGTGGGCCAGCAGAAGCTCAGAGATCCCACAAATCCCATTACATTGCCCCGGTCAGCAGTGACGTAATGGCGGCATGTTGCCATGGCGATGCCCACCCCCTCGGAACAGTCTGTCCCGTTCTGCCCAGCTGCTGCCTTGTCAACAACCTGGCTAATCCCACCCCCACCGCCCAGCTCCGCCATCCCCACCCCCTCGCACGTCGCGTCCTGCTCCCGATACCCGGCCCGCGTGTGAGCTGGCACGTCCGCATGGCGGGTGGGGGCAGGATCCGAGAGGTCGGCCCCCTCCCCCAACAGACCCTTGGTCTCCATAGGGACCCCCCAGCACCTCGTCAGGCTGCTCAACCCTAATTGGAAATAATTAGAGCATGAGCGTCGTTAAGGCGTGAGTGAGTGAGTGACGGGCAGCCTGGGATCCGCAGGCCATGCGGCGAGATACAGACCCCACCCCTCCTTAGCTGGAGAATGGGCCAGGCATAGGGTGGGTGCGGGCCCCAGCAGCGGGGGGCCCCACAGCACCCAGCCCCAGGGGTAGATTCGCTGGGCAGCCATTGGTTGGCGAGAGAAAACCGGCAGGCCTGGGGACATCGAGAGACGGATACTGAGCCCCGTCCCCTGGCTGCACCCTGCCCTGCACCCCCAGATACATCTCTGCCCCCTAAGTTCTGTCAAGATCAACTGCCCTTCCCCCACCCCAACACTCCTCCAGCTCTCAGGCACCCCCACCCCCAAGGAGCCCCCGGCCCTGCACTCCTGGGGGAAGGACGATCCGCCCCCTCGGGGTCATTAGGACGCCACCGTAGCCCCCCAGAGCTCTGGATTCACTGCATCATCCTGACAGCACATTGGGCTTCCCCCAGAGCCCCTCGGCACCCCTGGGTCTTCCAGCTGCAAGCCCCATCTCCCACCTCCAAGTCCCCACAACAGCCACTACTGCAGGAGGGACCAGGGCTGCAGCTGGGCCCCGGGTGCCTCCCGCACCCCTGTAACATTTCCATCGGGGTTGCCAACACCAGCCCCGGGAAGGGCCCCCGCAAACCTTGCCGGAGAGGGGCCAGGAAAACCTGCTGCCCCTGGGGGGTTTTCCACAGGACGGCAGCCCACAGACCCTGCTCCTCTCTAGGGCAGCACACACCTTGCCCCGGACGACACGGCACCCATCCTGCAGCCAGCAGCCCTGGACAGACACAGGAGGCACTGTCCGGGCACTGCCACCAGCCCAAACCCCTGGGGGAGCAACAGCTGGGCCACACAGGCCCAATTTGCCACCCTCCCTGACAGGAGAAGGAGCCAACAGCACCTAGCGGACGACAAGGCCAGACGCCCAGGGCAGTTCAGGGGTGTCACGCCCGCTCCACGCCTGCAGCCCCTGCTCCAGCCCCAGGGAGAGCAACGGGGGGCACCCCATCCCAAGGGGCTCCAGCACGGCACAGCAGAGCCACCGGGGCACATCCCTCCAGGCAGGGGCTGGAAGTCAACAGGGGCAGGGCCAGCTCAGGGGGCAGCCACCCCACGAACACACACAGCCATGGGGCCAGGCGCACCAGGGCCACCGCAAACCCACAGCGGGCGAAAACCAGGCACCAGACAAACCAGCCACGCAGCACGACCAAGCGTTCGCCCGGGCGGGCCCAGCCACGCCGGAGGAGCAAGCGACAGACCCCGGCCAGGGCAGAGCGGAGGGCACAGCCCCGGGGGGGGGGCGGGGGGGGGGGGTCTATGCAGCAGACAGGAGAAGTCAATGCACCCCCGCACCCCTCCCCGGCTCTCACCTTCCTCCAGCTCGTTCGTGATCAGATCCGTGGGGCCGTGCAGAGCCGTGGTCCCGCGCCCCTCGTCGTAGGCTGGGGGGCTGCTCCAGAACTCCATGGCCTGGGGCCCCCGAAGCCCCCCCACCTCACACAGCTCAGTGGGGAACATACAGCCAAGCCCCAGCCCCCGGAGCGAAGGGACGATGTGGCTCCCCTGGGCTCCAGCAGCCAGCTACTGAGCAGCAGACAGCATGGGGGGCGGGATACAGCCAGCCCAGCTCCCACCCCTGCTCCCACTCCCTAGCAATTGGTCCCCACTGCTGCCTACCCCTATTTATAGGGTCTCTCCCATCTCTGCACCTGGCCAGGCACATCTCATTCAAGGCGGGGGGGGGTAGAGGAGAGCAGCACAGACTAGACCATCACCTGGAAAGGAGGGGGGTCGTGTTCAGAGCACAGGCACTGCTGGGGATAAAGGGCTGGGGTGGGGGGCAATGCTGGGGTTAAGCCTGCACCTGTGGGAGCGGCTATGGGGGGGGTCAGCAGGAGCTTCCCCCCCCACTTCCCTGCAGAATGGATTGGCTCTGACAGAAGCCCCATTGCTCTGCAGCTGCATCCTTCTGCAGAGGGCGAGGCAGGGGCTGGCCCCACATGCCCCCCTGGAGCCCAGTGCGGGGGGGCGGACAGGGGCTGCCCTCCCCAAGGCCAGGGGGTGAGGGCTCTGTGGATTGAGGGGTCGGCCTGGAGCTCGTGGACAATCTGACTCCTCTTCTGGCCCATAGGAGGGACCGGGGCTGGGGGGGGTCCTGCTCCCTGGACGTTCCCCGGGCTCAGGGGTGTCTAATCAATAGCACTGTGCTGAGCCCAGGACTCCTGGGGGAGCAGAGGGGAAACCCGGGCCAGCCCCTGCAGGGGATCCCCGGGCAGGCACGACACAGGGAGCTGGTGTCTGAAGGGGGGAAACGTGGCCGTGTGGGGCAGGGAGTCCTGCTGCCCGTCCGCCCCACCCCCCCGCTCCTGTCACCTGCTCCCCCCCACCCGGTGCCTGGGGCTGCAGGAAAGCAGCTTCCCCATCCCTGCCATGTCCACGTGGGCTCCCCACCTGACCAAACCTGCAGCCTAGAGGGGGGAAGCCTGGGGGCTGCTGGGGGGATCCGGGGCCTGGGGATTCAGGGGGCACGTGGAAAATGCCAGTCTCCAGTCCTTAGAGCCTGGGGGTCTCTCCCCCAAAGGGAGGTGGGTGGGGAGCTCTCTAGTCCATAGCTGGGGGTAATAGAGGAGGGGTCCAGGCTCTGGTTCATGCCAATCTTTCCCCAATGTGCGATGTACATGCTGGGGGGTGAGGTTTCCTGGGAGGCCGGGGGAGGCATCCTGTGACCCAGGTCAGATAAGTCCCAGACTTCCCACCGCTCAGGTTCTTCTCAGCTGCAGCGTTTTGAAGCCGGACCCATCTCACGCGTTCCAGTCCCAGAGCAGTGAGGCTACAAAGGAGCCCTCGGCTCCCAGCCCCAGCTCAGGAGGAACCCAGGGTTTTGGGGTGGGATGTCCCTAGTTCGGAGTCGCCCGTTGGTGCTGCCCCTGGGGCAGGGACCGGGCAGGGGGCGGGAACCCCGCAAGCCCGTCTGCTCGCCACACTGCTCGGAGCCGGGGAGTTGGGAGTCCCATAAGAGGCTTCTCCAGCCGTCATGGAGTGTCCTAGATGCAGGACTCAGGCTGCTCTCTGCCCGGCCCGCGGTGCCCGACACCCCCTGGCTGGCTGGCAGCTGTAACCCTGGGCGGCTCTGCCATGAACAGGCTTCACCCGCCCAAGCAGGGGAAGACGTGAATAATTGATGCCGGTGCTTTAATAACGGACGAGCCCTCGCTGGTGCAGGGGACGCAACCCAATGGGAAGGGTCCAATGGGGCAGGTGCCAGTGGGACAATGGGTCAGCGCCCAGCACAGAGCCAGTCACACAGACCCCCCCCCCGCCCAGTCCCTCCATTCACTGGCCCTAGGAACCCCCCAGCAACGCTGCTGCCCTTCACCCCCAGCCGTTCTTTCTGGTCTTTGGCAGAGTCCTGCCGCCTCAAGAATTAATGCTCTGAACCAAAGAGAAACCGAGGCACAAGGCAACCTAGCAAAGTGACTTGGCCATAGAGGGAACTACAGCTTCTAGCCCCACCCATGCAACCCCTACCCCCTCTCTCAGCCAGGAATAGAACCCAGACATCCTAACTCACAGCCCCTTTGCGCTAACCACTAGACTAGACCATCACACAACTTGCTAGGGTCAGAAAGTGTCTGTGAAGCCCTTTTCCACGAGTGCCCCTCCCTGCTGGACCCAGGCCAAGCAGCCAGACCCCATGCCCCCTTCCCACCCACCAGGGCAGGGACCCCTCAGGGCAGATCCACAGCCAGGTGCCCAGCGGGTTTGCACTTGTCCCCAGGGGCAGCAGGGCAGGAGACGCAGCCTCTGCCTAATCTCACACCCAGGGATTTGTGCCCCGGTTTAGGTCCCACAATCAGATTACGTGGGGCTCCTTCCGATGGCAGCTTAGCGGGCGGGGACGCGGGATCAAGGAGAGGAGCCGGCCCGCCCCCCCACCACCCCCAGCACACATGGACCAACCGGGCAGGGGGAGGTCAGAGACATGTGGGCAGCCATGCCCCTTGGTCTGGGGTGTCCCAGAGGGCAGGTGCTGCTGCTATCTGCCCGAGGTCCCTTACCAGAGTTAGCCCAGTGGGACTGGCACACTTGGCTAAGTTCCCAGTGGCCCATTTATATGCCCTCCCCATCCCCCACAACTAGACCTCCCCCCCTCCCCTCTCCAGCCCCTGCCCCCCACCCATCTCAGCTCTAGTCTGCCCCCTCCCCTTTTGCTCTCACAACATGTGGACAATAATCACAAACGAATCACAGCTAATCCTGTCTGTGCCCCACACGGAACCTCTGACCCCGAAGCCCCGGGGGAGGCGGGGACCACCTGGCCCCACGGTGCTTCCCTTCCTGCCCCCTCCCAGCTTCGCCAATCCACGGGGTCAAAGGTCACACGTGTGTCCCCGCCCCCGCCAGAATGGGGGCTCTATGAATGTGCATCCTGATCCTGCTCCCCCAGAAGGCTGCGGAGCCGAGGGTCCCCCAGGGGCTGAAGGGGGCGGGACGGTGCACAGAGCAGCTCAGCCCATGGGGAGGCGACACTGAGTGGAGAACCAGGCCCCGAACCTTGGCCCCAGGACCCTGCCCTGGACCCAGAATGGACCTGGAGGCGGTGCCGGATGTGGGGCCCGCACAGCAGCCAGGCACCCCATGGGGAGACAAGACACATTCGGCACCAACTGGTAGAGGCCTGGGTCCCATGGGGAGCTCTGGTCTTGGAGGGAAAAGCCATCAGCCCCTACCCAACGGGGGGCAGAGGGAGCTGGGGGGTGCGCCCCAGAGGCTCCTCCAAACCGTCCTTGTGTCCCTCCCTAAGAGCCCCTCACTGTAACCTTCCCGCCCTCTCAGCAGCCCCCCGATCCCAGCCCACGGTGGGGGGTCCCTCAGAGGGGACGGCAGCTGCAGCTCTACAATATTCTGGGCCTGGAAATACCCCGGTCACCCTAATTAGCTCCAATTAGCTCCCGCTCTGCTCTTGTATCCTGGGCCTGGGGGGAGCTGCCCCCATAGCACTGAGGGGCTGGCTCGGGAAGGGGCACCCACCAGCCCCCCAAGCCCTGCTCTCTGCCCCCCCCCCTGCACCTGCCATGGGACCCCCTGTCCCCAGCTCCCCCCACATCTCGTTGGCCCCCGGGAACGCCCCACGGCACTCACGGAAGTACTTTAGGGTCTCCTCAATCTGCTGGGGTGTCAGGGGGGTGGGCGCATCGGGGGGCAGCAGGGGCGTGTGCAGCCAGTCATCGTGGTCGTACCCAAAGACTGAGTCGGCCCGCAGGGTGTAGTGGGGCAGCTGCTCCCCCAGCAGGCTGACGATCTCCACCTCGGGGATGTTGCTGCTACACAGGTCTGGGGGGAGAGGAATGGGGGGTCAGGGAGGCGGAGCTTGGTGGGAGGACTGGGCTAGAAGGAGGGACAGATGGGGGGTGGATCGAGGGACACCGGCAAGGCTGTGGGGCACAGCGAGCCCAGGACTGGGATAGCAGGCGGCTGTGGGTCGGGATTGGGAAGCACAGGCAGATCTGTGGAATGGGGGGCGGTTCTCAGAGCTTTGGGGAGCCCAGGGCTGGGCTAGTAGGGGGCTTCGGGTCAGGAGTGAGGGGCACCGGCACAGCTGCGGGGGACAGCCAGGGCTGGGCTAGCAGGGTCAGGAGTGAGG
>ML677404.1:1648758-1702977 GCA_007922305.1 Dermatemys mawii | reverse complement strand
GAGGGGCACCGGCGGAGCTGGGGGGGGCACCCAGGGCTGGGCTAGCAGACTAGGGAGTGAGGGGCGCCGGCAGAGCTGTGGAGGTTACCCAGGGTGGGGCTAGCGGGGGCCGCACCGAGAGCTGAGATGACTTTCCCAAGTCCCAGAAGGAGTCCTTGACCCAGCAGAAGCAGAGCCCAGGTCCCGGTGATTAACCCTTTCTATTCTGGCAGCAGCCCCAGGGCGCAGGCACCACTCAGAGAACCACAGTCCGTATTAGGGGACCACAAATCCTTCCCCTGCCCGGCCCTTTGCTGGGGTCCCCTCGAGGGCTGGTTCCCCTGTGTCAGGGTCGGGGTCATTTGGGGATTTATCAGGTTTCTTCTCAGTCCGGGGGTTCAGTTCACATGGGGCCTCTCACCAGCGGAGGGGAACAACCTCCAGTTCCCACCCAGGGCGAGATCAGACCCCGCGACCTCTAGAGGGGACAGGTCCCGGGTCCCACTCCCTGCCCTCCCAAGCCAGCCAGTCCCGCGCCCTCGGATCAGAGCCGGTGCCCCCTCGATTGACCGACTGCCCTGAGTCCGTCTGGCTTCTGCTTTTCCTGGGCTCACAGGACGAGCGGCCCCCGGAAGCAGAGTCCGGAGTGGGTCAGGACTGAGGGGCCCCTCCAGGGCTCCCCGTTCCCCTCAGTCCCAGCCCTGGCCCTCTCCCATGTCTCCACGGAAGGGTCCTGCTGCCACCTGCTGGCCACAGCCCAGACAGGAGAAAATCTCCAAGGAGATGTGTGATGTGATGGGGGGGAGGCAGGACAGGAGCCCGCCAGGCCAAGGGCAGCTCTGGGATCACCTGCCCCGGGCGCCTATCGAGCCAGGGCAGCAGGGGGTGGCCGGTGGTGTGCTGGACGGGATCCCCCACAGGCAGAAGCTGGAGGGAGAGGTCCAGGGCCCCCTCATGGGGCTCCAGCCCCCCATGCCCTGCTGTGGACTTGGCAGCCCTTGGGCCCAGCCTGGCTCGCCCCCTGTGGTTACCCCAGTGCCCCAGGACCCCGCTGGACCCACCGGTGAGGGTGGTGGCATCGTGGTATCTGCCCCCGGCCGATCCATTCGGCCCCTGGCCGACATGGTGCAGGGGGGTTGCTGGGGAGTCCCAGGGGGGGTGGGCGTGGCAGGCGGGCGGGCTCTGGCCTGCGGGCGTCTCACGTCGGCCCAAGGCGTCCAGTTTGACCAGCGTTAGGGGGGGCACCCAGCTGCCATGTGGGGAGCACGGCACCACCCCCAGGTTCAGGAAGCAGCGATGGGGTCCAGGCCAGTCCCAAGGTCCTGTCTCCGTCCCACACCTAGGGAGAAAGAGCTGGGCGTTAGGGCGAGTCCTCGGGGACAAGGACGGGAACCCACGTCCTGGCCACGTGCTCGAGTCTCTGTTGTTCCCACAGCCCTGGCAACCCCCCTGTGCCCAGACAGGCAGCATCGGGCCAGCCGGCTGGAAACCCATGAGCTGGCTGTGCCTAGGAGTGACCCCGTAGACCTGCACACCCTGGAAGCAGCCTCTGGGCCCCGCCGCCTTTCCCACCGGGGCCCCCGGCCCAAGGTTCCCCCTGGGATCTGGCAGAGGCCAAGCGTGGGGCTGGCTGGGGCCTAACAGGGTGGCCCAGGTGCCCTCGTCCTCAGCCCCGTGGAGCGGCCTGGGGGGCTCAGAGATGGTTTCACCTGGAGGTGGGGGGAGATGGCACTGGGGGGGCCATGCCCCATGGCACTCTTAGAACAGCAGCGATGAGCTGGGTTGGCCACCAGAGGGTGCCGGGGGCTGCAGGCTCAAAGATGTGGCTGGGGGGGGCAGGTCGGTTTGAAGAGCGAGGAGCCCAGTTAGATACCAGGGTGCTGCCTGCGTGTCGCCGTGGTAACCCCCAGCCCACAGCCCCCTGCTAGCCCAGCCTGGGCTCCCCCAGCTCTGCCGGTGCCCCTCACTCCCGACCCGCAGCCCCCAGCTAGCTCAGCCTGGGCTCCCCCCACCTCCTCCGGGGTCACAGCGCTGCAGGAACCTCTCACTTCTGACCCTTGTGAGAGTGTCCCATTCTTGGTCATCACAATAACCTTTGGTGGTTTTTTCAACCCATCACATCCTGAGGGGGTGGATGTCTCCAGCGTGCCCGGCCGCCCCACACGGGCTGCGGAGCTGGGGGGGCCACTCGAGCCACGACCCTCACCTAAGCATCTGGCCGGGTCACCCCTGAGCAGTGCTGTGACCCCGTGTGCCAGGTCACAATGCCACTCACTTCTGGGGAGTGGGTGTAGGGACTCCTGGGCTGGGGGAGGGTCAGGCTGCTAGTGGGGGAGGCGGGCTGAGTGGGGAAGAGGAGGATAACAGGCCCTGGACTCACACCACACCTAAGGTCTCCTCTCTCAACAGGATTTAGGGAGGCCGTGTGCAGCCACAGAGCTGCCTGGGAGGCCCTCAAGGGGTTAAATTAACCCTCCCGGTTATTCAGATCGTTAAACCTCCTCAGCCCAGATCCTAGCAACAGAGCCGGGAAGGCAGGGCCCAGGGCTCGGGCCTGACATGCTCTGCCTGCCGCCCTGGGTTATTGTTTAGCTCTGGGAAGGGTGAGGGGGGTCGCTGGGATCCTGCTGGAGCTGAGACTATCTGAGTCAAAACACAAACCCCATTCACGGGGGGCGTTGGGACGGGACAGTCGGAGGAGGGGGGCAAATTTCAATCTGCATTAATCAGAGGCCTGATAAACCCCTGCCCGGGGTCCTGAGAAACGGGGCCCGACTCCCGTTACAGCAGCACAGATCTGGAGAGACTCCAGTGTCAGACTCCAGTAAGGAGCCCAGCTCCTAATACAAGATGATTGCAAACCACTTCGTGTATCCAGCACCGAGGGTAACAGTCTACTACTGCTGCCCAGATAATGGGACTGTCCCCTTTAGCTCCAGTGGTGCTGAAGGACCCAGGTTCAAACGCTGCTGCACCCCATGTGGGGCAGGAGGCTGCTGCTCACCCAAGGATCCCAGCCTGGGCTGCCGGCTGTTCGCCAGCCCAGCACACGGGCGACTTCCCAGGTGAACAACGGTTCCCTCCCCATCCAACCACTAGGCTTGAGACAGCAGCCAGGGCTACCCCACAGCCTGGGTGCACCTGAACCTGCTGGCGGAGCCAGCCCCACACCAGCTAATGGGACCCCCCTCCCCAGGGCCCATCAGGAGCATCCTGGGCACAGCAGCGTGTCCGACGGGCCCTGCAGAGCCGCTGGGCAGAGCCGGGCTCTGGGACCAAAGGGGCAGCGGTGCAGGGCTGCCAGGCTCCACACCCCTTCCCAGGACACTGCCTGAGCTGGGACTGGCCTCGCTCGGCTGGCAGGGCAGGGGGCCTGGGGCTGCAGAGAGCGGAAGGGGCCTGGGATTTGCAGCTGCAGGGGTGTGTTTCTCACCAGCTCCTTGGGCAACCAGACGTCCCGATTTTATAGGGACAATCCCAACTTTTGGGGTCTTTTTCTTATACAGGCTCCTATTACCCCCCACCCCTGTCCGGATTTTTCACACTTGCTGTCTGGTCACCCTACCGCCTCCATTTGTCCTGGTCAAGCCAGTCCAGCCTTCCCCATTTAGGCTCTGAAATGCCCCGAGAGGGCTCGATCCCCTGTAAGGCCCCATGTGCTGCCCTCAGGGATTCCTCTCCCAGGAGAGCCCTCATTTACACACAGGGAAACTGAGGCAGAGAGGGGCTGTGCCCTTCTCAAAGTCCCCCCGCCAGTCTGTGGTAGGACTGGGACTAGACCCAGGAGTCCTGACCCCCACACACACCCCTGTTCCTACCACTGGATGCTGCTCCTCTTCCAGAGCTGGGAACAGAACCCAGGAGTCCTGACATCAGGCTCCCTCTTGCTCTACCCACTAGACCTGACTGCCTGAAGAAACGCTGACTCTCTCCTTGCATGCCAGGGGCAGGACGGCTGTGAACAGCTGGGCCCCGCCCTGGCAGGAGCAAAGTCCAACCAACTGCACTTTTCCCGGCATCTGCCATGTCACGGGGGAGACACGCAGGGCCAAGGCAGGGCGCCTCCCCAACACGCTGTCTGCAGCCATAAAGGGACCATGGGACCAACAGTGAAACCACCCAGCCCCCGCCCTCAAGGCCGCTGGGCCTGTCCAGGAGACGTGTTCTTCCCTCTGAGAACCCTGCGGGGTTGAGCTGCTTCAGGCTGGGGAGGGGGCGGGAGCTATTCCTAGACACACACACACCCTCCCCGCAGTGCACCTGCTGACAGGACTGAGCTAACTCCTCCAGGGCGAGGCCTGTGGGATCTGTCCACGCCCCGAGCTCCAGGGGCCAGTGACGGCAGGCGGCTCTCCTGCCGGAAAGCGTTTCCTCCCGCGGCACGTCCGCCAGCCCAGCTGCTGGAACGTTTGCCAAGCCCACAACTGCCGCATAATAAACCGCCCGCCACTTCCCCCTGCGCCCTGTGACTGAGCCCTGGGAACCCGGCCCTGACGTCAGCTCTCTTCACGGCTCCATCTTCCCTTCCACGGGACTGTGGACCAGCAAGCGCCTGGGGGCTGGACACACTCGCCGAGGAACTCCCAGAGAGGGCCCCTGAACCTCAGAATGCTGGGCACCAAAATTTCAGCTCAGCCAATGGCCGCGGCAGCTGCCCAGGCCCCTGAGGAACCGGCCAGATTCGCTGTCCTGGCTTCGGGCCCAGGGGCTGGTGTCTGGCCATGGATTTTGAAGGAGCCACTGGGGCGAGGTTCTCAGGACGGTGATTTCTGCCGCCATCAAACCCTGCTGTGGATCCCAGCCCCAGCCCTCAGATCCCAGCCCGCTCGGTAACACTTCCAGGCCAGGCCGGAGTCTGCTGGCCTGGCGGGTCAGGCACCAGAGCAGTGGGACCCGGAGCCGGCTGGGGTGGGCTCCGGGCTGTGGTTGCTACCCTGGGCCAGGACATGAGCTCTCTGGGTCCCCCTGAAGAAGAGCTTCCCGATGCAGAGGTGCAGCGAGGGGCGGGACAGGAGCCCAGCCTGGGAGCACGACCCTGCCAGGGCCTAGCCAGGCTCTGGGGCTCGTCCGTCTCCATCACGCTGGTTCTGAGAGAGCTGCCCTGGGTGGAGGAAGGGCCTGGGCCTGGCAGGAGGCAAACTGCCTCCCAGGGTGGGCTCCTCTTGGTCTCGCTGCCTCCGGGGCACCTGCCCCTCCCATCACTTTCTCTCTCCCGGGGCAAGCCCGGAAGCCGCCTTCTCTCCCCGGTGTCTGGTGGAGACAGACCGTGCGGTTCAGGGCTCCCGGATCCCGCTGGCGGCGCTGTCCTGGCTCCCAGGCTGGCCAGTTCTGGAGGGGGAGCGGGTTCCTGAGTCAGCAGCCCCCGAGCGCCTTGGCCTGGCTCCTGCGGACAGACGAACGAACGCGGCCTGAGAACGGACCCGGCCCTGACAGTGGCTCAAATCCAGCCCCGAGCCCTCTTGGCCTGGAGGGTGCAACCCACAGGGGCCCCCAGGGCATCTGGGGCCCCCAGGGGACCTCTGCTACTTCCATCCCTCCTCTCCGGAGAGCAGCCTCCTCGCCAGGGGAGCGGGTCTGGACCCACCATGGGGGGTCCTGCAGGATCACAGGCTCCTCCCTGCCCCAGCTGGCCCCAGGCCCAAGAGCCCGGCCTTACGGGGTGACCCAGGGTCTCTTGCACAGTTCTCTCTGTTCCACACTCCACGCCCAGCCCTGCCCTCTCTCCTCCAGGTGAGACTCCCGGCCCTCCCGCACTCCCAGCCCGTCACGCAGCCCTCACCTGGGCATTGTCTGTGCCAGCCCGCGTGACTTGCCGTCTCAGAGCCAGCCACGCCCAGAACGAACACACCACACAGCGGCCTGGGCAGGAGCGGGGAGACGCTGGCGGAGCACAGAGGCCTGTGGGGAGGGGTCCCCTTTACTGGGATACCTGTTTAGACAGAGGTCAGAGCAGCTGGCAGGGGACTCCTGGGTTCTACCCATGGGTGTGAGAGGGATGTGGTGTCTAATGGTCAGAGCAGCGAGGCTGGGAGTCGGGACTCCTGGGTTCTTTCGTCACTTCAGGGACAGCAGTGGGGTCTGATGATCAGAGCAGGGGTGCTGGGAGCCCGGACTCCTGGGTTCTACTCCTGGCCAGCACTGACTCCCTGTATCCCTTGGCCAAGGCCCGTTCCCTCTACCTGTCGACGACCGACTGGGGATTGTGAGGCTCCATGTAAGGCGGCGTGACAGTCCCAGGCGGTACCAGCCAGAGACAGGCCTTTGGGGGCACAAGCCAGGAGCCCCAAACTATGGCACGTGTCCAGCAGGAGCCTTGGGGGCATGTCTCACCCTAACTCCTCCCAGCCGCCCCAGCTGGTGTGGGAATGGCCGTGCTGGGAGGGGCCGTGACAGCTGGGCCCCTCGGGAAGCCCCAGCAGCAGGGAGTGTCACCGGGAGGCCCCGGGCCCCGCACCGGTTGCTGTTTCCGAACACAGCCACTGGACTATTTATTCCCCGCAGCTGCTGCTGGTGCAGCAGCCCCCATCTGATGGTGTCAGAGGGGGGCTGGGCAGGACACCCGGGGGACGGGCTGGGCTCTGGGGATGGTGGGGGAAGCGGAGCGGGAGGGCAGCGAGGGGCACAGGTAGCCAGGAGCAGTGGGCATTGCCGAGAGGGAGCCAGGATGGGAGAAGGGCGTGGTGAGGTGACGGCAGGTCCCGGCTTGCCCGTCCCTCACGCCAGACGCTGCCTCACTCCCGGTGATTGTACAGGTGGCTGGAGCCTAGGTGGGGCCGCGTGTGGCAGGTCCTGGCAGGCTGCAGCCGGCTCCACGCGCCAAGAAGAGGCACCGTCGCCCGGGAGCCCAGGGCAGGGCTGGTGGTGCCCCTCCCGGCTCCCGGAAGCAGGGGCTGGCAGAGCTGCGTAGATGCCAGGAAGAGGCTCCCAGGGCTCACCAGGGACCCTCTCCAGCTGGTGAAGGGGTCCCTGGGGCATCTCATCCGGCCCCGCTCAGCTGGGAGCGGGGGAGTTGACACCTTCCACTTGAGCTCCATGGGGGACACTGGGCCTGGAGTTGCTGTTTGAAGCCAGGCAGCCCCATTGCTCCTCCCTCCAGAGCACGGGAAACAGGCCGTTATGAGACGCCCGTCCAGAGCCTTGGCACGGACACCAGAGCGCCCGGCCCAGGGCAAGTGACACACTCAGCGCCAGGCATCGCCACCTGCCCCATGGGGAGACTCCGAGGCCTCGACCCTGCGCCCTGCCCCTGCCCGGAGACCCTCATCTGCTTCTCCATGTGGGACTGGGCCCTGGAGCCTGGGCCACTGACCCGCCCCCTCTTAGCCGTCCCATCCAGTCCAGGCTCATTCGTCAGCCACTGAGAGACATGGCAGAGGGGTGACCCCAGTGTCCCCTCCACCAGTGTCCCCCCATGATGCTGGGCCATGTACAGGTCACTTCTCTTCCCCCAGCACAGCAGGGAGGCACCAGGCCAAAGGGGATATTTGGGACCTGCCTTGGTACTTTCTGCAGCGGCTTATGGGGCGGTAAAGCGGGTGAAGCCAAAGCAGCTAGAGTTGGGGCATTTGCATGGGCAGGGATGAGTCAAGCCCACAGCGGGCAGGACAGACCTGGCATCTGCATCCCTGCTGCATGTCTGGGCAGCACCACCACAAAACAAACAATAACGGTTAACACTCTACCCGTAGCAGGGCTATGCCCGGGGGCAGAGCCACTCAGACCCCAAGCTTTTCTCAGCACTGGTTTCTCGCCGCACTCCCTGAGTCCCCCCCCACTGTCCCATCCCCCCAGCTCCTCTGACCCACCTGAGCTTGGGGGGTCAGCCCCCACCCCCATGTCCCACTTTTCAGTGGCACATGGGTAAACATAACACAACCCTCATAGAAACTCAGGGTTGGAAGGGACCCCCCCAAAAATTGAAACAAAACAAAACTTTTCATCTCACCTGGCGATTTTTTGTTTGGTTCCGATTTCAGATTCCCGGGGCAGGAGAAAGGCTCCTTCCTCACCTATTTTTTACCTTTTCCCAGTGGAAAAAAGTATAAAAGGGGGGGGGGGACAAATATCTGATCAGGAACAGAAACAGAACAAAAATATGAACTAGAGACTAAACAAAAACTAAACAAAACCTTTCATTTTGTTTCATTTCTGACCCCCCCCCAACTGAACGTTTCTTGCAAAACATTTTGATTGCAACAAAACTATTTTTCAGTTGAAAAACCCAGACCTTCCTGCCTGCTCTTCTACTGGCCTCAAAACAGCTGGTTCCTCTGTGTCCTCTGCTCAGGAGTCTACCTGTCCTGGGATGAGAGGGTCACGTAGGACCAGGCTGGTGACACCCTGGGGACTGATCACAGCCCTGCACGTGAGGATGCCATCGACAAGGGGACAAGTGATCTCCAGCCAGAGTGCGAGGGCAGGTCGGCTTTCCATAGATTCACAGCGTTTAAGGCCCGAAGAGGCCATTAGTTCAACTAGTCTGACCTGCACACCACAGACCGCCAAACTTCAGCCAGTTCCCCATGCACTGAGCCTAGCTAAAACCCCCTCTTCCAGAAAGACACCAATCTGGGTCTGCCGAGCCCAGGAGATGGGAACCCACCAGTGCCTTGGGGAGCTTGTCCCAGTACTCAGTTGCCCACCCCAAGCCTGTGGGGCCCGGGATACTCGCCAGACCACCCGTGCCTCTGTACCAAGGAGCCTTGTTTCTAACTGGCTGACCGCTTTCCAGCCCCGGTCCTCAGTCTGGATTCCCAAGCCCTTGCGAGTCTGGGGTTTTCTGCCCAGAAAGGTCCTTACACCATACAGGGAGTGAGTCACCGGCCGTGCCAGTTCTGAGACCCCCAACAGCCAGAGCACGATGGGGTCTCACTGCCCAACATTTCCTCGAGTCTCCTCTCTCCACCCGCTCCACTTGGTCAGCACCCTTGGGACCCCTGGCACTGGGCATCATCTCCCCAGTGGGTATAGAGGGGTCACATCCCCTCCCTGCCCCCTCACTACCCCTGTCTGCACCACAGAGCATCACACCAGCCCCACTGGTCACAGCTTCTTCTGAAGGTCTTGTCTGGGGGGCACAAGGGCTACCCTTCCCCCCCCCCCGGGTAAGCCAAGACCCCCCCATCAGCAGCCCCTAAAAGGTCTCAGATCTCAGACCCCCCAACTCTGGGGTAGGTTCCAGGATCGCTCCCGCGGCTGCTGGTCCTGCGCGCTGGGCCAGTCGCAAGGAGGTTTTAAGCCAATGGAAACCGGGCGCCCGACTCCCTTGGGCGCCGTTGGGGAGCCCGGCCGGGAACACTGCGGCGCTGCTCCGGCGGAGCCCGGCAAACCCGCATCCTTGGCACAGCTCGTGTCCCGGCGCCAGCGACACCCCTTCAGATCCCCGCAGCTAATCCCGCCGCCGGCCGGTCCCCTCGCCCCCGGGCCGACAAGCGCAGGGCCAGCGAGGGTCCCCCGGGCAGCCCAGACCCCGCTTGTCCGACTCCGGGACCGGGGCAGCCAGGGAGACCGGTCCCATCCCAGTGCCGGGGGGCCACCCCCGCCGGGCTCGGCGAGCAGAACCGCGCTTTGGGGGACTCCCCGCCCCCCCCGGGGCTCTCGAGGTCTGCAGGGGGACTCGCGGGGGGGGCCCTCGGGCGGTCTCAGGGGCTGCAGGGGGACTCGGGGGGTCTCAGGGGCTGAAGGGGGGCTGCAGGGGGACTCGCGGGGGGGCCCTCGGGGGGTCTCAGGGGCTGCAGGGGGACTCGGGGGGGTCTCGGGGGCTGCAGGGGGACTCGCGGGGGGGGCTGGCTCGGACTCACTGTGTCTCCTGCCGCGAGCCGGCCGGCGGCTCCGAGCTGCATTTAACTTGGAAGCAAATGAAACTCCCCACCCCATTGATCTGTTACCGAGCCGCTCCTACAGCAGGTGGGGGGGAGGGGCCGCAGGGCCTGCTGGGAGTTGTAGTCCTGGGGGGGGCCCCCGAAGTTGCGTCTCGGGGAGCCTCTTTGGCCGGGCAGCGGGACTCGGTTTCCCAGGGCGCCTTGGCCCGCAGCCCAGAGTCTCCGAAGATGGGCCCCGGGGCGCTGCCTCCAACCGGGGAGCGATGAGGAAGAGCGGGGCTGGGACTCGGAGCTGGCGCGGGTGAGATGGGCGGTGCCATCCCTCCCCCAGGAACCAAGACTTTGACCGCCTCTGGCCGGGAGAAAAGCCTCCCCGACCTCCCCTGGGTGCAGAGCGCCCCGTCCCCCGGGGTCAAACCTTGGCGGGGCCGGATCCAATGTGGCCCAGGTTTCCAGGCACCTGAGGAGCAGGTTGCCCAGTGCTCGGCCCGCGGTGGCTCCCAGCCGCACACAGCCACATTCCCCCATGAGCCGGCCACCCGCCCTCCTGAACCGGGCCCCGCTGGGGGCACCGAGCCCGCTGGGAAAACACCAGCCCTGGCACCATCATTTGTGCGAGCGCACAGAGAGTGTGAGACGCACCCAGCCTGATCCACGAGCACCCGGCCCTGTTGCACGACGGCACCCAGAGCGGGCCACTAGTGAGCGAGGCCCTGGGCCAGACGGGGATCTGAGTCTGCAGTGCGAGCAAGGCCGGCGCCCGTCCACCCTCGGCAACGTTCCCCAGCGCGTCCTGTCCCTGCGCGGGCCTGGTAACCCGCGGTGCGTGGCGCCTCTCCAGCGTCCTGCCTCGGCGCTGTGACCATGTGATCGCAGCTTTGGAAGGGAGCTGTCGTCAGATGCACCCAATGACCATCGTCAGAGACAGTCCCCATGTGACTAAGGAGTCCTGGAGCCCCGAGACAGGCAAAGGAAGGAGCCCGCCCATTGCTGGGAAGCAACATCTCTAGGGAGACTGCAGCAATTGTCCCAGAAACACTGCAGGTCAGAAGAATGGCCCATCCAACCCAGTGTCCTGTCTTCTGACCATGGCCAATGCCAGGTGCCCCAGAGGGAATGAGCAAAACAGGGAATCGTCAAATGATCCATCCCCTGTCGCCCATTCCCAGCTTTTGTCAAACAGAGGCTAGGGACACCCTCCCTGCCCATCCTGACCAGTAGCCATTGATGGACCTGTCCTCCAGGAACGTATCTAGTTCTTTTTTTGAACACTGTTATAGTCTTAGCCTTCAGAACATCCTCTGGCAAGGAGTTCCCCAGGTTGACTGTGAGTTGTGTGAAGAAATACTTCCTACTGTTTGTTTTAAACCGGCTGCCTGTTAATTTCACTGGGTGACCCCTAGTCCTTGTGTTCTGAGAAGTTATAAACAATGCTCCCTTATCTACTTTCTCCACACAAGTCATGATTTTATAGCCCTCGCTCAGATCTCCCTTAGTCATCTCTTTCCCAAGCTGAACAGTCCCCGTCTTACTCATCTCTCCACACAGGGAAGAGTCAAGTGATCAGCTAGACCCAGTTTACACAGCATAGGGGAGGGAGGAGGAAGGCAGGTACCTGAGAGGGCTCTGGCCAGGGCTCCTGGGAAAGTCCCTTTCCTCCCCCACACAGAGGCAGGGGAGCTCTAACGGGTACAAGCTTCCTTCTGTAGCTCCCCTGAACGGTGGAGCCGCCAGCATAGAGCTAGAGGGAGGTGTGCTCCTGCCACAGCTACCCCCTTTGGATTCTCCCTGCACCAGGGCAAGGCCTGACCTTGCGTAGCTGGGGAGAGAGCCTGGCAGCAGGGGCCTGGCCACAGGGGCAGGGTGTGGGGCGGGGCGGTTCTAGGGAGGTCTCCGTTTATGTGCAAAACAAACTCAACTCTCTGCCCAGCTCTGCCAGTGGGACTCTAAGCCTGGGGACTCCTTGAATCAAACTTAACCAGCTGCCATCAGGCAGCAGCCCCTGGGAGGGGCCCAAGGGCACAGACAAGTGACAAAGCCACTCGCGTGCACGCCCGCACGCACACACCCCGGGGAGGAGGCTGCAGCCTGGGGGAGGGGCTCGGATCCGTGTCTCGTGCCCTAATTCCCTTCTCTCTCTCTTTATTATTGTTTCATCTGCTTTGAACTGGGATTAGCCAGGAGCACTTGGATACACGGATTGGGGACCTGGCTGCTTCCTTCTGCTGTAGCTTCCTGCTCCTCTCGCTGAACCCCAGCTATGGCTGGGCCTGCTCAGGGATAAAGTCACCCTGGGGATCCACATGCCCAGAAAACCCTGCACCTGCCAGCTGGGATTAGACTGGAGCGTGGAAAGGTGTTTGCAGGTGATAAGAGCTGCGGAGGAGAAGGGTCTCGCACCAGGAGGGCGGCGTGGCAGGAGGGGATGAGACCAGCTGGGCCAGCAGAGGGAGCGGGGAAGGGAGCAAAGCCACAGTCCTGAGGTAGTTTGGGGAATGGAGGCTGAAGACAATACTGAGCTGGGGCCCAGTGCCGGTCCCAAACACACCCGTACGGCCCCAGGGCAGCTCTGGGGGCAGGGGTCTGAGCCGGCTCCATTCTAAAGGGATGCTGGTGCCTGGTCTGAGCATCAATATGGGACAGGGATGGGGCGTGATGCACAGAAAGCAGCTAGGCAGGGACCGAGCTACAGTCGTGTCCCGCTGCACACCACGGCCAGATGGGGGCGCCCTGCGAGCCTCATGGGCAAGACGCCGGAGGGGTCCCGGGGCTGGCTCTCTCCATCACCTTTTCCGTACACAGTGACCATTCCTCTCCCTGAAGCTGGGCTGAGCCTGGCCTAACCCCACTGGGGCATAGGCGGTAACGGGGTGTTGCCACAGGGAGGATCAGGCCCAGCACCACAGATGGGGCATGCCACGTGGTAGAGATTCGTCACAGCCGATCAGATGGTGACCGAGCCCCAAGCCACCGGCCAGCTCACACCACGGGCCCTGGTCCAGAGTGGGTCTGCAGTGACTGCCCAGCGCTCCCTACCTGGGCCGTTAGTGGAGTTGAGTCTGGTGGGGTGCAGCCCAAAAGCCTCCCCCATCATCCAGGGGCTCAGCTCCTGGGCAGGGGCAAGGCACAGTTGAAAGGGGCTGGTGCCTGTAGGGAATCGTGCCTGGCGTTGCCCACACCACACCCACCCTCCAAAGCTGTGAACATCACCCCTGCCACTTCCAGCTCTTTGGCAATCTTGGGTTCTGGTCTGGCCCCAGCCCTATAGAGTCCGAGCACCTGACACTGCTTATAGGGTTTATGCTCGGGAGGCAGAGCAGGGCTGTTATCCCCACTCTACAGCTGGGAAACTGAGGCACCGATGCTAAGGAACTCACCCATGGTCATACCAAGCATCAGTGGCACAGAGGGGAACTGAACTCCAGCCCTTAAAGTCCTGTAACCCCAGGGCCCACCCCAGAGGCAGTGCTAGTCAACTGGGGGCCCTAAGCAGGAAGATTTTGGGCCCTCCCCAACACATAATAAAAACTGAATGGGGCCCCCCTTGAGCAGCTCAGGGCCCTGAGTGATTGTGACGCTGCTTATGCCTCGTGCTGGCTCTGAACCGCCCGAGCTCAGGCACAGAACAGGCCGGCACCTGCCAGGCCAGCAGGGCAGAAGCCACCGCAGGCTGGTTAGTGCCAGCAGCACCCAACACTGAATTCCTGCCGCACGTTTGCACAAACCTCCACGAGGGGGCAGGAAAAGGCCAGAGACAGGCAAAGCCAAGGCGGGAAGCAGGGCCCATCAATCCACGTGGGAGGTTGCTGAGTTTCCCGGGGGGTCGCATGGGGGGAACAGGCCCCTTTCTTGAGTGACGCCCTGCAGCCAGTGCAGGAGTAGCCCTGGCAACGCCCTCCCCAAGCCTCTGCCTTGTGAAAAATTCAGCACAAATTCCAGCTGCCTCTGACCGAGAGCAAGTCTGACCCATGGCCTCGCCCCGCTGCACTCGCAGCCTCAGGGAAGGGCAAGATTGTGCCAGGCATCAACATGCCCCAAAATTATCTGCCCAGAGAGGGCGTGTTGGCACCGGGCGAGAGGAGCCCCAGCCAGAAAACCTGCCTCTCCCTTCATCCTCAGCCAGGCCTGTTCCCTCCTGCCTCCCCCTGGCTCATGCTGGGGGAGAAGGTGCCGGCTGGGCCTGGATCCTGACCCCAGGGACTCCCATGGGGTGGAACCTCCACCCTGCCCGCTTCCCGGCACTCGGCTTCCTAACCCAGCCCAGCAGAGATGGGGGCTGCGTAGCGCTGATTGTCTGCAACAGTAACAGGGCCGGGGGCCAGAACAGGCTCGGCCCGTTAGCCCACAACTCTAGAGCCATCCTGAGAGCCAGGGCTCTGCCCTCCCCCTGTCTGCTGTGCAGGGTGGGGCAGGGGCTGCAGAAGATGATGCTACCCACGCCATCGGTTCCTGATGGGGGGAAGGGGCGTGGCCGGCAAATCCTCCCCACCCAGGGGCTGCCTAGTGTAGCAGAGCCTGGGAAAGTGTCTGCTCCAGCCCCTGCCCATTAGAACCAATGGGCATTTTGGAGTCTCCTCCAAGCCTCTTCCCTTTGTGCTGAACAGCAGCAAACAAGGCGCCTGGGTGTGGTGAGCCAGGAGGGGCACAGCTAATGCACGCGGGGGGGGGGGGGGGGGGGGGGACACTTGTGCCCTGATGAATGCTGGAGTGGTCTCAGGCCCACGCCCAGTGTGGGGAGGGGCAGTAGACAGGTTCAGAGACATGCCTGGGGTCAGGCAGTGGTAATGGGACCCTGCATGCCCCCAGGCCCAGCAGCCCCTCGGCTACACACAAGCTCCCCCCTTGTGCTGTCTTGTTCTCTCCCACCCCCTTTGTTCCTGGCCAAGGCAAAATATGTGTCCGGGTGGCCAAAGGCGCCGCGCTGGAGTGAGGGGGGCAGGGGGGCACTGAGGGACCCTGGTGATCAGTGACTCACAGGGCTTCATGAAATAGGCTTTGCTGGGGGGCTGGGATTAGCAAGAGGGGGGTGAGGGAAGAGAATGGGCCCCTCCTCAGCTGCCTAGGGTCTCCCCCCCCCGCAAAAAAATCTGGGGCCAGAGACTGTTCTCAACCCCTTTCTTCCAGGGCTGAGGGCAGATGTGTCCTGTCCTGGCCTATGCAAACGCTGAAAGGTGGCACCTGGGGGAGACCCTGGCATCATGCCCCTCACCTACAGCCGTTCAGGCAGCAGGGGCAAGGCAGGGATGATGGGGAGCACTTGGCCCCACCCAGAGGGCTGGATGGTGGGAAGTGCTCGGCCTGACAAGTGCACCGTGGCTGCAGTGTGCAGCGGGTTCCTGCTGCCTCCTCCAGGCTCTGACCTCATCTCGCCTCTTCCCCTTGACCAGGAAAGGCCGAGCTCCCAGGGGCCACTCGGCACCAGGCCTCTGCTGAGCTTCCCCCAGCTCTCCCCCTCTTCCCTGAACCAGTGGAGACGCAGCCCCAGCTCAGCAAGAGAGGGTGTGAGGGGGGGTTAGCAGGGGGGATTTGCTGGAGATCGTAGACTTCAAGCTGCCCACCTCCCTTAGAATCACTCCCGCAATCCCCTCCTACATCTGGCACTTTGCTCGAAAGCCCCTAATCCCAATCACTACCTAGTGCCCACTCCCTGTGCTGCAATCCAGCCAAGGACGCCAGCGTGGAGCCTGCAAGCAGCCAGGCAGCTGCTTGTCAGTAACTGCGAGTAGCTGGTCTCTGTACACCAGGCACCCGGGCGCACCTCCACGGGGCAGCAGCTGGCAGTTGGTGTTTCAGTGGGAACGTTTCCTCTGTCCCACAGAACATGGCAGCCAGGTGAGACTGGAGTGAATCAGCTTTTTTAACCCAGGCTAGTGCAGCTCCATCCTGCCTCCATCCTATCGCTCAAAGGAGCCGGCGCTGGCAACAAGCATGTTTCTCCCCCAGCACTCATCACCCGCCAGCGAGAGGCAGCGGAGATGAAACACCGGCCGTGCTGCCTGATGAATCAACATCTTAACAATGGGACTTACCTAATTTCTTAATAAGCAGCAGAGGAGCTGGTGACAGTCAACAGGCTGATGACCGAGTGCTGGGGGATGGGGAGTGTGGGCCCAGTAAGTGACTGTGCAGCACTGCAGAGTGCCACGCTCACCACAAAGGGTTAACACTCTCCCCCGCCCACTGGTTTTATTTAAACCTCCCCCAACATCCCATTGTGCCCCTGCCCCGCTGACATGAGTATGGCATAACAATGATGCTGTTTATGCAAGATGAGGCCGAGGTCATCACTGGAAAGGTTCTGATTTGCGGATACAATTATCCTATTTGTACCACATATCATTTGTCTACCCCCCACTTCTGACTATTGACAATGTCCAGTTCACATTTAGCTATTGCTGGGCAATGCCCACTAGGCAGAAGGCTCAGTCTGGATGGCTGGCAGGGAGGCAAGAGCCCATTCAGGTTAATGAGCCATTAGGAAGAAACAATAGGCCTTAGGAGAAGCTTATCTCACACCTGGGGAGCTTTCCTGACTGTTGTGACACTACAGGGACATGTGACCAGGTCACCTGGTCCCAGACTCCATCTTGGGCTGTCAGTATTTCTCCACTGACTGACATGGGAACCAAACTTTGAAACCAAGGGTTCCTGCCATATGCAAAAGTTACCTAAGGGTGAGGAGTGACATTATAGTTCCCCACCCAGGAAGACTCCTGGAAACACTCAAGGAACAAAGTCTGACCTGGGGGAAGTGCTGGACCCAGGCTAAAGGGATTTCTAGCCTGGGCATGGAACACCTGGGGATTCCAAGTAGTGAGCAAGTGCAGCTTGTCCTATAATAATCCACAGCCTGCTGGTGTCATCACTTACAGGGAATTTCGGCTATTAATATCCAATCTACTAAGTATATCTAAGCTTACTTTGTATTTATTTGCTGGGTAACCTGCTTTGATCTGTTCGCTATCACTTAAAATCTCTCTTTTGTCGTTAAACTTGGTTTTGCTTGATCTAAACCCAGTGTGGGGCACTCATAACTCAGGGGCAGAAAGCAGTTGTATACTCCTCTCCACACTGAGGGAGAGGGTGAATTTTATGAGCTGATGCTGTACAGTTCTCTGGGCAGGGCAAAATGGCACAATTGGGGGTTATACTCCAGAGGGCACGCGTGCCTGAAGAACTGGAGGGTGTCTTCGCTCAAGCCTGCCTGCCCATACAGCAGCTGGGCATGTCCCTACCTGCATGTATGCTGGTGAACGTGCAGGCTGAAGCCGGAGGGCTTCTCAATAGCAGAAGTGTAGAAGGGAGCCCAGGCAGATGGGTCAGGAGGCCTTAGTGGTACTCCAGTTCCAGGTGGCCCCGTTACACCCGTTTCCAGTGGCCGAGGAGCTGACGCAAGTAGAAGAACCAGCTCACCGCAGCAGGGTTAGGGTGTTTTATTCTTTGCTTTGGTCTATACAAAAAAAAACAAACCTTACAGAAATAAAATCCTCAGTTCCTGAACCACATTCCAAGAACATCCATCCCTTTCCAACGGAAGCAGGAAGCCATCACATCTAGAGTCACTTTAAAAATGCATGAAGAGAAGGGAAGAGAGGGAGGGAACACACCACTCACCAGAAAGACAGGTTAAATTGTGCAATAGTAGATCGATACAAGGACACAGTTCCTAGTGGTTAAGAGTCACTCCTCTATTGGAAGGAGTTACATGGAAATTCTGTTCACCCACGTCAGATCAGAAGGAATAAAGCTCTTGACATATCCCTTAGGCTAGAACAAAGGTCCCGGGAAAACACCGCACCCTTTGTTTTCTGCAAACTCACTGGATTTGCTATTTTTAACTTAAAGTTTGTAGAAAGCAAAAGGCTCATTTTAAAATATTAGATGATTTCTGTTAAACACTAAAACACAGAACAGGAAGTGGGAAGTTAAAAAGCACGAACTTAAAATCAGACGGCAAAAGCCATTTGCACCATATTAAAAAATAATCGCTAGATATATTTATAGAAAAGACTATTACTGTTATGCCAATGGAGTTTGATAATGACGCGGGAGTCGCGTGTTTTAAAGCTTCAGAAACAGTATCTCGGCTTGGCTGGAGGGTGTTTGAAGCAATCTCAGGAGGAAAGGGCCCTTTTCACAGACCCACAGCAAAAAAGAAATAAAAATAGAACAAATCTAAAAATAAAGCCTCTGGTGGGAATGGAAAAGTTTGTCTCAGGCACTTCTGTCTCCCAAGTCCCTCTTGCAAGCGCTCAGCTCTGGAGCCATCCTCTTCTGGCCGGAGAACACCCCTGCAGCAGACAGGCGGAAGGACCGCGTCAGACAGCGGATAGGGGTTAAGAGGGGGAACAGCAGGTCTGTCAGAGTGGGGGATCGTTTCGAGGACTAGGGGCACTCCTGGGGATGTCTGGCGCAGCCCAATGACCCGCTCCGCCTTGCCTCATGGTAGAGCAGGCGGCTATGCCGTGGGTTGCCTGTATTTGCAGGCAGCTGTACAATGGCTCCCACGCCACCGTTCCCTTGTAACAAAGGACAAGCAGAAACTAACCCAGCTACCCCCAGCCAGACTCGTGGGGAAGGAGCTGGGGGGCATGGAGAACTCCTCTGGGGGGTGCACAGCTCTCGGGACCATGAGATAGCCTGGAGCTAGCACTAGGGGGCCGAAGGGGGTGATCTCCCCAGAGCCCCCACGCAGCCAGGAAGGGTGGAAATGCTGATCTGCAGGATGGTACCTCAGACTCTCAGCTCTTCAATCCTTCCCCTCCCTCATTCCCAACTGGTCCCTTCATCCTGGCCAGCCGCTCACCCAAGCTCATCCGCTGCCCTCTCATGGCTCCGCGGAGTGTCCCATCCCCAGACTATGTGCTCTCTTGGGGTCCGCTAACCCACCAAGCCCCCTGCTTGGCCCACCTAGTTGGCTCTTGCCTGGCGGTGAGAAGGTGCCAGGAGCCCAGAGGTGGGGAAGGACATGTGGCTGAGCAGATGTGCTCATGGAAGGCCTAGCAGTCCCAAAGCTCCTCTGCCATCCCCCTCTGGCCTCAGACAGGAGCAGGACAATTCCCTCACTGCCACCCAGGGCAAGGCCGTCCCTCCTCCCGTCCCAGCCGGCCTCCCCACCACGCACGGCAGAGGTGGCCCTACCTTGTGCAGTGCCCGAGGAGTGGGTTAGGCGAGCATGTGTTCGGGGTAGTGCCCTCGGACGCCATCACTGTAGGTGTCCATGGGGTAGTCTCCGTCCATATCCATGTTCATGTCCAAGGGGTCGTCACCCGGATACATACGATACCCAGCGTCCACATCTAGCCCCCCGGGGAGAGGGCAGCCGTTAGCCCGCACGCCAGCCACTGAGCAGAGAATTAGCACCAGCTGCCTGCTCAGTGGGGACACCCCAGCTCCCATCCAAGCATCAGAGCCAGGTCCATTGAGCCCATGGCCTGACAGGTGCCAGCACCAACATGGCCAGATATGGACTAACTGGCCCCAGGAAAGTTTCCTCCTCACCCCACTGGAGGCTGGCTCATGTCCTGACGCAGGGCCCCAGCTGGCCTTGGCCGGGAGAGGGGGAAAGCAAAGCAAAGCTCCCGGCCACACGCTTCACCTATGGGCAGCAGCGTGACGTTTCCGAGAGGAGGGGACGCTGACAGGACCCGGAGGGGGCAGAGAAATTCAGCTCAACGTACTGAGCGAGGCAATGCCACGCGTCCAGTCACCTGGGGCCTGGTGGCTGTTCATAGCCCAGTGTTTAGTTCTCGTTCCTGGACACTAGACCCTGGCCAGCCAGACGTGCACAGAGCCCTCGCGGCTCTGTCGTCAGCCCAAGAGAGGCCACGCCAGGGAGCGGAGGCAGAAAGCCGCAGCCGCCTGACACGTGCTTCTGGCCGAGTGGCTCAGATGCACCGTTTGATCCCTGGCAGGACACACGGGCCCGGCCGAACATGGCAGCTTCTGCACGAGGCACGTTCCCAGCACTTACCCTCCGGGTATGGCTCATTGATCGGGATCATGCTCTGCGCCTAGGGAGGAGAGAGCACACAGGTAACACGAGGGCTGTTCGGAGTCAGCCTTCGCACAGTGCTTGGAACATGCACGTGTGAGAATTCGCTCTTCCGGGCAGCAGTGGCTTTGGGGAGGAGGGTAACGTGACCCTACGGTGCTTGGGCAGCCTCAGCAGCAGCTTCCCTGCAGCCTCTGGCCAGCTCCTTGCCCGCCCGAAGCAGGGACTGGAACCAAGGCTCCTGGAGCCTCTAATGAGCCGTTTTATTGGAGGAATCAGCTCCTGGGGGTGGGGCCTCGCACTACCTGGGGCTCTTATCGGCCCAGGTCACAGGCTGATAGCAGCCCCAGGAGGCCACGATTCTGCGCCAATGAAAGACGCCTGCAGTGACAGGGAACCCGGCTTCCATGGTGCCCTCTTTGCCCACCAGCCGCAGGGCAGGGACACTCGAGGGCTGTGGCCGGAGCACATTGGACCAGTTTCTAAATGGAGCGTAGATGTTCCAGTCCCGAGTCCCCCAGGACAAGCACTAACCCCTCCCACCTAGGAACAGGCAAAGCCCATGCCCTACCCCTGCCCACTTCGGTTCATGCTCTTCCTGGCCCAAGCTCCACTGCAGATGCATTTAACCAAGGAGCTTCTAGACTCCCCTTGGGAGGGGCCATTCCTTGGGCCCTCTGAGCCACCCGCTGAGTCGAGTGGCCTCCCAGGCTACAAAACCCACTGGTGGGCAGGGCAGTGGGAGAATCATCTCATGGAAGAAGTTAGCACAGCGCCCAGCTTTGGGGGAGGGGAGAGCTCCTGCGTCACTACCTAGGACCATGAGCTGACCCCGAACGGGTCTAGAAGGAAAAGCAGCTGCCCCCCCGAAACAGACAGGTACTCACTGCTTCCCAGGCGGCAGGGTCATGCTTGAAAAGGGAGTTGGTGAGCTCGACAGAGACGCGTTTCCTGTAGTCGGGGTTTTTGTCCTCGGAGATGCGGAACAGCACGGCTGCCGCGTAGGTGGCTGAAGCAGAGAGGGGGGAACATTGGAAGAGGAAACCTCTAAATGCCAGCAAATGGCAGAGGGAGCGGCGCTCCTCTCCGCGCAGATGGCTGAATCATTTCCACTTCAGCGGGCGGCTCTGCATTTAATTACGTTTCCCGTTGCCACCGGGGCTCTACCTGCACGGTCCCGAAGGCCTCCAAGCCCCAGTGTCCCCGGTGCTACAGCGCCGTTCTGCGGAGCAGGGCCTGTGCACTGTCACCCTCTTGCTAAGTGCTCCCTGCCCCTCAGCCCTGGGGCTGGAGCCCCGTGTGAGAAGGAATGTCGAGGGAACAACGGCACTTCCGTTCAGAGCCTTCTGGCCTAGCAGCCCCATGCATGGCCGAGGGGGTGCCGAGTGCAGGAGACAGTCAGACCCTGTCAGCTGGCTGGGGCAGAAGGGGACAGAACCAGGTACAGCCGAACACCGAGCTCAGTCGGCGTGTGAGCCCCGGCTCACCTGTGCCTTCATTCCTGGAATGCAGCAGCTCCATCAGCGGAGCAGAGGCCCCTTCAGCATCAATGGTGTCAGCAGCTTCCTTGTCCTGGGCCAGCTCACACAGCACTCCGGCTGCCACCCGCTGGATGTTCTCCACTGGGGAGTAGAGCAGCTGGCGGGGGAGGAAAAGCAGCGTGAGGCACCGTGAGCTCAGTCGCGCCAGGGCTGTTCCAGGGCAGCTTCTCCGGCTCCCTTCACCCACTCCCAGCAGCCCAGAGGAAGCTGCAGTCCCTGCGCATGCCAATCAGATGCACGAGGGCTCAGAGCCACCTGGACCGCCACAGGCACCGGGCCTCCCAAAAGTACCCCCCCACCCCTCGCCTTGAGCTGCAGCCCAGAGCCCAACCTGCACAAAGAGAGGAATGGTGTTGAGTCGGAAGATCTCCATGCGGTTCATTGGGTCCCGGGCCAGGATATGCAGGGCTCCCGTGCACCCCTCCACTATCTCCTCCATCTTCACGCCATCCTGCAGAGAGAGCGGCGGTCAGCGCCAAGGGGCGATGGGTGTGGAGCGCACAGTGCCACAGGACAGGCGTGGCACAGGGATGGGGGGGACAGAGCACAGTTCTCCCCCATCTGGCTGCAGTGGTTCATCACAGCTGACAGAGTAGTTACCACCTCCAGGGATCACCCAGCAGGGGGCGCTAGGAACACCAAGTGGCCTCTGCCTAGAGACCGGTCCTTATATGAGACGGAGGGGAGGGCTTGGCGTGGCGTCTGGCCAGTAAGTGACTGTCCCTCTGGCCATTCTGACGCAGTCATGGGGGGGAAGGGGTGGGCAGCAGGAGCTACGGCCCAGCTCCAGCAGCATTCCCCAGTGGGTCTCCAGTGGCCCAAAATAAGCCAACGGAGCAACGCCCTGGGCACAGGCCCCAGGGGCAGGTGCCCCCCAGGCCAGCCAGTGGCCTCTACCGCGTCTGTACTCACTGTGTATGGCTGCTGCGTGCCAGCTGCCACGTGGCGCTGGGCGTCTTGATGAGCCTTCACCAGCAGCTGGACCAGGCGAGGGATCACGGCAGCCTCCTGCAGCGGGGCGTGATTAGCTGGGCACAGGGCCAGGTTGCGGATCAGACCGATGGTGGCCTGGAAGAGAGGAGAAGGCAGCGGCCGTCGGACCAGGCACTGGCTGAGGCAGCAGCTCTGTGGCGCTCCGGTCTCCACTCGAGAGAGGAATTTGCCGTGCCAGGAGCGGGACTTCGTGGTTAAACCTCCCGGGGCCCCCGGCAGGAGTCCGGCTGCAAAGCCAATACAGTGCCGGCTCTGTGCGCACTCAACCAGCCACCCCAGCTTCTGCAGCGAGAAGCCATCTTCCTCCACCCCCACAGCTCACACAGCAGGTGGTGGCTTTTAAGCCTCTGTCAGCCTGCGGTATTTCCATAAAGGGATCCACCTACTTCCCTGCTGCTGGGGGCAGGATAAATATCAATTCAAGAAGAAACCAGCAGCAGCCACGTCCTGTGGAACATGAGCCAGAGCGCGACTGCCGAACCCACGGGGGGTGAACAATGGGGAGCCGCCTCTGAAACCAGTGTCCTCTCCTCCACAGGGAGCTCGGGGTGGGGGGGTGTTTGTACAGCTCACTGGGCACAGGCAGAACTCAGCTGAGCCCCAGTTCCGCCCGCCCGGCCCCCACAGACGTCCCAGAGCCCCTCCTGCAGTTCTACCTTGACCAGCGGCCACTGGTTGGGCTGGTTGAGGAGCTTGACGATGGCCGGGATGCCGTAGTTGAGGCGCACTGAGTTCTGGGCCATCTCTGCCTCCGGGTGCCGGCTGGTGAGGTGCCGCAGGGCGCAGACAGCCGGCTCAGTGATGTCCTCCTTGTCGCCCGCCCTCAGGATGGTGTGGATCAGGGCTTCCACCCCATTGGACTGCGTGACCAGGGTCTTGTTTTTGCTGTTGTTGCAGGTCAGGTTGGAGAGGGTGCCGGTGGCGCAGGTCAGCACGTTCACGTCGTCCGAGCTCAGCTGGTTGACCAGGATCTTGAGAACACCATCCAGACCCTCCTACAGAACAGTGAGTGAGCGTCGAGGCAAGACGTCACATGATCCCCTTCACCGAGAGACCACCGACCGCAGCACGGACACGCCAGTGGACTAGGCCCGGCCTGTCCCCGCCTCGTGGGGTCGGGCTCGGCTCTGCAGCAGCCACAAGCTGCACTGTAAATAGCCCCAGGCCCTTTCCTAGAGCTCGGCTCCCTCCTGCCCCACTGCTTTTGAGGCGGGGCAGAGCTGCCTGTCTGTTCACACAGACTAGCCATCCCCGCCAACACCTCCAAACCCACAACTCCCTGCCTAAGGGGCCGCTTCAGGCCACAGGGAGCTGGGAAAGCCACCTCTGCTTGGGCTGGCGGCAGTGCCATGGGAGGCCGTGTCACCAGATTCACCCTGCACTACACTCCAGCTGCACTGGGGTAATCATGCCAACTCCCAGCAGGGCAGGGGGGCAACGGCCCTGGTCCGTGCAGACCAGTAGGCCCGGGAGTCATGCTTAGGTGACATCCATTGCTGTGTGCCACAAGAACACTTAGCTAGCCAAAGCCTGGAGATCCGGTTTCAGGGAGAGGGCGGCTCTGGCGTTAGGGCACCTAGCCAGACTGTGCCAGGCTGGAGTGGGAGAGGGGTTGTAACTTTAGGGTAAGGAGAAGGAAGATGAAGTTAGCAAGTGTTACTGTCAGAGCTGACACAGGAAGCACAGGACAGATTCATTGGAGACAACCACCCGGGGTCACTGCAGAGGGTCCCGTGAGCTAGAGGAACACGATGATTTCAGGGTCAGGGATTCAGAACCCCAATGGAGCACCCGTCGGGACATGGCCTCAAAGGACACAACCACTTGGTAAAGACAATGCAGAGCATTGTAGAGATGAAGGGCGGACTGTGAAAGACTCGTGTTCCTCTGACCACCACTCCCACCAACCAAGCCCGTTCACTCCCACCCTCGTGCCAGGGAGATTCGATCTATAGAGGGTAGAGCACCCCGGGGACCTGCCCGAAGAGCAGGCAGCCAGCCAGCGACACCTCGGCAGGCGGGAATGTTTCCTGGGCCCTCACAAAGGAGAATTAGAGCTGCCAACTCTATCCCCACCTCTCTGCTCTCCCTCTAAGCCTTCTTGGAGCGTGCAGTAAGAAGCTGGGTATTATCTGGTCACGCTAGAGATCTGCCCATTTAACTCCTCAGAGCGAAGATGACAAGGTACCACCCAGATGCTGCCCTTCCCCTGAGAGCCAGGTTCCCCTGGGACCCCCAGGACTGTGCTAGTGGGGTCTGTGGCTTGGCAGACTCCAGCAGACCTGAGAACATGCACAATTCAACAATCCTTCCCATGCCAAAGGCCAACTATTGTTCCAACTCAAGCAGGGCGTCCCAATGCAGTAAGAGTCTTGCTCGGCGCAATGTTTTCTTAGAACAAAAGTCCCAGGCCTCTAGACTCCTGTAACCATAGCTAGCTCTCAGCACTGTTTGGACAGCATGAGTGACAGATGCTCCAGACATGTGCAGCTTTACTTAGGAGTTCAGTATTTTCGCCAGGTTTCCCCTGCCAGAAACATGCAAGTGATACAATCCCCAGCTGTTCAGAGCAGCATGGCAAGCCAGCACGCGCACTGTGGGTGAGCACGGGGGTCACTAGTGGCAGGACAGAGATTTAAGAATAGCCAGGACAGTGGAGGATGGAGGGGCAGGGGGGTCTCGGGTCCTGGTTAGACACAGGACACGAAGGAGTTAAGTCAGGAGACAAAGCTGCATTCCCCTGTTTGCTGTTCGGCAGAGCCCGACCACCAAGTGTTTCATTGTTAATCTCACTGGAGACGCAGTTACATGCCTTCCAGAAACGATCCCAAATACTTTCCACGCTGCATCAGATCCTAATCCATGGGGAGGGTCAGGCCAAGCACCATGTGGGGAACATATCAGGAAGCAGTGGAAAGGGGAAGGGAGGGGGAGAAGGAAGAGGACGGCATGTCTGTCAGAGGAACCCTGGGTGTCTCAGCAACCAGCGTGGGGAAACTTCAGGGGCGTCTGATACTTCTGCTCCCTTCCTGGGCCAGACTCCACTCAGTCCTCCCCAGCCACGCTCCCGCTCTCCTCCCAGGGACACCCTCAGCCTGACGGACAATGGCTTCCTCGCTGGGCGACACAAAAGAGTCTGGCACCAGCCCTGGGAAGTCAGAAGCAAGCTCCAGCACCGGAACACGGGAGACGCCTTTCCCAAGGGTGCTGACGCAGAATGGCTCCCAGCCCCACCCTGTGGGTGCGGTGCATGGGCTGGAGCTGAGCAGAAGCATGTACTCCCAGGCTTGCAGCAGGGGGAAAGGTTTGCCTTCTCCCCACTGGGTGCTGGAGATGGAGAGCACAGACTGCCATCCCCATGTGAACTGGCCCCAAGAGCACTAGGAAGCCAGCATTTGACAGGGTAACTGGCCTAGTGGACGGGGAAAGATGGGATGGATGTACCTTGAACTTCGCAAGACTTTTGACAGTCCCACAAGACAACTAAGGAACTGGGGTCTAGATAAAATTACTACAAAGGTGAGCGCACAGCCGCTTGAAAGACTGTTCTCAGCAAGTAGCTATCAATGGTTCACTGCCAAACTGGCAGGGCATATCCAGTGGGGTGCTGTAGGGTTCAGCCCTAGGTCTGGTACCATTCAACACGTTCATGAATAACGTGGAGAATGGAGGGGAGAGTGTGATGATAGGATTTGCAAAGGACACCCAGCAGGGAGGAGTCACCAGCACTTTGGAGGACAGGATTAGAATTCAAAACAAAGACTAATTCTCTTATTTGTCTGAAACCAACACGATGAAATTCAATAAAGACAAGTGCAAAGTACTTCAGCTGGCAAGGAAACAAATCAAATGCACAGCTACAAACTGGGGACTAGCCAGCGAGGCGGAATTACTGCTGAAAAGGATCTGGGGGCTGTAGCGGGTCACATAGGGAATTGGAGTCAGCGCGCTGCAGCTGCGAAAAGGCTGATTTCATTCTGGGGTGTATGAACAGGCGCATTGTATGTGAGACACACGAGGGGAGAAAAGCTGACCTATGAGGAAAGGTTAAAAATCTGGGCATGTTTAGTCTTGAGCAAAGGAGACTGCGGGAGGGGGAGAGACACCTGATAATCTTCCAACATGTTAAGGGCTGGTATAAAGAGGACATGGATCAGGAGGTGTTCTCCGTGGCCACTGGAGGAAGGACAAGGAAGGGGCTCACTCGGCACCACCGGAGATTGAGGTTAGACATTTTGAAGGAGGCTCAGGGCAGTTAAGCTGTGGGACATGGTTCCACGGGAGACTGTGGAATCCCTGTCACTGGAGATGTTCAAGGGCAGGAAAGACAAACCCCTGTGAGGGAGGCTTTAGGTTTATTCGTCCGGCCCCAGTGTAGGGGGCTGGACTTGGGTCTCTCGACGGCCCTCCCAGCCCCACATTTCTAGGATTGCCATTACTTTCTGCTGGCCCCATGGCAATCATGCCATTGCAACCGGACTGTGAAGGGAGCTGCTCCTGGAGGAGAACATCCCCTCTGGACTGTGGATGCTGGGCTCAGCGCAGAACAAGCTACGCTCAGGTGTCCCCACAGAGCACCTGACAGCTGATTCATGCTCTTTAGTCTATTCAGGAACAGGCCTTGGAAAAGCTTATTTGAGGCTTCTACAACGGCTGGATTCCTGTGCGCTCACCTGCTTGGTGGCCACATCAGAGAGGTTCCTCAGGGTCCACAGGCAGTTCTGTACGAGCCGTGGGCTGGAGCTGGTCAGATGTTTCCCTAGAGCCTGCATGCCGCCTGCGGGGGAAACACAGAGCCCAGCCCAGCTGTAATGAGCCCCAACACCCACGCCGCCCAGCACCATTCAAGCTGGAACAACTTGCTGTGAGAGGCTACACATTGGCTTGGTCCCTGCAGACAGCCCTTTGCAACACTACGTCTGAGGCCACCGTCTCTCCTTGTATGGTATCACAGCTGGCCAGCAGGGCCATGAGCAATCCTGACCCCTTGCCTTCCCCCAGAAGCATGTGTCTGCACAAGTCTAAGCAAAAAAAAGGAACCCCCAAACCAGCATCTGTCCTCAAAAAGTTTCCACTGGCCTGTATAAGAAGCCAGAGTACGAGTGCCCAACTCATGGCAAGGCTATAATGGGCACTAATCAGCAATTAACCCATTCCTGTAGCTTTGCTACTCCATTGGCTGCTTCCATTAAGGGCCCCCCACTAGAGTAAAGGCATTAACAGGCCCATCTCCCATCAGAGGTGTCTGTGCACCCAGAGGAACCAGTCACTACGACCTCCTGGAAATGCCTCTCCTCCATACAAGCTCTCTGGAGACAGGTGACAGGTCATGGGAGCATAGACCCAGCCAACATAGAAAGGGAAGTGCCAAGACATTCGAGCGAATGACAGCGTGGGCAGGGTCTGGCAGGAGTAGAGGAGACTGTAGCCAGATGGTGGTAGAACACAAAGTTCTAGAGAGTCAAATGGAAGACTGGAGGGACCGAGCACACAGCGAGTGCTGGGGGACGCTGCAGGGATGGAAGGTCACACGGGGGATGTGGATGTGAGCAATGGGAGATGGGTGCTATTTGGGGAGAGCTGCTGGAGGTGCTTTTTAACTTCATTGCAATGGAAGGGACTGGGAGAGCTGGAAACCTTGATAAAGGGAAGTGTTGGGATGTTACAATTAACGCTGTCATCTAAGAGGGTCTCCGATGAAGGCCCCATTAGGAGTGATGGGCACCACAGCTGGAAGCAGAATGATGGGTCAAACAGAAATTAAATCCACATCATCCTCACTGAATAGGAGCACGGTTCATTATCGGCCCCTCAAGGACAAGGCACCGGCTTATTTCCATTACAGGGCAACTCAGGGACGTCTCAAGCCATAACTGACACCGAATTAGGAGCCGAATGCTGCTGGTTCCTGCTGGCCCAGAGTCTGAGACAGGGCATAGCTCTGCACCTAGCATTAGGCCATGTGCCTTGGAAGAGAGCAAGTATCCAGCAATGCCTGGAAAGGGCCATGGCCCAGCTTGCTCCAGCCACTGAGTCTGAACCAGCCCCCACCTTCGCAGGGCTCACTTACCGGCCTCCACAATGGCAGGCTTGTTGCTGGGACACACAGACAGGACCTTGAGTACACGGCTGGTGGTCCAGAGCAGCTTCTCATAGGTGTAGCTGCGCATGATCTGCACCAGGGCTTGGGGTCCCCCATTGGCCAAAATAATCAGCTGCAAGAGAAAGCAGTGTTAGCCCAGGGTGGCATGAGGGGTGTCTGCGGACATTTGGTACTGCCAGAGAACTCCAATTAATCCTCAGCATTTGTACGTAAGCCACTGAGCAGGCGTTACTGCATTGGCGGGAATATCTACTCCACTCTTGTGACCCAGCTGGATCCTAGCTCCTGGGTTCAACTCCACTTGAATGGGAGCCTCACAGCTTGGTCCACATTGGAAGTGCTAAACATATCAAAACCCATCTCCCATCCGCCGGCCCCCAAATATAGCAGGGTTACCAGTCTAGGGGTTGGGGGAGAAGCAGTAGATGAGATCCTGAATTCAGGAAAGCTTCTGAGACAGTCCCCCATGAGGCTCTCAGAAGATGAGATGTGCTCTCGACAAAATTACATGAAAGGTGGAAGACCAGACTCAAGAGTAACTATCAAGGGTTTGCTGTCAAAGCGGAAGGATGTGGGGTTCCACAGGGGCGAGTCACATATGGAATCAGAGTCAGTGCGCTGCAGCTGCGAAAAGGCTGATCTCATTCTGGGACATGTGAACAGCTGTGTTGTATGTTAGACACGGGAGAGAACGGTCTCACTCTACTCTGCACTGGTGAGGACCCAGCCGGAGTCCTGTGCGCAGTTCTGAGCGCTGCACTTTGGAAAGATGTGGACAAATGGGAGAGTCCAGAGCAGAGCAACAAAAGAGGATTAAAAGGTTTAGGAAACCTGGACTATGAACGAAAGTTAAACACAGGGCATGTTTAGTGTTGAGAAAAGATGACAGAGGGGGTAATTGAAAACAGCCTGTAGCCATGCTAAGGGCTGTTCTAAAAACAGCAGGGATCAGTTGTTCGTGTCCACTGAAGGTAGGAGAAGCAGCAATGGGCTGAGTGTGAAGCAGGGAGATATTAGGAAGAAGTTTCTAACCCCCAGGGTAGTTAAGCTCTGGAAAAGGCTTCCCAGAGAGCCTGTGGAATCCCCATCACTGGAGTCTTTTAAAAGCAGGTTGGACAAACAGCTGTCAGGAATGATCTAGGTTCACGTGGTCCTGCCACAGTGCAGGGGGCTGGACTTGACTGTGAGGACCCTTCCAGCCCCACATTTCTATGATTCTATAACCAGAGTCTGTGCAACTGAAATCTGACAAACTTTCAGGATTAAAGTCACAGGACACTAGACTAGATGGTTCACTGCACTTTGTGCATGGCAAATTTAGTGAAACTTCCCCCCGCAAACTCCAAGAGCCTCACACAGCACAGCCACCCGGCAATAAAAGGATTAAGACTTAGGCCTGATCTAGACTCAATGGGGTCAACATGGCTACAGCACTCAACGGTATGAGAAATTCCACCCTTGAGCACCGTAGATCAGTCCCCCTCCCCCGGACTCCCTCCTGGTGTAGACATGGCTATGCCGCTATAGTGCCCATAGAGTAGACACGGCCTAACTAGCAGCCCAGAGGGTTTGCTACTATCCAGTGTAAGTGTAACTTCTCTGGCATGCATAACGGTGGATCTGTTTCTGCTGCACACGCAGCAGGCAGTACCTGCTGGCACCACTGTGTTTCTGTGCTATGCCAGGCAGCCAAGCCTTTGTCAGAAGTGTTTATGTATAACTAATGTCATACAGGAGCAGGGAAAAGATGGTCTTGCTTGAAGGCTATCAGTACATATCTAGGCTGGAAGGACAGTACAGAAGAGTCAGCAGGAGAGCTGACCTTGCCACTGGGAGCAGAGTGGACTGAGGGGTTTTGGCTAGAACCACTCGCTGGCGCTGAGCTATCATGGCATTTGGTGCTGGGGCACTAAGTACCCAGGCTAGTGGCACTGCAAAAGCAGGGAAGGGGTTTGTGAAGCACGGGAGGGTTTGAACCTTCCACCCTCGCCCCAGGAGTTTTGCTGGTTCTAATTAATGGACAACGCAGACCAGGTTGCCCACTGACAGCGGCCTCCACTTCCCACCTATTCTGGATCCTACCTGCCTCGGGACAAGAGCCAGGGCCGGCAGCAAGCTCACCTTGCTCTCCTGATTCCCGTAGGCGAGAAGCTGAAGGCAGTCAGTGGTGATGGCCAGGAATTTGGGGTTGTTCTTGTTCAGCAGGGGAACCATCTTCTGGAGGCCGTCGGCCAAGCGCACCGCCATCTTGGCGCCTTCCTGGTACAGCAGCAGGTTATGCAGGGTGGTGATTGCATAGAACAAGACCGACTCGACTGGGGAACTAGGGATGAGAACATGAAGGGGAATCAGGCCCCAGCAGGAGGTGGCTGACGGCAGATGTGTGGGTGCCTTCGTGCTTGTTACAGTGGGGGCAGCCCATGGGAAGGCAGGCTGCAGAGCGGTACCAGGCACTGCATCCTGGGATGTGTAGTTCTGGCAGCCTGCACCTCCATATTAGGAATGGAAGAGCTGCTGCAGACAGCGCCATTTTATGCCAGTTGGGTGTGGCCCCCTGGCAGGCAGCCATTGAAGCACGGTGCCTGGAAAAGTTCAGCCACCCCGAGATGAGCATGGGACAGAAAAGAGCACGGTCCTGTCCCTAGCTCTGCTCCTCCCTGGCCCAGCAGGCACTTCTCCACCACAGCAAAGCAGTACAAGCCCCGGAGACTGTGTAGCCAGCTCAGCAGAGGAGATTCCAAGCTGCAAGCAGGAAAGCAAAGACTCCTCTGAGTAGAGGAACGGGCTCAGCTAAGCCTGCAGCCTACTGACCAGGGCCTGTAGCAGCTATCAGGCTTTGCAATGCCAGCAGACTGGCCACACCGGACTCCGCCCTGGCTCTGCTCCCTCCCACCTCCAGCCAGTCTATCCATCAAGCAGCTGTCCTAGTGAACAGACTACGGGTGAGCACAGCATTAGCAGTCACCCCAGAGCCTGTCAGCTCCGCTCCGTACACCCGCCCGTTGGTGCCTGGTACCTGAGCATCCGCACAAGAGCTGGGATGCCTCCAGACTTGAAGATGGCCAGCAGCCCCTCCCGGTGGTGTGAGAGGTTGTGCAGGATGCTGGTGGTGCAGCGGGCCGTGTCCAAGTCGCTGGTGTTCTGCATGGCACGCACCACTGCTGCCACAATCTGCGGGGACTGCATCAGGGCGCGGCGTGACGCCTCCTTCTTGGACAGCTGGTTCACGATCATCGCCGCTTTGCTGACCACAACCTAGGGGGACAGAAGGCTGCAGATGAGAGAAGGGTCCCAGCCAATGAGATGAACCAGGAGGTTACCGAGCAGCGAGAGAGCTTGGCCTCCCACTAAAGACGCCAGAAGAGGTTTCATGCCTTTCACGCGACTAGCTCTGCACGTAGGGCAGCTGGATCCACTGTACTTCACTGAGATGTTGGGCCACAGTGGTGGGAAAGACTCTGCTCAGGGGACTGAGAGCCCGCACAGCTAGCACCTTGGAGGGCGGCTAGCTCACAAACCAGCATCACAACACGCAGCAGCCGTGGATCCGGTGCTCTGGCGTAGCAGGGGGTGGGACAGGAGAAGCAGCCGGGGTGCAATGCGTCAGGTGTGTCTAAAAGCTCTGCTCTAGGAGTTATTTTGGGGCAGTCCCCTGGCTGTGCACAGAGGAGGTCAGACTAGATGATCCCAATGGTCCCTTCTGGCCTTGGAATCAATGCAGCACTAGGGTGCAGGCTGACCAGCCTTGCCATCTGGCCAAAGCCAGGGTAGCGCCATGTTCACAAAAAGTATTAAAAGGGCAGGAGCAGGAGGGGAGGAACTGTGAGTACAGATGTAAAGGGACACAGCTGCCCTGGGTCAGGTTCCTCCTTGCTGCAGCAGGGCTGATGGGCCATGCGACCAAGTGCTTAGCAGAGAAGGGCATTGGTCAGCATTAGCTGGATCTCCTGAGGTCCCAGACACGTTGCAGCAGCCTCCCCTGACCAGAGCTACGCTTCCAGGCAAGCACGCAGCGAGGAGGCCGCAGTCTGAATCCCAGAGCACACCCGGACAAGAGCGTGCATTGAGCAGAGTTTGCTTCCTTACCGGGTCTTCGTCATTCAGCAGCTTGGTGAGCTCTGGGATGGCCCGGGTGGCCAGCTCTGCATCGTCCTGGTAGTTGATCAGGTGCACAATGGCGGATTTCAGCATCTGCGAGGGCTCGGCCAGCCTCTGCACGTTGGTCTGCTGGCCCTCGATGTGAGTGGTCATGAGCAGGGATCGGTCCTCCACCGTCTCCGGGTACATGGCAGCCCGGACACGCTGGGCCCGTGTCATGGCCAGCTGAGACTCCATGTCTGCCGCTGCAGGGAGGAGAGGGGGATGTTAAACTCCCAAGCTCTGCAGAGTTCACTGCCAGGCCTCTAGCTTTCAATTAGCTGAGCAGCAGCATAACAATGACAGCAGTAACCTCAGCATCCCAGCATGCCCCGCCAGGAGCTGGTGCTTCTCGTTGTAAACAGATACAGCAGCACAGAGATAAGGAAACACTTAATTAGGCAGCATAATTAGGGAATCGTCACACAAGGCCTGTTAATTAAAAAAAATTAAGGGTATTTGCAAGTTGGGGCCAGCTGGCTCAGGAGATCGGAATGGCATTTGGAGGCCGTTCACCATGGGGTTTGTTGGGATGGCTCCAATCACCAACAGCCTCTGGGAACAGCTGGTGGCTTTGGTCCAGTTCCTAGCAGACTGGACCAAATATCCCCAAATCACACCAGTGCCTAGGAGCAGCCTCAGGACCAGGGTGGGGCCTGCGCTACTCCACCATAAGGCCTAGTCTACACCTAGACCTTAGGTCAACCTGGCTACTTGGCTTAGGGGTACGAACAAGAATTCTTCTGCAGCCTCGGAGAGGTAGATTCTCTGCTGGATGGAAAGCCCCTTCTGATGAGGCAGGAAGGATCTAGGCTAAAACAGCACAGCTGCCGCTCTGCTGCTAGAGCGTGGAAATCCCTTTTGCTTCTCCTCCTTTGCCAGCACCGTGCCTCTTCTGCGGGGAAGGGGATTTACCCTTGGGGGCCAGTAATCTGATCCCTTTACGCAGAGATAAATGGAGAGAGCCAGCAGAACCCAGTCCAGTGTTAGCAGGTAAGAGTTCGGGGATTCTCTCTCTAGTTAGAGAGAAACGGAGCCAGGGACTTCACGCTCCCCACCTCAACCCAGCCCAGCCTGGGTATTGGAGCTGCCAAGACAGCTGTCATTCTGGCTATGGTAGGCTCCACTGACAACGTGCAGGTGTTTGGGGTGCAGGGAAAAGGGGGAGGAGAACATTTTTCTGGTTTTCTTCCCTTCTGTTGCAGACATGCCAGAGTTGCACCATCACCAGCTGCTTTGTGCAAGAAAGAAGCTGCAACACCTAGGAACAGTTTTGCAAACAGTCCCCAGCAGCCAGGTAATTGAGAGGCACAGACGGCTGATCGCTAGGCTGCGCTAGGCTAGGCTCCTATCTTGAACACAGCTTAGAGCGCCACTGAGCTCAGAATTAGAGATTTGGTTACGCCACAAAACTCCCTCTCTGTACGAGATCCTTCCTGCACTCAGACTTGCTGTCAGGGCAGGGGACAGGGGAAGGTATTTTAAGCTGCAGTGACAGCCCAGGCGTGGAGAACATAAAGGATTTATGGAGATGTGCCCAAAGTGGGGCAGATCAAGTATAGGGCCTGGGAGATGGAAAAAGGCTGGGATCGAGCATCTGGTTTGCTCATCACTAACTTTACATCCCGGCCATCTGCATCCCCTACCTGCTGCTGGGCCCAGGCCCTGGCCCCCCGTCTCCCTGTAGGTGGTTGTCTTGATGGTGTACTGCTTGGCATAGACGTCATCATCATCCCCGATGCATTTGCTGCTGACTGACGGCACCTGGGTATTCACCCCAGAGTGTATGCCCGAGTCATAGGTGTATGTCTGCTGCCACTCCGTCACCTTGATCGGCTGCTCCATCATGTTCATCACCTCCATTGCTGCTCTGCAGAGAGAAGGGGAAGGAATTTACAGCCTCCAACCAGCACATGGGCAAAGTGAGCCAAATAATCCCAGCAGACAGCTTTCCTGCCCAGAATCCCCCCTCCCCTTGCACACCCAGGCTAACGCACCATCTGTGGCTAAGTGCTGTTCGCTGTGACCCTCCCACACATGCAGAGATCACTATCATATTAACAAGATGAAAGGATGAACCAAGAGGACAAATCCCACAGCTCAGCACTTTGCCTCTCGTGTTGGGACATGAAAGGAGGATGTGGCTGGTACAGGCAGCCTGAGTAAAGCTCAGCTCCCCATGGCCATTGTTTGCTGCAGAAGGGGGTGGGTTATTCTTGGTTCCCGAAGGCGTGTGCAGAACATCCCGTGCCGAGGGATGGATCCTGGCTATTCCGGGCAGCAAAGAGGAGCTTTTTAAAGAGCAGTTTCCGGAGAGGCAAACTGGCAGAAAGCTGAAGCCAGCCACAAGGGTTTGGAGTTTAGAATAAAAATGGGCTTTTCAGAGATGTTTCTGGGACAGGCTGAGTGTGCCTAAAAATAAAGCAAGCCACACTAGCCTGCCCTAGTGAAACGCCCTCTGACTAGGCACTGGACCCAGTGCTGTAGCCATGCCATAGGAAATGTGCAGGACAACAGGTAGCCCTGTTCCAGGGCAGGTACTTACCAGGATGCAAAGCGCCAAGTACTGGCACCTCCAGGCAAGATCACATACACCCCTAGTGATGGAATTCTAATGGAAACCGCTCTGCAGTGTCTCCTCTAGTCTGCCATCCAGGAGAGCCAGGCTGGATCACCACCCTCCTTCCTGGGGCTGGCAGCAGCCGGCTCAGCCCCTGGGCGGGGAGACGCCAAGCTCTCCCGCCCAAACAGCCACCGCCCCATGCGGCTAGAAGGAGCGGCTCACAAGGGAGCGCCAGATTCCAGCCCATACAGCCACAACCTGGATCAGGGTACAAATCCCTTGTGCTTCCCCATGGCTCTCAGCACTCTGGGGACCGATCCCAGCATTTCTGCCAAGTGTGAACTGGGAATCCAGCCTTCCCCACCGTGGACATGCACTGTGTTCAGGTATATCCCCTGCCCGCCCACACCCTCCCGCACAGCCTCAGAACACTCCACACAGACTAGGGGTCAGGCTGCTCAGGAGTCACTTCAGAATCAGCCCCCCAGATCTGCCTAGAGCAGTCACGTTCGCAGGAGAGCAGACTGTTGCTGAGGAGGTATTTAGAGAAACACAGAGCAAGCTAGCAAAGAGCCACTGGACATTGGTAGGATGAGATTTGGATGCATAGTCTGCATGTTGCATTTGCAGCCTGTGCTACTGAGGGAGACTCCATTGCACTGAAGGGTGAATGGAGAACTACAGAAACATCCAGGAGAGGAATGCCAGTGACTCATGGTGGCTCTCTGGGAACGGGGTTCCTCCAGATGGTGGCGGACAGGAAGGACGCATTCCTGAGAGAACCTGGCAAAACAATGGGAACACCGGGAGCCAGGGGCGAGACTGATCTCTGGTCACATGAACGGGTACTTTCAGCTGAGACTTGGAAAGAGAACATGGAGCCTTCACCTCCAGGTCACTGATTCGAATCTGGCACATGCTGCTAGCAGCCACGTTAGTCTAACAGCTGCTTGGCCTCTACCCTGCGAGGTGGTGGGTCTCCGTCCAGCTCGGAGTGGGAGCGCTTGTCTGCGCCACAAAGCCGGTGGCTGTCTTAGCAGAGCACAGCCGTTCAGTGCTTGACCTAAGATGGAACCCGCTTCCTCCCAGAGACAGTCCCAGGAGGTTAAAGCCAAGACCGCTGCTGTGGGCCGACCAAGCCTACGGCCGAAGCGCACACAGAGGCCGCGCATGCTCAGCCAGCTGAATAAGGAAGTGCGCTTCCTTGCAAGCCATGTTTACCCTACTTTTCTCTTTATTGAAAGCTCCAGCTGGCATTGGTTTCTGCCCCGCCCAGCTGTACACTGAGCAGAATGCCAAGAGATACCAACAGCTACTTATCTCAGAGCTGATGGCCCGGACTCGTATTCACTCCAGCTGAGTGGCTGCCCTGTGCCCCTCTTAGGCTGGGGGAGAAAGTGGCCCTCTAATCCCAACAGACCCCTCAGGTCCACAGGAAACAGGAGGGCCCCCCCCCCAATTCTAAGCAACATCCTCTGGGATCTCCGCAATCCAGCTGCGTTGTAATTGGCGAGTTGTCGTCAGTATGTGGAGGGCAGGGGATGGAGGGCGGGTACTGCAGGTGGTAAAGCAGGTTTCTCAAACCCTCACCCCATCACAGTGACGTCCAGATGCTAACAGGGCCCATTCCAGTCACTTGCCTCCTTCCATTGGCACAAGCCAGACTCCCTAATAGAGCCGTCCCTATGCTCCTTAGGGCCGGGTGGGGGGGAGGTTTCTGCAGTGGGCTGGGTTTCAGCCCAGAGAGCGCTAAGAGTGATGAGCAGTAAGCCACGGACCCCAGACCCGTCTGCATATGCAGGGAGGGCACAGTCATGCTCACCTGGAAAGCACCTAGCACTTCTGGGGCAATACCACAAGTAACTGAGTAACGCTTGGCCTCCTCCCTGCCCAGTCCTGCCAGCCTCGCCCCACTGACTAGCTCTCTGTACGACCCACCTCGCCAGCAGGCTGCAGTTGGAGGCAGCGTAAGATCACAAGCAGAAGTGCCAGGCTAAAGAATTGGGGCAAGAGAGCCGAGCCGACAGCAAAGAGCTTGCTGCTGACTGTCTAGACTGCATGTTGGCTTGCACCAGAGTCTGGCTTCTCCAAAGCAAGTCGAGTACATTATAGCCAGAGCTGATTTGGGGTGGGAGGGATCAATTTTACTGGGGCCCCAAAACCTCTGTGACTGTGGTGAAATGGGAGGAGGACCCCACTGAACCTGACATACTGGGACACACACTTCTTTCAAGTGGCCTGATTACAGTCCCAGCCTTTGTCCTGCGAGCAGGGCTCCGTTGTGCAGAGCTACTCCTCCGACCCACCCCAGAAGGTAATAAAGGCAGCTCTAACCCTGCCTGCTTCTGGCTCCTGTCAGATAAGCTCTGTGCCTCACTTTCCTCACATCTGCACTTAACGCTTCTCCAGGGAGTTGCTCATCCCCAGCATCAGCATGCGTCTATGCACTCAGGGGATTACTGGAGAAAACAGCCCACGCCGCAGATGGCTCCAAACGCGGCCCTACCCCAGGGACAGCTGGGTACCACAGAGGAAGCTTTCCTGGAAAGAGCCTCAGTGTGGAGACAGTGGGGGCCATTCCACTGTTACTCTGCATTTCCCCAGTCCCACCTGTGCCGAAGAATTCAGGGTGGGGCTCTAATACTAGCAGATGGGAGGAAGTGTCTCCCCCTTATCCCTGCCATCTACCCCCTTCCTGGGCTCTTCAAAGGAACCTCTCTGCTCTCTGGGGAGAGGGGAGCTTGCTCAGATCAGGAGTGACCCAGGCTGATACACAGAGCCAGGAGAGCTGCCTTTTATGGCCATGCCAGGCTCCACCTGGACTTCACTCTCACTCAAGCTTTGCAGCGACCTTAGAGAGCAGGCGTTCCATAGTCCGCCTGTGCCCCAGACACAGAGTCACAACAAGTCAGGGATGAGTCACAGTTTCAGACCTGATAAGAGAAGCGAGGGGGGAGTATGACTGGTAAAGGCAGCCACATGCATTTCCAAAGGAGAGGATTAATTACCACCTTCCACTAATACTCTGAGTCACGCCTGGAAGGAGCTGGACCAGGGGAGCGCTATGCAGACAGCTCCCCTCCACCCAGGAACAGACCCAAGCCAAGCCATTTCATGGGACAGCCCAGCCCACGAAAGCTACAATGCAGCTGTAACCCATTTCGGTGCCTGAGCTGGCAGCAAGTTAGTCCAACCCGACCCCCGTTTCCCTCAGCCGGCTGATTTAGTGGCACTTCTTCTGTCTGAGTCAGGGCGTTGGGTGAATTTTATAGGGGATTGCTGCGTCGGGACGAGGTCTGCTCAGGATTTGTTACCAAGAAGGTTGCTTTTCTGCAAGGACTTGGTAAAAACATGTCTGAGCACCACCAGCTTTTCCCAGGAAGCCCTGTGCTGTAATGAACAGCGCAGAGCAGGCCTGGGCAAATGTTTTGGCCCGAGGGCCACATCTGGGTTGCAAAATTGTATGTAGGGCCAGGTAGGGAAGGCTGTGCCTCCCCAAACAGCCTGGCCCTGCCCCCTATCCGACCCCCACTCCCAATTTCCACCTCTGACTGCCCCCTCAGAATCCCTGACCCATCCAACCACCAGCTCCTTGTCCCCTGACTGCCCCCTCCAGAGACTTGCCCCTAACCACCCCCCAGGACCCTACCCCCTATCTAAACTCCCCTGCTCCTTGTTCCCTGACCCCTCTCCCCGCCCCCCCCCCCCCAAGGCCTCCCCCGCCCCCCCCCCTCCCCGGGCCCCCCCCCCCCCCCGCCCAGAACCTCCACCTCATCCAACCATCCTCTGCTCCCTGTCCTCTACTGACCACACCCTGGGACCCCCTGCCCCTTATCCAAGCCCCCAGCCCCCTTACTCCATGCTGCTCAGAGCAGCACGTCTGGCAACCACATGGCCCACCAGAGCCAGCCATGCACTGCAGCGCTGCCCAGAAGTGGCAGGCCAGAGTGCTGCTCGCACGTTGCGCTGAGGCTGCGGGGGGGGAAGGGGCCGAGGTAGCCTCCCCGGCCAGGAGCTCAGGGGCAGTTAAGGACGGGACCGCAGGCTGTAGTTTGTCCACTCCGGCACAGAGCCACGTTCAAGGGAGAGTGAATCAGACCCAGGGCCTGGCAATGCATACACCCCAGCCAAGGCAGGGAAAGAATTCAAAGAGGAGCCCAAATCAAGCTAAAATAGTTGCCTTGTAGAGTTAGAACAGGAGTCAGGAAATCTGGGTTCTACCATTCCCAGCTCTGCCACTGATTGAATTTGGACAAGTCACTCTACTTATGCACCTCAGTTTCCCCACCTATGAAATAGGTGAATCACACTGGAAAATTAAAGCTAGTCCTATGAAAGTCTACTAGATCCCTGAAATCCACACAAAGCTAGCACACAGACATACCCACTCATTTTCTACCATCCCAGGTACATTTTAAGGGCAGAGTTCTACTCTTGGCTGTCTATAATTTTAAGCTATAAAGTTATAATTTTATTTCTGGTTAGGTTACAACTGTAATGGCTTGTGCATAATGCATGCTTATGCGATAGTAAAAAAGGCAAAGAAAACCACTAATGGAAGCTGCTCAAGCGATTTACTCCCCACCCCGTGTCAACAAGGTACGCTGGAGGGGGTGGAGCTTGGGGTTGAACTACTGGAGAGCACTGGGTCAAGCAGAACACAGGACGTGTCTCCACACTACACAGGAGCATTCAGTTGTCAGTGAGCGGTTAACAAAGGTAGATGCAAATCAAAGTTTCCAGAAAAAGGCCAGAGTCGATCGCGGACTCATTGCTGAAAATAGACTGGTCTTGCATTCAGCACTTCAGCCCACGTCTCTTGTTATCCGCGTAGGCCTGAGATACTTCTGTCCCTCTTCTTGCACCGGTAAATGAAGTGAACTTAAATCACTGGGTACACAAATACAAAGGGTTAATCTTAAAACTGTGCCAAGATGTGAGAGGAACAATTCTCTTTGCAGTGCCAGGTGAGTGGGATGTAAGTTGCAGGCTGACAGCCATCAGTCAAGAGGACAACAAAGCAGTGGCAGCCACGAGACCCTCAGAACAAGGCACTGAGTGGTATCTTTAGGACAGTGTCTTGTCTCAGGTCACTCCTTGTTATGGAAGGGCACCTGCAGAACTCATCCCAAGGCGAGGCTTGCTACCAATTCCATGTCACCGCACACAGGGGTTCTCTAAGTGGAGGTCAGGACCCCTCAAGGAGTCACAAGGTTATTCCATGGGGGGTCATAAGCTGTCAGCCTCCACTTCAAATCCCGCTTTGCCTCCAGCATTTATAATGGTGTTAAATATATTTTTTAAAAGTGTTTAGTTTATAAGAGGGTCATACTCAGGGGCTTGGTATTGAAAAGGGTCAGCAGCACAAACGTTCCAGAACCACTGTTCTAAAGGCAGCAAGGTGATTAGAACAGGGAGTCATTCAGGACAGCCCCCAGTACACAGCCCTGGTTAATCCCTTCAAGTACTTCCCCTGCCACAGGGGGGCTGGCCTATAAGCCACAATAAAAGCACGGGAGTTAGTAAGTCCTGAGTGAGTATCAACCCACTTCTGTTTCATGGCTTGGTCAGTTCCCCCAAAAAGCCATAGCTAGTTCCCAGGGCACCAGATAGCAGGAGCAGCTTTCTTTGCAGCTGAGCAGACGGAGGTTTGGCAATTTGGACAGAGAACTGGGGGTATCTAAATATAAGCACTTGGGTAGGAAAGGAGATGGGAAACACTCAGCACTTCTCAAATCTTCTCCCACGCCCCAGGGAGGTAGGTCAGAGCAATGGGGAAAATGGCAGGGAGGGAGGTGACTCACAGCGCCAGAGAGAGTCTGAGCCATACCGAGGAACAGAATTGATGAAGGTGTGACTCATGTGTTACCTGCATGTTCTCCCAAAGCAGAAGCCACCTACAGAGGGAGGAGCACATGGGGGTCAAAACCACAGAAACTAAGTGTTCCTAAACTGGCTGGGTAGTACACGTACACATGTACACACACACACACACACACACACACAACGGTGGGTCCGAACAGTGGAGTCAAGGGGAGAGATTTTCACAGCAGATTTAAACACCTTTCAGTCGGATTGAAGGCGTCTCAATCCCTTCACCTACTTCAAAAATCTCAACCAAGGACCTTACAGACAAGACGAGGAAGCAAAATGCAAGTGGCTGGTAGTTGAGACATTGAACTGGAAGCTGAAGAGGTCCAAGAAGGGTTGACTGGAGCCTATGGAAGGACTATGAATGGGTCCAGTCACAGCCACTGCATTGAAATTCAGGTTTTGCTAGAGGGGGGCAATTTTCTATTTAAGGAAAACCGAGTGTCTCAAGACCAGGTGTGACCCTGAGGGGAATCAGACCATCTGCTTCCCTCCAGCACTGCACACGATGAGCAGGGCTACTGGAGCATGTCCAGTCAGAGGCCAGCAGAAGTGGCAGGTTTTGTTGATTCTGTCCAGCACCTAAGGAGAGCACAAACCGAGGCGGGGCCGGTTACATAGAGATTGAGCATATAGGTGCACAGTAACTGCTGCTCTGAGAGCCGAAGGAGTTTGACAGCCACTTATTTGCCAAGCATGCCTGGGTTCGGCTGGAACACTGACTGCTCACACGGCTCTGCATAATGCATGAGCGGCCGTCGTTTTTCCAGGGTAGATGGACGACAATTATTTAAGCTTACAAATCAAAAGCTAGTCCAGGGGTATTTTACGAGCTTACATGAGCTAGGCCTGATAACTTTTGGCTGCAAACAGGATAACAATTTTCAAGGCGCTGCATGTGACTATCTGCTCTTGATGCTTTGTACAAATTGCAGGTAAGCCAATGCCCCTGTGACAGCATCTCTAGTCCCACAATACAGCTAGCCACTCAGAAGTGCAGGCAAATTATGTGGGCTAAGGCACCAACCTCAGAGTAGCCCGATGAGTGACTCCCAGATTAAGACTTCAGGCTGGATGTCTGGCACCAGCTTTCTTCCATTCCTTCACAGCACTCACCAGACCCGGGCTTGCAACCGCCCAACTCCATTACAGGAGAGAGTGGAAGAGGAGCAGCCAGAGTACAGCACTACCCAGACACAGAGCAGCTTCCTGAAAGGTGGGAAGAGCTTCAGGATCGGCTGGAATAGAGGGGCCAGAGATCATGAGAAGGCTGTTGCCTCGCCAACCGACGAACAGCTGGGAAAACTGCACACTACACAATGTTGCTTGTTTATAGTATGGCTTTCCTGGAATTCCTTGCAAGTGTACTCAGTTAGGAATTAGTATTATTCTGAGTGAGCACGCATCTCCCTTGTGGAACAGGAGAATGGACTTTTCCCCTCCCACTCACCTCTCTGGGGAGGGGGACAAGGAAGGAAGCAGGTTTTATTCAGTTCAGAGCTGCACTGGAAATATGAAAGGGGATTTTAGCCTTTTGATCATAGGAGCGAGAGCGAATGAGGTATATTAATGTAACAAAGAGCCTCGCATACGGAGATCATGTTTGTACTTTGACCTAGTTTTCTGCAGTTTCATCCATGCTACAGAATTAAAAAAGCCACATTTCAACCCATGTGGCAGCCTCTGGTCAGAAGCCTGGAGGAGCCAGTAATAAGCCTGATCGTTCGCACCTTGAGAAGTGTCTTTGGAGGGTTAGAAAGTAGCACAGCTCAAGCAATGAGTGAGCATGCAGCAAGTGTGCTTCTAGGCAACTGAGCTAGCAGAAAGAGAATGTCGCTGTTTGACCAGGGGCTGGGTTAATGTCAACTGCTCCAGGAACACTCTCTCCTGTGTGTTTCTGTGGTGCTCCCCTCAGTGTAAGTGCATTGTGAGACCTAGAAGTCCCCAAGGAGAATCCAGCTCTGTCCCCTTGTCAGATCGGGGGTTAGCACAGGAAAGCTAGTGAAATTCATTCTGAAGGCAGCAAGATACATGGTTATTCTGGCCTCCCAGTTGCAGGCAACATGCCAAGTGGATGGTCAACAGTGCCCACCACTGCAGAGATGCCTAACCGCTGCTGCAGCAGAGGTGGGTCCCACAGGTGGCGGCACCAGTAATTTGGAGGGACTGGAAGAAAGGATGCCTTTGTCTTCCCCCTCTTCAATGCAGAGAGAAGCGCAGGGAAGGTATGCTCTGTGCAGCTGCAATTGGAATAGAGAACAAGGTACCAATGCAACCATGCAGAGGCTTCTGTAGAGCAAAATGACATGCAAAACCTTTGCTCAGCCTTGAGGATCTCTCTTTTGGTGCCAGGCTGCTCTGCCTCATGCCCCCCACACCAACCGTGTGGCCTCCTGCTTCAAAGCAGCAGATACAGAGTTTCTCTCCACATCTTCCAAATCAAAGAGAATCCTTTCCCCAGGATATTAACCCTGAAGAGGTCTCGTAGGAGAGCATTAGCTGTCACGAAGGCAATGCCCTTGGTAGTCACTAGCATGACGAAAGCTGACCTACAGCATGCAGGCATGTAAACAGAGATAAGGTTAACTGGTCTGTACATAGGAGAGTTTCCAATACCACAAACACTCCATTCGGATTTGGAAAGAGGGAGAATTTGCAGGAAGACCAGAGGGCAGGCAGCAAGCAGAGCTGAAGTGAGATGTGACAAGAGAACCCATGAAGTGACCAGTGGTGCCAACACTCAGTCTGGTATTCACGAGGAATACCATGGGAACATGCTACTGTCTCCTCACTCTTCAAGTGCTTAGCCCTGTTGCTGTGGTAGACAGTTTGAAAACGTGGCCCTGAAGGCATAAAACCAGAAGGCAAATTTTAAAAAAATAGAATTTAAGTCTCATGATTTCGGGGGTCAGACTCATGAGTTTTGAACTCTGAGTGGGCAGCATTGCAGGGGCCTTCAGGGAAAGCAGAACAGAGACAGACCACCACACAAGGAACAGGGTCCTCCTTTCCTGTAACAAACAGGAACCAATTCTGCCACCAAAAACATTCTCGTTCAGAAACAGGGTCATTTTATCAGGACTCATCTGATAAACCATGAACTAGGTATCTTCTAAGCTGCTCCCCATGCTTGTGTAGCAATGAGAAGACAATAGGAAATGCTTATTATGAGGGGCGGGGGTGGTGGGACTTTCCCATTCTATCAGAAACTACAGCAGCATCATCAGATCTTTCCCAGGAAATCACATGAAGGTCACGCCCTGCTCCTTTATTGGAGCACGGGACAGTAATAGGCAGCACACTCCCATCCATCACTTTAGAAGGGCTCTGCTGGCAGGAGCTCTAGACATGGACTTGCCACTCAGCACTAATGCAGCTCCACACCCTTTGTTGTGCCAGCACAGGAGTTGGAGGTGTCCAGGAGGAGCCACACCTGCTAAGCAACCGCCTCCTACACAAGGTCCCTGCGTAGCTATCTGATGGGTGTGAACAGCACCCACCGAATGCAGTACACACAAGTAACTAGGAGACAAAGACCGAATCACACTGTGGTAGCTCTGTATATTGACCGGGTCATTGGGGTTTACGTTGGTTTAGTTTAATAGCAGGCAGTTGGTAAAAACAGGAAGCAGAACAATGGCTCGAGATAGCTGCCCATACCAGCACTTATGGGACATCACTGGAGAGATTCCCTTTGATGTTCTACACTCCTCTGTCCAGGGAGGGGCCCAAACCTGGGAACACAGGAGAAATAAAACCCAGCTAGATTTAAAAGGACACACCCTCATCCAGGGAAAGAAAGTTACAGAGAAAGGACTGATCTGTCCTATACCCCAAAGCTACAGGCACCTGGGACAGAGACACTTCCTTTGGGTCTCCACCAGAGGCTGGTGATGCCTCTGGGAAGAGTCCTGCATATAGACAGTCTTTAAGACCCTTTTCCCCTCCCCGCTGTTACAGATTAACACTTGGGTTTAAGGCGGTTGCTAGTCACTACCTACCCCTGGCTCCAGAAAGGCTGAATCAGGGTGCTATACAGAGTCAGAGCTGCTGGTTAAGCTCAGTTGGTACAGGAGGCTGCTGCAGCTCAACACGTGGTCTCAGAGTGGGAGAACTGCCCGATTCCATACCAGAAGTCATGGTACAAGGCCTGGAGCCTGTGGTGCAGTCAGAGGCCGCAGCCAGCTCTGTACTTGTGACCCTGGAACCAAGGAAGATGGTGGGAGGCTATCCAGGAAGCTAAGAAGATCTACTGGACTGTTCCACATCCTCAAAGGGGACAGCGGCAGCCACACCGTCCCAAGGACTCTTCTTTCTAGAGATCTGTCAAAGTTAAGACAAATCCAGATGCCAATGCGGAGTGTGGGATGGAAGCGGACTGTCACCTAGCTTGATCGCCAGAGATTCAACAATCACACAAGATACCTCCCTACAGAACTGATTCGGCGTAATTACTGCAGAGAAGCTGGGGCTAACCTGTGCCTTTTCAACTGTTACAAGGGCTACTGCTATGCTGATAGGACAAACGCTGACCATTAACGATCAACGATCATTAGCAATAGGGGAAAAACAGTGCTCCCCATTCCAACCAAACCATCAGCATGTGCCATTTCCCAACAGCCAGCACCTGACGGGGAGAGTCCACTTTGGTAGCCAAAGTGCAGCAGCTCACTGTGCACAAGGCTGCTCCCTCAGAGGCATGGAAAAATACCACTCCGTAGATTCAGGAATTCAGGCAAAGTCACTGCCCAATATATGACCAACTCAACTCTATGAAGCAGCCGAAGACTTGCACAGGCAGCGGGGAACTCTAAAAACTGGGGGAACCACTGACTATTAACTGGTGTGATCGTTTCTAGCCCCAAAAGTTTTTATGGAACATGCCATCACAAACATTTTAGGGAGTAAGAAACTTTGGTGAACTGGGTTTCACTTCCAGGCATTTCCTGACCGCTGAAAACCATGGAGATTCCAGACTGGCCAATTGCATGGGCATGTCAGGAGGAACATGAAACTAGATGTGCAAAGTTTATTTAAGGGCACAAGTGTCAAAACAGAACCAAGTATCAGGTCAGGCTGGATGGTCTAGTCATCCACTCCCCCAGAGTGACGACTTTTTAAAAGGTTTAATTCTTTCCCTGCTACAATCCTGGAGTCAAGGAGTTAAGAATCCTGACAAGGAGCAGAGGAAGCTACAGCTGGAAAGACAGCAACTAGAAGCCTCGTATCTCCAAAGTTATTTGATCTGCAGCCAGACAGCTTCATCTCTGCACAGATAACGTTGACAAGGAAGTCTCCAATAAATATGCATCTATTTGCAGCTCCAATGCCTGTGTCTAGCCCTTTCCTTTTTCTCCCGAGATAAACCTGCCCTTCTTCGTGCCGAGCAGGCAGCAGAATCTTTATTAGAGTTCCAAATTTAAACTGATTTACTGCTGAGTGACCCCAAAAAAGCAGCAGGGAAGCCGTAAATATTGCTGCATAGAAAAACAACCTATCCCCAGAGATGCTCAGCTCCTGGTCATGACACTTCCAGTTGTCAGGCTCAAATCACTCAGTCTCAGCTTCAGATGGGGGAGCAGGAGGGTTGCAGGACTGATGGGTAGGAGCGATGCATATCGAGGCACACGAGGACACTGTGCCCCCACACTGGAGTGCGTGACTGCATCCTACCCCTGCCCCTTTCAAATCACAGGCTGGCGTTGAAAGCCAGAACTGCCAGCTCCAGTTAAAAGGATTTGAGACTAAGAACACAGGGCTCACCAGAGCACTGTCTAACCACTAAAATAGGTTAAATGAAGCTCAGGGATATTACATTAACCCCCTGGACAACACAGAGAATGCTGCTAAGCATCTGATCAGCTTGGAGACTGAAGAGCTGGGGTATTTAAGGGTTACATTGCCACAGCCAGACAGTCTAGTTACACTTTAGAAATCTTACCTTGTGCTTCAAATTTTTAGTAGATTTCAAACTAAAAGTGTTGACACTGAGCATCCAAACGCACGACCCTTCGGAGGCAGGCCAGTAACTTTAGACACATTTGGGTAAGATGGTGTTAAGTGGGGGGACTCCCCAGTTTCCCAACACTTGGGAGTTTCCAGGGTTTCATTTGCCATTCTGCAATGAGAACACACCCAAAGCAGGCTGCCCTCCCCTACGAAGGAGAGAGGGAGGGAACAGGCAAAGGAGTAGTCTCCACTACCTATTTGCGCATAAAGCAGCCCCTCCATTTTCCGGGAGAGAACAAAAGGTCAGAAGGGCTGTTGCTCTCCCCCTTTCAGGAATCTCACTGTTCACAGCTAGGCGCAAGTGGGATGAGCCTGAGCAAATGTAGTTAGTAACTTAGGCCTTTAAAAGGAGGCGTTTAAGACAGTTTGACAAACACATGCAGCAAGAAGCACAGAGTCTAAGGCAGGCAATCTCGAATCCTCTCACTAGCAAATTAGAGAACACGAGGCACAGAAAGCAGGGAAGAGAGAAAGATGCTAGAGACAGGCGCTGGTCTCTAGAGCTGCCAGGAACAGTGCCAAACCTAGAGGAAGGAGAAGGTTTCCCTTTTAACTCCATGTCCTCACAGCCCATCAGAGCTCAAGACCCAACCTGCAGAGAGTCTTACTTGTCCAACTCACATGACACGTCCTGGGGGTGATCTGTAGGCCCCAGAGGTCAGAAGAATCTATTACACCTGATTATCTCCTCCCTGCACACAGTGAAAGTATTAGACAAACCAATTACTTCTTAGTGCTGAGCCCAGATCCCAGCTTGTGACCTTACACACACACACCATTGAATCCACTCACATTTGGGAGTATCACTCACAATGCCACGGATTGACTCAGGGAGTCCTGAATCCATGAGCCCCTCCAGCATTTCCGACTTCACGTGGTCTGTCCCGGCATCCCCTTCCTCAGCCCACAGCAATGGGAGAGGTCTCCAGCAGGGCTGCTTTAGCATGGAAGGTAGCAAAAAGGCCTACGCATTCACATACATGGAATCAATCAAGATACCAACCACAACAGGAGATTAAAAACAGGACATTTTGTCCTGCAATGAACAACTTCCCACTATCTTTGCGGCAAATAATCAGGGATACAATTTGGCCTTGGTGGTGTCCCAAAAGTGCATAAAACAGCCCCACTGGAGCACCAGTCAAATCCTCTCTGTGAGGTATAGAAGCCAGGAAACCTTTGGGATCTCATGACAGCATCTGTGGCTCTGGAACGTCACTTACAATCTCTCCACACCCCTCAGAGGGACGTGTTAAGTTTGGGCTGTATCTAGGTGCCTAAAGATCCAGCTAGGTACCTAGTGGGGTTTTCAAAAGTGCCTAAGTGCCCATCTCCCATGGGTGTTAACCCACCACATGCCCAACTCCCACAAGCTCTGCTGGAATTTTCAGAAGGGCCCAGAGGCTTATGTACTTTTAAAACTCTGGCCCTAAAGCACTGCCTAAATTCTAAGGTGATCTACAAGGCCTGTATGGGGGCCAAGAAGCACGTCCATGCCCTGTCCACACCTTCCTAGGCCACCCTCTAAGGCAGAGATTGGGTTAACTTCAGGAGCAGGGCAAAACTACTTTTCCTCCTCTAAAAAAAGCTATATTTACAGCTAATGAAGCTCAGATGGAAGGCATGGCAAACGCAGTGCTCTCTAAAAGACTAGTGGATTGGTTATGAAAGGGGTTCCGTCCCAGAGGGGAAAACAAGGATGAGAGAGAGCACGCGCGAGAGAGAGCAAGCAGCTTTTCAAGATTCCACCAGCATCAATGAAAAATAAAAGCATTAAATACATAAAAAGAGTCAGACCTCAGTAGCTTAAATCATTTCAATGGAAGCTTTACAGGGAAGGAAAGTTGAGGAATTCAAAGGGACCGGAGGGACCTTTAATGAGGAGACTCGTGTGTGTTAAAGGAGCCGTGATCTTTTTAAAGAAAGCTGAAATGCGCGATTCACTCCCTCCCCAATCCCCACTCTGCTAGCTCTGTCATAGCATCCACGCAAACAAAGGAAATGAATTCCTCTGTTCTCCTCGCATGTTCGTACTGTACTGGAACCGTTCCCCCAGCCTCCCTTGTCAGGCAGATGAACAACCATCAACAGGCTCTTGGATAACATCATTCCAAGTTGCTCAGAAACAGGGGAAGGGACCTTTGGAGACAGGCCAGCTGACTGGGGGAGGTTATTACAAAATGGTATTTATTAAATGCCATCACTGAGAGGCAAAGGTCATTTCCAAGACTGTTGATACAAGGCTACTACAAAGCATCCTCCCTCATGCACACAGTGGTGTGTGCATTTCTCATGCATTCCTTCACACAAAGCTCAGTTAAAACAGAGAGCCACCCTCCAAACTGCATGGTTCTCAGCAGTTACCTGTTTTGCCTGGTTGCAGCTCTCCATCAATGAAGCTCACAAGGACAGATGCAAGAAATAGATGCATTCTCCAAACCCTGGAATTGCCTTGGCTTCACGCAAGTTAATAGTTATTGACAACCCCAAGTCCAGACTGTAATATTTCAGCACCTCCTGTCATACGATGACAAGATGTTATGCATTATTAGCTTCCACTACTCTCCCCTTGTAAGCACATGTAGAGTGCTGGTCATTTCAATTCTCTTCCTTCAGCAATTGGCATATACAACCCTCCTGGAAGACACCCTGAAAGCTGTCAGACACCCACCGCCTTTAGGTCTTTTGCTGAAGTTTGGTTATTGTGGGTACACAACAAATGGCAAGCTGAAATGGCTATTCACTGGGCCACCACTGCGCTAGCTGTTTGCGTGTTTTCCTTACCTGCTGCAAGTTGTTCTGCTTTCTGCCGCACAGAAGCAAAAGCCCCACGCAAGGGAAGGCCAGGGAGCCAGCGTCTGCCAGACACCCTGCAGCTCAAGGCATGATCTCAGCACCATATGTACACGTGGGTATGCTTAACACAAGCAGCCGATCGGTCTGTTCTATTGTGTCTCATGCTGATATTTTCCATTGGATTAAGCCTCGGAAGCAGTGAGTAACTCAGCCACGAAGAGACATTTCAGAGATGCCAAAGCCAGAAGGACCATTAAACGATCCAAGACTGAGGGCTCATTTTTCAAAGGACATTTCCCCCCCCCCACCCCGTTACTGAGCACAATAACATGTTCATTTGCATTTGGCTAAAGCCTCTTCTAGAAGGGCATCCAGGCTGGATTTCAAGACATCAAGAGATTAAGAGCCCACCACTGCCCTTGGCAGTTTGTTCCAATGGTTAATCACCTGCACCGAAAAAAAGCTCTGCTCAATTTCTAATAAACTTCCACTTCCAACCATCTGTTCTTGTTCTACCTTTCTTCATTAGATTAGAGACCTCATTACTACCTGGTGTTTTCTCCCCATGAAGGTAGTTCTATTAATCTAAATCACCTTCTTTTTGATCAGCTAAGCAGATTGAGTTCTTCTAGTTTCACTGGAAGGCATTTTCTCTAGACCTCAAATCATTTTTGTGGCTCTTTTCAGCAGTCTCTCCATCAGTCAGCAAGGACAACAGAACCGGACGCAATATTCCAGCAGTGGTCTCACCAGTGCCACAGGCAGAGGTAAAAGTCACCTTCCTGCCCCTATATGCTACTCCCCCAGTTTATCCTACAATGAAGAGACAGGGAGCCATGCAGTAATAAGGTGCGATGCCTGATATGTGCAGTGCTGTAATGATGGAACACCCTCACATGGGCCATCTTTGAGTGGCTGAGAAACTCCACTTTACATCTCTTCAGCCTGCTCCACCCCAGCTGGGGGAGGGTGGAGTGTTATGCATGTTCTTTCCTGTCCCCACTGCTTGTAAGGCGGACTCCTGGCACCACTGGGTGGGATGGGGCATCTTTGCTAACATGGTTCGTCTTCATCTACACACACCCAGCATCTCCCGTGCATCAGGGAAAGCGCTCCTGCAATCACAGCTGACTGGGGCACCAACCAAACCTGGCCTCTTGGCCTGCATGCAACTTGGGCCAATTACTGCTGTACCGAGGGACAAGGGGCAATCATGATTAATGCCAACTCCTATGTTGCACTCATGCAAGTCAGCTGAATTCACCCTCAATACTGTATCAGGGCAATCTTTAGACCAATCAGCAGGTCTTTCACCACAGGGAGCTGGTTAAACCCTAGTCAGCTAACGTGATTCCACTCTACCATGTGACGAGAAAGAAATGTCATTTTTTTCCCAGTGGGAAGGTCCAAGGAATCTTTAGTGATTTTACAACACACCAAGGTGACCGACACACCCGAAGCACGCACACATTCTCTGAGAACACCACGCACAGAACCCTCCCACACCCTTCGGCAGTTACTTAACGAAGATACATTTGGCTGAAAGAGGTCATTTTTGAATTATAACTATTCCATCGCCCTTGCAGGCCAAACCTGTTATACCACATGAGCTCTCGTAAGCCTAATATATTTTTGCTGTTAGACATATAAAAAAGGGAAGCCACTCCCCTCCCCTCTCCTCCCCTCCCACACTCTCTTCCCAGGTTAAGAACCCTGGAGCCAGCCCATCATTGCATCTTCACTTTGGCAGCAGCTTCACCCTCCCCAAGGTTAAGAGTCAACAGGGACTAGTCTCATTTGTTGTAATTGTGCATGCATGCCTCATTATTAAGGGAAAATCCAAAGGCTCTGGTAATTACTACATCAGAATAACTAGAGGCAAAATTACATTAAACACGTATGCTTCTGTGTTAAGCCCTTTCCCCACCCCTTGACCTGCTTTCCCATTAACAAGATGTTTGGGAAAGAAATCGGTTTATATTAACTAAGCTGGAGAGAATCCCTGGACGCAAACCAGCTCTTCCAAGCCAGTCAGCTGTACTCGGGGAATTCCCAGCCTCTCTGAAAACAAATATGGGGCCCAACCTTTGGCATCTCAGCGGAGAGGCTCGTTAGGCATAGAGGAGCAGCACCGCCTATACCCTGGAGCAGACGTGACACCCCAGGAGGAAATGCACCACGTCGTCATTACACCATGGTATGATGTTTGAGGCAGTCCCCATTTCAGCTGTCTACATAAGCCACTTACAACACTCATCTGCCCCAGTTACAAGGAGTTCTGGTGATGCACACCACAGCTTCTGTTGCACAAGAACAGATTAAATGTGTTTGCGCGTCCACACCTACTATGCTGCTAAAAGTGTGGTACCAGTGCATTCTGGGAAAGTGTGGCTGGCCAGTAGTGCCTCAGTACATGTCAAATGCCCAGCAGGACACGGAGCTGCCCCATCTGTTGCTGGCATGTCCTGTCCTGCCACAGAGAGCTGGTGAGAGAATCAGGCAAAGCAAAAGGGGGAAGGGCTGTCCGTGCACACTGTGGTGGAGAGAAGCCTGCCAGACCAGCTGCAGAAAGACAACCATGCGCCAGCTTAGACCACCAACTCCTAGTCTCGACATTGGCAGGGACACAGCCGAATTTAGAGCCAGCCAGGCTCAATTACAAGCCCAGCTGAAAGCTGTAGTGGGGACAAGATCTAAGTATTAGATACGCTGCCTCCACTAGAACCCCCATACAAATAAGTTCAGGTACATCGAAGTCTGGAGACCTGCAGAACTGTCCTATGGCAACGCCAAAAGATGCTAAGATCAGACCTGCCTTGTGCTAGGTGCTACACAGGCACAGAACAGAGTCCCTGGCCCAAGGAACTTCTCATCTAAACAGAAATAGACAGAGCAAAGATCTACCCCATTGCACAGTCAGGGGACAGAGACAGAGATTAAGCAATTTCCCCATGCACATATAGGGAGGATTTGGCAGAGGAAGGAAATTAAATCAGCGCTGTGGAGTCCCAGTCCAGACCCTGACCCACAAGCCCATCCTTCTCCACTGAGCTGTGTAGAAAGGCTAGGGTTAGATATTTAATAGCAAAGGGCAAGGCTTGAAACTAAACAGAAGAGGTTAGGGGCGGTTACTGGTATATAGAAATAGAACATACCGAAGGGGCAAGTTTTAGGCAAGGGTTTAAAACAAAGGCAATTAAAATAAAGATGCCACTAATGAAGTGTGTTCTTGTCAACCCCTTAGTTGCCTAGCTTACAAGTGCTCCCCATCTCCCCCAAGATAAGCTAAGGGCAGACTAAGCTCTTTGGGGCAGGGGGTATCTTCTTCCATTTGCACAGAGCACCATAAGGCTGTATCCCCCAGCCCCAAAGGCAGCCTTCGGGGATTACCCCTAGATGCACAATAGACCTGGCATTTCCCACGGCCTCTTCGAAGCCATGCTCAATGCGGCTCCTTGTGTAGGACTGGAATGAGCCATCTGTGCTCCTCGATAGGAAAGGCGTTTTATTTTAAAATTTAATAGCAGCCCTTTCTGCACACGAGGATGTTCTCTCACTGGCAGGAGAAGCTGGGGTTCTCCTGGGGATGCAGCTTCTGGTGCAGGAAATCGCTATTGGCGCTACAGCATGGGGCTCAGTTTCCTTCTCACCATTCACGTTTCCTGGAAAAAATCAGCAGTAGCTGCACTCAGCTGTCACCGGTGAGTTTTATCAGACGGAAACAAGCAACAGCACTTGGCTCAGTGCTTGATACCATGCTGACAGACACTCCCTACAAACGGAGATGGGTGCCTTGGAGAGTACATTTCTCTCGGTCATTAAGGTCACAAGGATGCATCATAGTATGCGTCTCAGTTGGCATGAATAGAGGTACAGTCGCCCCACACTGTGGCAAAACATTTTCCCTCCATGGTCCAGCAAGGACACCCAGCCATCACCTCTCTTGGGCAGAGACCTTTGAGCTTCAGATACTGAACACAGGTAATCAGACACTGGTCAGAGGGGAGCTTCAAAAGACTGGGTTATGCATAAATGTGGGGAGGGGGATTTCATTCAGCTCCCCCTAGACATTTCCCAGGAAATCCACTTCACATATATTGTCCCCAAAGACCATTCTTGTCTGCCACATTGTTCGATAGGCCTTTGACCAGCCAGGCCCACAATAATACAGAACCTTTGCATTTCATACAGAGATGCTTCAACTTAACTCAATAGGGCGTTTCAAGGATATTGCAGAGAATTGCAACAACTGTCACACTTTCATTTAAGGTTTAAGATTAGCAGCCGTGTTAGTCTGTATCTGTAAATAAGACGAGGAAGACTTTGTAGCACCTTAGAGACTAACCAGTTTATTTCAGCATAAGTTTTCCTGGGCTATAGCCCACTTCATCGGATGCATAGAATGGAACAGA